>OY986437.1:221254726-221854726 GCA_963920525.1 Dichetophora obliterata | reverse complement strand
ATCATATTTTATTTCAGAGCTTACAAAAATCAGATCAAGGAATTTACCTAAATTATTACCAAAAGTATTAATCTGATTTAAATCTAAGCTAAAGAAATTATCTATTAAATAAATTTCATTTGAATGGTTAACATTAATAGGATATAATACTTTTTCATTTCCAAGAAAAGACCAAACAATTTTGTGAAGATTAAAATCACCAAAAATACAAAACTGATCTTCATCCGAGGTTGATGATATGAGATTTACAACATTGTCCGCATGAGCAATGTATAAATCATCCGCACTACTTGGAGGAATGTACGATGCACAAATAAAAAGCATGCCTGATTGTCCAGAGATCTTTACACATTATTGATCCAGGATAGAGTCATTATTCTGTAATGGAACAAGCGAAGAGCAAGCAGTACACTTAACTGCAATCAAAACTCCACCTCCACGCGAACATCTAGTTTTTGCAGAATCCCTATCTTTGCGATAGACAATGTACGCTTTAGGGTCAAAATACTCAGCATCAAAAAAATCGCTATTCAGCCATGTTTCCACAAGCACAATGACGTCATAATGCAACTGTGATGTTTCAGCTCGTACAAAACTTGCCTCGACCTCATACCAGACATATTTTGAAAATAAATTTTCAAAGATGAAGCCGGATTATGAACAGTGCATAAGGAATCATTATGAATATTCTTTAGATCAGAGACTCTGGGTCTCCTGCTGTTGGAAAAAACACAAAAGGTCGAACTTTAATATTGGTTTGCCAGAGAGACGGCTGCAGTAGTTTTTCATATAGCGAAGAAGATATCCCTAGTTTAAATCATATACTCTTCAAACTATTTACATTCACTCCTCTTTTGACCAAGATTTTGCAGGACAGACATTGTTTAGGAATTTTACCATGCTTAACAACATAATCAATAATGTTATCAGAAGTTACAGTTGGTTTGAAAGAAGACACATGAACAAATTTCATTTCTACAGCAACATCCAACTCAAAACTGTTGCAGTCACCGACGATAATATTTTCATTTGAGTATTGAAAAGCACTATCTTTTTCATTCTTAATTAACGTGATGAATGGCAACGAAAGTTGAAAAATGGTGACAAATAATGAAAAATTTTAACGAAAGGTGAAAATTTATTAGTATAATAAATACTCGTATTTAATTCGTTTAATTCAATTTTTTTCAGTTTTAAATTTTTACGGTCCTTAATTATACTTTATATGTTTTTCTAGTTCGATCAATTAAATAAATAAAACCATACAAAATCATGTTGATTTTATATGATTTAAATACAAGTTCTAAATGTTTGATAGTTTAAATCATACTTGATTTTAAATACAAATTCTAGTTGTTTGATAGTTTAAAATCGTTTATTGAGCTTTAAGTCAGGTTAGAACAATTTATTGTTTTAACGGATTTTTCAAAAAAACAACAACAATAACAACGTTTTCAATATGAAAAGAAAAACATCACTAGCTGATTTTACTGCAATTTCGGCCCTGCTACAGGCTTCATCAAAAATCTTTGTGATGCGCCGTGCAAGCGCATTAACGCTATGCACCACCGAGGCGATGAAATTTTGAAGTGCCAATTTCTCAGTTTTTCTCCCATTTCATATTTTCATGTTTGTTGTTTTATTTTTGCTTTACTTTATTTCTTATGCTTAAGTTGTTATTTATTTATTATTATTAGTTATTATTAAATGAATTTGTATTTAAATTTAGGTATGATTTAAACTATCAAACATTTAGAATTTGTATTTTAATCATATAAAATCAACCTAATAAATAACAAGGTCATATAGAAAAACTTAACCTATACAAAATTTTTACTTCTTTGAAGGGAATAATCTGTATCGTTAGGTATATATCGTAACGTATAATATTATGGTTTGTATAAAAAATTATAAAGATTTTTCAACGAAGCAATTATGAATATATATCAACATAATTCCTGATAATATTAAAATAACTTTAAAAAAAACTCGTGCACACTTAGCAAATTTATTCGTTTATGTTGATGCAGACAAAACCACTTCTATTTTTTGTATCGTAACTCGTCCTTTTTTGTTTCGTTAAATCTTTGGACAATGCTTTTGATCACTTCCAACTTTTACTCTAAACATAGTACTACTAGAGTGCTATCCAATAATCAAAACAGGACAAGAAAAGGTTAAAATTTTTCTTTGCTTTTTTAAATTTGCAACAATAAAGAACACGTAAGAACGTTACGTGCGCGACCATGGAAATGCCGATATAGCATTTTTTACACGCCTTGGGGTATAACTGCAGCCTTTAATATTCGTCGTAAAAAGATATCAGATGCCAAAATATCAGTTATGTGGCGAATGAAATAATTATTTAATAATAAAGTCACAAAACTGTAAACTAAGCAGAAAAAGAACATATTTTTATGAAAAAAATATGCATAAAATCAGCAGCAGCTGCTTATGTTTGGAATTGGTTCGTGCTAAAATCACAAACACAACATCGTGTCCTTATATGTTAATATATACGTAAAATTAACATATATTAATACATATCAGATGCCTTCACTTTTGTCGTTTATTGTTTTTGTTAATCTTCAGCGAGATTAATACAATACATAATACAGAAAAATGCAGCTACAGAGCTTGTATGTAGTTACCAAAAATTGTATTTCTACTACGCAGCTTTACATAAATATAAACTGCGCAGGGTCGTTATGCTATGAAAACTCCATTTATTTTTTTAATATCAGAATAAATTGGAATTATATATTATGTTGTTATTAGTTATTATATTTATTTCATATTAAAAATATTTTTTATTGAAAAAAATGTAAATGTTAATTTAAATTTCAAATATTTATTAGGTCTTTAATACAGAAGAAACTATATCTTTTCTTAATTACTGTATACAAAAGAGTTGAACGTCTATACTTACGATACTATCGAAACTGTCTTGTTTTCATTATAAATTAAAATAAATTTTTACTTTTTCTGTTAAAGCAATTATACTTATCTTTTAGTAGAACAAGTTTTAAGGCTGCTGCAACAACTATATCGTTTTTGGTATTTACATGCAGAAAGATCAACCCGAAAGTCTATGAAAACTATTGTATAGTTATGTACAGGGCAAGGCTTTCGATGACATGTCATCTTTTTTCTGCTGCTTCTAAGACATTTCCTGCTTCTTATTTAAAACGTCTATTTATGTTTCCTAAATTCCAAATATGAAAAGTTTTTAGCACATTTTTTCGTCATTTTCCATCGTTTTTAGTTTTCAGATAATTTTTACTAGATTTAGGGCATTTTTTGGTAATTTTTAGAGATTTTTATGTTATTTTGCTGTCATTTTTGGACATTTTTAATTTTTAGAGCATTTTTCGGTTTTTTAGGCCATTTAAGTGTAATTTTTTAATATTTTTTTTTTTTTTGTACTAAAAAATGTCAAAACGCAAAATTTTTAACACATTTCTTCAACACTAGGGTCCCTTCAATCAAAAACATTACCTCTCGACAAAGTAATAGCTTTGCTTATAGATTTCGATGAAAAAAAGCTCTGCGCGTGGTGAAACTAACAAAAGGGTATGTAGAAAAATGCAACAAATGTTAGATAAAAACTCAGGATATGTTAGTATAAAAAATATTAATTTAGTAATGTTTCATTTTTAAGGCTTAATTTTTTGTGTATTTATTATGCAATTGTTTGCATTTTTAAGGCAATTTTTGTCAGTTTTAAGGTCATTCTCTGCATTTTTTAGGTCTTTGTTGTAATTTTAGGTCATCAAAATCTGAGTCCTGGTTATATATATGTACGTGAGTGGAACGAAAAATATGGAAGCAAAAACTCGTCACAGGCTTTATATATTTATGAAAACTCCTTGTCGAAACACATTTTCCTGCATCCTTAGTTTTTTTCTGCAACATAATTTTGGACTTTGCCCGATTGTTTTTATATATCATTGCCATATTTTTTTTTATTTATTTTTTTAACCTGAAATCGATAAATTGCCGTACCAATTTTTGATAGCATTTTTTTTGTGCGACATAGAGGAGCGATATAATGGCAAATTACCGTTTTCGGTGAACTTTGAACCCGAATATCTTCTAGCACATACAAGATATCATAATGAACTTATGACAGGTTGTTAATTATGCCTAAATTAAGAGGTTCGCAGCAATAAAATTGGGACGTACATTTTTTGCTTCAGATTAAAAAAAAAATTGCAAGTTAAAAAAATATGGCAAAGAACTACAAAAACCCTAGGACAAAGTCAAAAGTTATGTCGTAGTAAAAAACTAAGGATGCAGAAAAATTTGTTTTGACGAGGAGTTTTTAAAAAAGGTATGAAACCGGTGTGGTTAAAAATGCATTCCACTCTAATGTGCTTGGTTAGGTGCTATGTCTTGTGTTTTCTCTGAGTAAATATAATTTACCCATATTACGGCTGGAAAATTTTTTCTTTTTAGACAGTTTTTTACATTTTAAACCAAATCATTTAGATATTTCATAGTCTTCGGGTTGTGTTTCTAAAATGATATTATACTCAGAAAGTTTGAAAAAGCCTTAAAGCAGCTGAATTTTGTTGTTATTTTGATATATAAAATAAGAAACAATTTTCATGCCTTCCCATCTTGTGAATCTCAAGAGATTCCATTGATTTTCAAAATGATTGATTAAAAATGTTTCTTACCTCTTCCTTTATATATATATTTTAAAATTTTTTGTATGTCTTCTTTGCCAAATTATTTTCAAAATATAAATGAGATATCTCAGAAATGATATGTACATTTAAAGTCTAAACAAAGAAGTTTCACCAACATATAAACAGAACCAATTATTGTAGGGAAAACAATATAATGTTGTTTTCTTCGGGTCTTGAAAAATAAGACTCTCTATAAATGCTCACTTAAGTAGCAAAGATGGCATGTGCTTCGTGGCCAAATGTGGCCGTTTTGCCTATGGGGATGACTTAAAAACAAACGAACACAAACACTAACAAATACACACATGAATTAAAAAGATTACAAGCACGTGTTTGTAGTATGCATGAATTGAATTTACATAACTGCAGTGGCGAAGCTAGGGTTTCCAGCACCCGGAGCAGAAAATAAATTTTGTACCTCCAAAGGGAGGTCTTCTTATCCATATCATAAATTTCCATAAAAAACATTTCTAAATACATATGTGCATTTCCAAAAAAAAGTCTACCGTGACCAACAAATTAAGACTTTTTAAAAACTTATTATTTTATTATATCATTTAAGAAAAACCTTTTTTATTTTATTAGTTTCAGCAATTGCTACATAAATTCATTAACCATGATGATCAAATCGTCTGCACTGTTTCACAAATATAGTTTTTCTTATTCGTAAATGTTTCGTAAGCTTTTTTGTTTTAGTAAAAATGGAAGGCATTGGCTAGAGATAATGAAAAAAGGGATGAGGCAAGGAAAGGAAAATATATAAAATTTATTTATTAATTACTTAATTGCATAATTACTTTACTACCTAATTACTTAAATACCCAATTAAACTGCAATGGAAATTTTAGTAACGTAACGCCAGAAACGTAAAAAATCATAATAAAAAAAAACCAGAAGAGATTTTTAAATTTGATCACTTGGAATAAAATTTCAGCAAATAAAACCATAGAGTACTTTCAGAAATACGAAGGATAAGTTGTTGCTCCAAGTGCGAAGAATTATAATACTCGTTCAAGGTGTTCGTAAGTATTTCCGTTTGAAAGAAATGCTGTTGATGGAGATATTTCTGTGATTTGTAAATAACGTTATTAAATAATATTTGTATGATCAAATCCTTTGATTAACTGTCGTTTGACTACATATTTTTAGATGTCGTTTGTAAAGAAAAATTTACAATTGTCTCTTATATCATTTGATTATAACAATTAAATAAAATAAAAAATAATATTAATAAATAATTTTAAACTATCAAACAACTAGAATTTGTATTTAAAGTCAAGTATGATTTAAACTATCAAACATTTAGAATTTGTATTTAAATCATATAAAGTCAACATAATAAATATAGAGGTCATTTAGAAAAAAACTTTAATGAATAAATAAAATTACATTAATTCTAAACAAATAAAATATATTAAAGTTTTTCCTAAATATATTAAAATATATTTTACAGTTGAAAGAAAATCAATTAATTAAGTTTATCAAGTGGGTGGCCGAGAACAAATTTAATTGAAAGACTCAATTGACAATTTGATTGCATTGTGTATGGCTCGCTATACTTACATATGTGATGAAAGAAAGCGCCGCAGTCGCAAAATGTCTCGGCAATTTTTAAGAAAAATTTTGAAATATCCCAGCAGTTATTTTGGAGTCAATTGGAAAAACCAACTAGTTCGTTTCTAGCGTAATTTGTATTTGATATGATATAGTACAAAAAACTTTAAGCGTAGAACAATTCTCTTTGGTTTTATTTTCTTTTCTTGTCATAATTTATACCGACAAAAATAAGTTAAGTCTAAGCACGTGTTGTGGTGATTTTTTTAAATTTCAAATTTTTGAGGAATAAATTTATAGAATTCAATAAAAGTAAGTTTTTGCGTTATATTGAAAAAAAAGAACTACATAAAATAAAAGAGATCCGTCTTATTTTACGTGATGCACTTCTTGTCTTATCTCTTCCATGTATTACGACATGGAAGAGATAAGACAAATTGCATGCATGTGTTGTATGAAAATTTATTTTAGTTGTCATTAGATAAGCTTACTTCGAATGCGTAGCATTCAGAGTTAGAGGTTGGTTAGGTTTTTAGAATTTTTTAAAGCCTTCTGATGAGACCACGTGGCTGTGGTCGAAAAACGTTTAAAGGTAGCCTTTAAGCCTACACGGCAAGAATTTTAGGTTTTAGGTTTGTTGTTTCACTGAATATAGATGGGATGTTTATCTTTTTATATTAATTCCTGTTCAGGTTTATATTATTTTTCCGGTTTTAGTTAACTTGTAATTTTATACCATGATTAATGATGTATAGTGTTATGTCGTAATTGAGGACATGACATTGTATAGCATGTTTTGTATAGTGTTATGTCAGATTGAAGACGTGACATTGTATAGCATTGGTCATATTTAGGTAGATATTTTAAGAAAAAAATGTTTTCTTAAAATTATAATAGGATTTTTAATGCTTTTGGGTGTAATAGTCTTTTCCTCTAACATGAACATGTAAAAAGCGTCAGTTCGATCAATGTAAAAGGGTATTGTAGAGGGACCAGTATTGGTAAATTTTTGAACTAGTTTATAACAATTTAAAAGTTGGTCCAATTTTCTGCAGTGATGTTCTAACTTTCCATTAAGAGCTCACATTGCATAATAAACTGAGGCAGAATACTCTGATTGTACGATCTCATGTAATTCTGAATAAAAATGACTTGATTTACATAACATGAAACTGCACTGAAATCTTTTATTTAACAAGATAACATTTGTGGATATTATTGTATCGTAAAAATGGGACATTAGCTTCCATGCTTTAAAAAATATGCACTGAAATTTGAAGTTACATCGAATTTTATCGTGCTCGATAATTTGTTTAGGCTTTAGTACAAATAATATTAAAAAACTTCGGGTCCGAGCCCCAAAGTAAAATTATATTAATTTTTTTATTGTTATAATAATTTTATTAAGATGCATCGAGTATATTTAACTTTTTCACTTTTAAAAACATCAATTCGCTGTCTGAAAAATACAAAAATTATTTAGTGATGTCAAGTACCATCAGTATATAAAATTTCTTTTTTTTTGTTTACAGAGATACAAACATTTCAATAACTTCATCAAAATCAATGTGCCTCTCTCAAATCATTTAACCTCTTTGGCTTCCATAGAAAACATTGAGAGGTCTGTACGTCTTGACTGTCACATTGTAGACCGTAAATAATTTTTCAAAAGTTGCTTTGGCATGAATGGACGGACACATTATTAAAAAAAATTTAAAATCAAGTGTAAGGTTTGGCTCTTCGACTCTTCAAATCCCCTACCTTTTAAAAATCTATTGAGGTTCAGTTTGTATGAGATTTCAAAGCAATGTCTGTGGCCTTAAGTTGCCTTCTTAGCCTTGGTATTTCGATCGTTAACTTTTCTTCATTGACCTCATCATGGACTGTGACCAATTTATGCATTAAGATCTGCAGTTAATTTTCAGAAGCAGTTAGCAAACTCGATGGCAAGATTGCTTCAAATATATTTGGAATTCCTTGTATTGATTTTTTTTTCTGCTCTGAAGTTCCAAATGAAACCCATCCAGACACTCTCTAATTAACGAATTATAGTGCATACTTTAAGAACCACTTCCAAAAAACTATTACATACTTTTAGTTCCTATTTGTTTATATAAAAACATTCATATAGCAATACTTTATATAATATGGAAAAGTTGTGACAATAATCCAATTATTACTCTATATAATATATATGAAAATTTGTAATTTATATTTGTGATGGTTGCACCCCTCTCCAAGCATTATTTACATATTTTAAATTTTAAATTTGCTTTAATTGATACGAACATATTGTATTTTGTACTTTGACGTTTGCATTGAAAAAGTGCAGTCAATATAATAAGTTCAATCATAGGTATTAATAAACATATATATATACTTTGATATTAAATTAAGCGCTCCTATTAAAAGAAAATTTATGTTTATGCAAAAAATTGTACATTATAATACAGATATATGTTGCAAAAAATTTTTGTGTCAATTTTCACCCCTGCTGGCTGTGAAAATCCCTCCCTTGCTACGCTACTGCAAAAATGTGTGTGTGTGAGTGTGCATCCGAGTAAACAGTAGCATGACAAAGCAGCAACTGCTATAATGTGCTATCATGCTGCAATCTGGCAACGCTTAATTAAATAGTTATTTCACATAGAAAAAATAAATAAAAAACAGCTTTATTTGAGAAGTGTTTGTATAATTAGAAGAAAATTAAAAACTATGAGAACAACTTAGAAAATATTTAAAAAAAAAAATTAAGCTGAGAAAATGTATGAATGGAAAAACTTCAAGATGAAGAAAACTTTCAAAGTCTTAAGAAAAGAAAATTAAAAGACTGCTGCACTTTTATTCAAAAGTATAACATTATAATTGCACACTACAAGTCAAAGATTTTCAAACCGTTTGAAAGTGTGAGCTTCGTATTGTGAGTATTTCAACTAAAACACAAATACTTAAACCGAAAGAAAACATAGATAGAGTAGAGGGGGTTAATGTCGTGCACTCAACTTTAAAGTGCTCGTAAAGCCGTACATGACAAGTGAATACAACGAGTAAGCATCCGATTGAAAGATAATTTGGTTGGTAACATTTATGTGTAACAATATTCGTGTAGCATGAAATCGTGTTAGTAGAAATTAAAAAAAAAAAATGTGCACGACATTATCCCCCTCATTATCCCCTTTATGGGGTAATGTCGTGCATTGTATTGTAAAGGTATCAGAATGTGTGAAAAACGATAGGTAGTGGTTCGATTCAAGAAGATATAGCATTATTGTTTATTTATTTATTATTGTTAATTATAAGGCAATATATACAAGTCCGAAATATGATCAAAAAATACAATTTTATGAAAAGAAAAGTGAAAATAGGCAATTTGCTATATGAAACACGGAAAGAAAAACAATATTTTTTCAAAAAGTGCTTGACATTGAGAAAAAATTTTGGAAAATTTTATTTTGATTGTAGCGTTTTGTTATGGCTTCACGACTCCCTTGGTACACTAGGGCGACCACGTTTCCTTCCCTTTTATTTTCTGTACAGTGCACGACATTGCCCCACATCAAATGCACGACATTGCCCCAAAGGTCGTTTTCAAGGTTGACTTCGACAAATCGGTAAATAACAAAAATTTTTTCGATCACAATACATATTTTTTTTCGGCGGAAAATTTGCTTTAAGAAAACATTTACCTGGTATATTTTCCTGCGAGACAAATAATTTTTCTGATCCGATAAAAAACACTTTCGTCGTCCCGAGAACGTGCGATTTTTAAAAAACGTCGCACATATTGCCCTTACACATGGATATTGCTAGTATTGTATGCATGAGTTCTGTAGGTCAGTAGGCCCATACCTTACCCACGGCTGGTATATCATTCAATTTTTTATGCTAAAAAAGCCAGTGCTTGACATTACCCCCTGCACGACATTACCTCCTTCTACTCTATGTATGATTTTAAGGGATGTTCTTCTAAAAGTAATTAAAAATTGGCAGAGAGTGAATATCTTCTTTTGAGATAATGTTCAAAAAAATGCTTCTCACAAATATAAATTTTCATCTACTACAAGAATGATTAAACAAACTTTATTAACCATGAACTTGTATGTGCCAAAATTTTTGTGGACTCATTACATTGGGCTTTATTAAATTTCTTGGAATTTATTAATTTTTTTTTTGTTTTGGGCGTTAATTTATTAAAAAATAAAATCAATAGAAATATTATCAGAAACAATAATAAAAAATATATATATATATTAAAAAATATTGAAGCTATTATTCGAAAATTGTGAATTTTTTATAGGGACTTAACACACACAAATTAAATTTTTTTTTTAGTTTTGGTTTCAACTAAAAATAGTTTTGGTTTCTAATTTTTTTTTAATATGTGTGTGAATGTTTGTTTTCTTTTTACTATTTTTTTTTAAATAAAATTTTATTTAATATCAAAATGAAAAAGTGTTAGTAACCATATTTTATGTCTCTGCTGAAATAACAATTTGAAGCGATGAGAAGCGAGCCTTTTATTTTTAAATGATGTTATTAAATATTTTAACTGAATTTAAAGTAGGTCATGATTTATATCTGAGCAAGTTTTGGCTTTTACAAAGCTTAACGTTGTTCCAATGCAGTCAGTTTTATTTTTTATTCCGAGCCATGCAGAATAGATAACACCAATTTTCATAGAACATGCCATTATAAAAAATAAAATGTCGTCAATAGTTGCAGGCAGATATATTTTTTATTCTCTTTTAAACTTTTTAAAGCACTTTGAAACTTAAACTATCACTCTAAACTACTTTGAAAATAATCAGTAAAACGAAAATTGAATTTAAAATCCATTGATTAGAGTTGCATTTAAAATTGGACCAAAATGTACGTTTTTTTTTTGCTAAATAATCAGTTTTTTCTGAGTACCGTGTAACCAAACTAAATAAAAAAAAAATTAAAATTGTTTGGGCTTTCTTAAGTTGAAGTGTGTTCTATCAGAAAAGCATGTTTTTTGGGCTTCTTCTTCAATTTATTTTTCTAATTTTTAGCTAAAAGAAATAACTGTGCTTCGTCTGAAATCGTTCAGACTGGTTTGTCGAACAATTACCGAATATAAGGAAATGTGTGATTGCAAGGTCGCCATAGCTTGCTGGAAGAGTACGTGACCCATAAGATAAAGAACCGCGGTTCAAACACCAGCTGAACAGAAGGATTTTTTTCGTAACTTGGTATTAGGATCATTTGTAAATGTATTCGTACAATATACATTTGTTTATGTACGCATACGAATAAAATATTCGAAATGTTTACAAAACTACGTCCATTATACCAATTCTATTTGTGGCTGATTCTACAAATAAAAATTGTAGAATAAATTTTTTAATTTAAGAAAACGTATTGAAAAGTAAAGAATAAGTGAAACAAGGATTAATGAAATGGTAGTAAATTATTAGTCCGTGTTCATATTACGCATTTTTGTCGCGATTGAGACACTACTCTCAAATTTTTTTTGCAAACGCGGCTGAAAAATACTGAATATTAAATAAATAAATGTATTTAATTACATTCAAAATTCAGTACTTTTCAGCCGCTTCTATGAAAAAAAACCTGAGAGGGGTGTCGCAATTGCAACAAAAACGCGTAATATAAAGACGGCCTTGCAGCAACGGGTACAAAATACTATTTAAAAATGAATGGTTTAGTTCAGCTTTATTTATAAATTATCCTAAAAAAAGTATTTTTTTTTTCAAAATATATTAAATATATAATGAAGATATCGTCATATAAAATCAAAATAACCGTAGGTTACAAAAAATTCAAAATCGTCCCTGTCCATGTCTTGGTTTATATATAAACTCATCCCTATTCTGTGAATATCATGTAAATAGTGTAATCAAAAAAGTTAACTATGTCCTGCGTAATTTTAGAATGTCGTTAAGTATAACTTCTGTTAATAATTATAAAACGGAAGATAATAGAACAACTAATTTTAGCTATAATAAGGTTTGAAGTTACAAATTTCCTTTAATTATGTAACTCGTTATTTATATAGACTGAAAAAAATTTGTACCACCTCGCAAAATTTAGTAATTCTTCAATCGGTTGTGATATAACAGCTTATCTCAAATCTCGTAACTTTTGCATAAACTCATTCATGAAAATACACCGTCACACCTGTATCATAAACTTCAGTTTTGTGCATCGAGAAGAAGCCATATTCTTATTGTCTCTTGGCATAACTCATTGAGGTCTTATCTATTTTTCATCAACGCCATAAAACTGCGAAATACTCTGCCACGTGGGATAAGATAATTTAGCAGAAGAGGTTTTTTTTGGCAAGCTATCCTTTCATTCTTTTTTATTCTAAGAGTAGATTTCTACAGCGATTTCTGTTTCTCTCAACTTCACCTTATAATTTTTAATTTGCTTAAATTTTAAATGTAAATTAAGAAAGTCGGTTTTTTCAGTATTTTTAATTTAATTTTTATATGTGTTTTACAAAAAATAACTTTTTTAAAAATGAAGGTTTATAAACTATATGAATACTCTGGTTTTTACACACCTAAAATACGCTTAAAACACTACTCCAATCATTGAACATTTTCTACTGCTTGGCAGCTAGTCTGGCAACCCACTCTGGTGAATAACTTTTGCCTTCCGCTAGTGTATCTCGTGCTTGTATCAGATGTCGCTTATTTGGATTTATGCAAATGCCACCCGTTGTCGTAGTGTCCCAGTGCTGCCACATTTTATATGCTGCACAAACTTACTAACGCTTGCGAAAGATATAATTTTATATATCTTTTTTAAAAATACTTATTTTGTATAAATGCTTGTCTTTTTTAGTCTCCCTGTTAATGGTTGCCCATTTATTTAGTCAGTGCTTAGCTATGTACTTCGTTGCCAGCGATGCTAAAGCATATTATGAATACGCATGTTGGTCGAGTTTCTGTTCCTAGTTGGAAAAAGAGCCCTGCTGTATGTCTACCGGCAACACGCCTCGGAAGATCAGGACAAATGCTCGCCTCCATACCAGCTTTTATCTTTTTTCTATAGGCATGTCCTAGGCCGGCATGTCTGCCAAATGAACTGCCGTAGCAGCAATGCTGCTCGCATCTCACGGCATTAATGCTGCATGCATCTCACGGCATTAATGCTGCATTCATCTTAAGGTATTGTATTAATTCTGCATTCATACCATGAGATGCATGCTGCATTGCTGATATGACAGTTCATTTAGCAGACATGCCATCCTAGGACATGCCTATTATACTACCTATATGACCATCCTAGGACATGATATAAGCGGGTATGGAGGTGAGCATGTCTCCTGGACTGCCAACGCATGTTTCCGGCAGACATACAGCAGGGCTTTTTTTGCAAATAAGAAGTATGCTAGTTTGATATATGGCATATTATATGAGTAATTCACTCACTGTTCACATCTTTACCCTTCGAACTTAACTTTATAAATGAGAGCATCGATAGAAAACTTTACATTCGCAGCTCTAGAAATCAAATTTGTCGTTAGTTTTTTCGTCAACTTAAATTCAGCCAAATTTTGCATTTGCTATGTCCCGGTTTATACTCGTCAAGACTTGACAGTCAAGTCTTACCTTTGTGGATGATAGACGTAGACATTAATGCGTGAGAGGAGGACATTCAAAAGAGAATGACCAAGAATTGACGTCAGTCCTTTACGAGTATAAATCGGGACTATATACGAGAAATGCCTAGAAAAAGTGTTTGAAGAGTACAACAACAAATGCAGCAACAACAATACGAAATTGCCAACAAAGAAAATAACAACAACAACACGTTAAAAACACAAAGTGGCTTCGGCAAATTACAACAGTCATGAAAAAATTGAAGATGTTGTCCCTTACCCGGCGTATCGTCTGGCAGTAATCCATTGCTTACCATCTGTCAAATTGCATTGCAAGCAATGGCAACATTGCAAAGGCGGGTTTTCTAATGTTATGAAATCAACATACAATGTTTTAATGTTTTATATAAATTCATTATTTTATAAATTTCTTCAGCGCGCTATTCAATTTTTAAAATATACACACTTAAAATTTTGTAGAAAAATGCAACATGGCTGTCAAACAAGAAAAAATATAGCTCATTGCCAGCTTAATCTTGGAAATACATGGCATGCAATCTTTCATGCCATAAATATATTGCCAATTATGGCAATTTTGTGGTCTCCTTTGGCCATATTTGTTGTTTGACAGATGGTATGCAATAGATTATTGTCTGTCGAGACGCCGTGTTAAATTACCTGGAACTTTGCATTAAAAAACATGATACATACCTGATTTAGAAGTAAAGAGGAAGTTTTTAAATTTCAAAAACTAGACTTCTAAGCTTAGCATTAAAATTATAATCTGCCACATTCCTTCCATCAGCAGGCCTTCCTTGTTTTTCATCTGGGTTTGAACCACAAGAAAACGTTGTGATTGGATGCATTAGCAAACTCTTTACTCACGTTTTTTTGTGTGTTAAATTTCTTTTTGGTTTAGTGTACGGTTTCAAGGAGGTAAAGTACAGAGTTAGAGGAGTAATTATTGCAATCCAAGCTTAACTCGTAACAGAGTCAATAACTTTGAACAGGGAGATCCCAAGTGCATAACCCAAATAAGAGGGAATTTTTGAAGTAAAATTTCTTAGGCGGCGATTTGATATTGAGGGTAAAATTTTTCAAGCCACGTCACGAAAAATATTTGTCATGAAAAATATTTCAGGTCTCGTCACGTTTTTGTGTACACGAAAAATAATATGTTATTTTTAAATGGGGACCCCCAGAAGGGTGGCACATAGAGTGTAGGTGTGCTTAAGAGAAATGTTGAAAGAAAAAAATAAATAGGACCAGCTCATACATTTAACCTCCCTAGAGGTCATATAAGTTTCGATATGAGCTATAATAGGGAAATTGTATAGGGACCTCCAAAATAAATCTCTTTACAATATATGCAATTTTCCAAAAATAGCAAATCACGGACATATTTCTCATATTTCAGTTATCACAAACCATTATAATCAGTAATATCAATTGAAGTACCAAGCAATTATATAAACAGAATACTTTGTTATGCAAATTTTGAATTATATATGTTTCACAAAAATTTGTGTTATTCTTAATTACACTGTGAAACTTTTTCGGGGTCATTGTCTGGGGGGTAAAAAATTCCAAATCAGGGTGATAGTACTAAGCCAGTATAGTAAAACCTCCAAAGCATTCTCAAGTCAAACTTTTTTATATGATCTTTTAAATTTTTCCTTATGTTGGTGATTGTTTGCTTACTTTTTGAACAATAACTCAAGAACAATTGATAATTTCTCATTGCATTCTGCAGTAAAATTGGTGCTAAGGCTAAAATAAATAAATTTTATTAACATATTTATGCAAAATCATCAAGTTTTACTATTTTTATCGAGTGAAATCTTATAAAATTGCAATTTTTTCGCCTTTTTTCATAAATTTTTGCCAATAACTCGTCAATGGCTGTTGTACTGTGTTATAAGAAGTTTCACTTCTGTACTATATACAAACTATACTGAAATTTTTTTCATATAGAAAACATATTTGTACATCCTTCACATGTTCAGAGAATATAAAATGTCATATTAAGTTTCATAAAAAATTAACTATTCATTTTCTAATCATGCATCTGTGATTGAATGGGCCAGCATGTGTTAATCGTTCAAAACCGTTTATATGGTCTGGTCCGTTTTACTTAATTCCGTATCGTTGTGTACTTATTAGGGCACAAATAAAAGGTGATTTATTGAAAACTTCTTTTATTAGTTTTAAATAAAATACTTAAAATAGATCTTTATTTAGGCCTGAAAGAAAAATGTCTAACATTTACGTTTTAGAGAAAACATCATTCTAATGTTGGCCGAATACGCTGTCGGTTGTCCATTCGAAAGGTCTAATTTTCGATCACTTTTTCCAGCACTGCTACCACTATCTTGTGAATTACGCGAGTAATATTGGCATCCACGTCTTGAATCGTAGAGCTGGCTTATCGACGAAGTTTTTTGGCTTCATATATCACGAAAGAAAAACAATCCAGATGTGTCACATCACTTGATTCTAGCCAACAGCTAGTTGACAGGTCCGAAATGCGAGATTATATGCTTGCCAAAACGATTTCTCAATAAAGCCATTGTTTCGTGGGCTGTGTGTGCCATCTTGCTAAACCAAATGTCGCCGAAATCACGGTCTTTAATTTCAGACAACAAAAAGTTTGTTATCGTGGTGTGGCCATTGACGGTTATGATCTGTCTGGCCTCATTTAAGAATAAATATGGATCGATGATTCCACCAGTCCATAAACCAAACCACACCAAGCAGTGCATTTTTGTGGATGTAACGGAAGTTCGGTAAACTCTTCGGGTTGCTCCTCAGCCCAAATTTGGCAATATTGCTTATTGATGTGTCCCTTGAGCTAGAAATGTGACCCGTCACTGAACACAATTCGGTGCGAAAACGGCGGATATGCATTGAGCTGTTGCAGAGTCCATTGATTGAAATTAAAGCGTAATTTCAGGTCTGGTGGCTTTAATTCTGTAAGCCCTTAAGCCAAGATCCTGGTGTAAAATTAGCCAAGTTGTTGTTGTATACGAGAGGCCAAGTTGCTGCGCACGTCATCGAATCGAATCGCTGTCTTCAGCCACACTGTCCGCTACAGCTGCAATATTTTCCTTACTAAGTAAGACATAAATTTGCGAATGGTATTGGCATGAATGGTGGGATCGATGAATGGGTCGATGAAGCACACAAAAGAACTGTTTACGTACTAACTTCAAGTAAAGTTCGAGTAAAGTTCAATCTATGAGAGTAACTCAACTATATGTCAAAATGTGAGAATTTGCAAAAAAGTACGGAAACGACTTCAAGCAAGTTTCGGGCAGAACAGTTGCTGTTGACAGCTGATTGACAATAAATTGAAGCAATTAGAAGAAGAAGATTCGAGCTCAAAGAAATTGTTCAAGTAAAGTTCAAGCTAGTTTCGGGTAATTGTAATAGAATAGAGAGTGACATTGATCTTATTCTTATTCTCTCTCGAGCTTGAAAAATGTGTAAAGAAACGCTTTCAAGCAACTTCAAGTTACTTGAATCGAGTACGGGAAAAGACCTAATATGTTGCTCGAAGTGCACGAAAAAGACTTCTCACAGAACGCCGGTTTTTGTAACACAGCTAAATACGGTGGAGACATTGGCGTCGGAAGCGGGAGGAAAGGGGCAATTGCCCCCCACTTTTTTAGCTAGATAAACAATTTAAAAAGAAAACTTCAAAAGTTATTCAAAATGTCAGTTTTTTTTACAACGATAATATTTTTGTATTAGATATTTTCCTCTTATTTCTCTCTTCTTCATAAGCATGCTTGCGGATAACCAATTTCTTTCTCTGTGTTTGCAAAGAGATAGAACAAAATGTAGAGTTTCTACTGCAAACCCACCACTTCAGTTTAAAAGCACCCTTAAGTATGTAGCTTAATACTGTAATATTGTAATCGAAGCCTTCAACGGAAAAGTGCCTTCTGAACAAAATCTAAAAACAAAACTAGATCTTTATGCAGATGTTTTTGATGTGAGCGACCTCAACGCGCAACTTAAATTGCTGAAGCAATTGCCTGGCCAAACACCTTCAAATTATAGTGGCATTGTATCCCAATTTGCAAAAAATTCGGATACTGTAAAAAAAACTATTAAATGAAGTTGAAAAACTTATTGCTTTGCTTTTGACATTGCCTGCATCAGCAGCTTCATCTGAGCATTTTTTAGTGCACTAAGACGACTTAAAACGTATCTTCGAGCAACTATGACACAGAAACGACTCACTCATGCGGCACTTATACACATTCACAAAGATAAAACCGAAAAATTGAATTCGATGGAGGTGGTGAAAGAGTTTGTTTCTCGCAAGGACAGAAAGAAACATTTTGGAATAATTTAAATTGATATAACTTTTTGTACCTTATTGCATTTAAACTATGTAAAGATATACCTAGTCTTGCTTTATAAAAGCAACAATTATTTCTTATATTTTCATATTACCATATGAAAGATCCTTTAAAGAATGATCTCTAATATTGAAATTGGAAGAACTTGTAAAAATAATGAAATTTTAATATTTTTATATATTTTTATATTTTTTTATTTTAAACTAGAATAAAAAATTTGTGTATTCACATTCATGTTTCTTTGAAAACATTTTAGTGAACTTTTTTGCACCACCATTTGTACTGCCCCCCATTTGTACTGCCCCCCATTTGTACTGCCCCCCCAGATGAAATTCGCTTCCGACGCGCTTGTGTGGAGACGTTGTTGCTGTCTTTCCATGATGACTTGTCAAACAATACTGAATAAAAATTAGATGAGAGCATGAAGCCAGTCACGCGGCATTTGTCAAAAAAAAAAATTATAAAAAAAACAACCTCTAAAGGAATCACCATAATTTCATAAAGGAACCATCATAAGAGTAAAAAAAATGTATATATATTTAAAATAATCCAGTTATTTATATTTAAAATTGGCTTTCGCCAATAAGTGTACGGAAATAAGTGCACTATATCCTGTAAAAACCTATCTTTAAGCTGATAAATCTTCTTCCCCTCTATTTTAGCTGACCAGACAAAACATTTTTTTTTTCGAATCATATCCAAAACTGATGGTCATAGCTGCGAATTGTCTCTTCTTAAATTACTTGTGCTGGATACTTTCCTTCCAAATTGAAGTTCTTAAAAACTTAAACAAAGTTGCCCAAAAATTGAAATGTTGACTAAGCACTTGGAAGCATTTGCTACTACGTGAAGCACTTTAAAGCTTAGCACAGCTCAGTACTTTAAGTTATATCAATCCACAAAGCATTGAAAATGCTGCCAGAAAAACTTCGTTTTATCGTAGTAAAGTAAATGAGAATGTGCGGGTGAATCCATCTCCCCTCCATCCCCCCCCGCCACGATTAAGCTCTCGTATTTGTGCAGCAACGCAGTAACCAGCAGCAATGCGGCGCTCTTTTTAACCAAACATGTTGTGACAATTTCAACGAACTTGCGTCCATTAATCATGGCAACAAGCTGAATTATAAAGCAGCTTGTGGTGGTGACAGTATGGTGAGGGGTGACGACTCACCCACGTTTTTGTCATTCGTTGGCTATTTTGTATGCATTACAAAGTGCAGTAGAATGTATGTATGAGAAGAAATGTTTTTTGTTGCTGAACTATGGTACGTGTCCTGAACTATTTTTCTGAAGTTGGCAGCACTGCACATTTAATGCGATATAATTGCACATTATGAAGGACTCACACATATACATACAGGCACATATCCATACCAATATTCACCCACACAACTATTGCATACATATGTACACGGAAAAAGCAATGAGTTCGTTTGCGTGCTTTTGCGCCTCTTTACTTTAAACTCCGACCCTGGTAAGCTTAACTGGTCAAATTGTATTGCTTGCTTTTTGGGTCCAACTGTTAATGCCAAAAGGCATGCTTAAAAATAATAAAAACTTTTTCTGGCTCGAGGCTTCTACATATATGACAGAAAAAAGTTATTTCAATTGTGTGCGAGTCTTTTCTCTGCATCTGGGTAAATAATTAATTAATGCTCTGATTTTTGCATATTTAAAAGGTTTAATCAAATTAAAACAAATAATAAGTAAAAGGTTTTTTAAATAAAGCCTAAAATTATATATATAAATATCAATATGGGCCAAAGTCATAGTAAAATGCAAGCCCACTTTTGAGAGTGGGAGGCCTACCTAAATTTTTGTAAGAAACGTTGTAATTGGCTGAAAAGATTAACCGACCCAAGCGGCCAGCGTCAACAAAAATTCAACAAAATGTATGAAATCAGGGTTAAACGCTTGCCTCTCGGCGTTGGCCGCTGAAATAGAATCTTCTTCTATTTTTAGTTACACGCTGTCATTGAGCTCTCTTCTGAGCGAGATATCTGCTGGCGGATTCATTAGGAAAGTGATGCCAAATTTTTATGAAAAAGCATATGTTTCTGACATTTCTTTTTTGTCTACTTTGTAATTTTATTTAAATACATTTAAAAATTCCAATTTGATTTGCTATTAACCCTCCGTTACTAACGCTATTCGGAGTAACGTCATTACTAACCTGGGTGTAATCCACCCATAAATTTGAATTCATAAATTTGTAAAAAAGAACGCGAAAACAGTAAAACGGTTCTGTTTTTACTAATTTCGTATATTTTATTATTCTATTAAACACAAAATTCGTCCAGTTTAATAAATATTTAATTTTAATAAAATATATCAAAATAACGCGACTAATTTTTAATTTGAGAACTAAAAAAAAACAATATCATAATGGTTTAAATAATTTCATATTCGAGAGGGCCAATTTGAAAAGCTCAAAGATGTATAAAAAAAAAAAATTAATTATCTAAAATTTTTTTTTTTTGCATTGAAAATATTTTAAAATAATGACCTCTAATTATTCGTTATAATTGAAACATTAGCTTCTCATGGCACAGCAGTGCAAGCATCGTAAATAAGCGGCTAGCACATAGAATAAATGTCGATTATGCAAAACTTAGTCACATAGTCAAAATAAAACAATCAAAGGAATTCTTGCTCAAAGAATTATACAATTTCACATTTGTTTTGCCAAATCGTCAAATGCATTGAAGAATACGCTGAAACAAAAATAAATAGAACTTCTATGCTTATCTATCTAGAGATGCATTTCTGTTTTTATCTGAGCAATGCCATGCATTGCCATGTTGTGCATAATCAGATACACGTAAATTCCTTTAAACAGATTTCTATGTTACACTTGTTACGCCAGGTCTAATTGGACCATTACAAAAGTAATTGAATGATGCAATAATTGCATATTATGACAAAAACCCTGTTCAAATGTTCAAATTTTTTGTCAAATAGCTAGTCAAATACAATAGAACAATATTGAATGTTCCGTTAAAATTACAACGAAAAATTCGACCATTTCCATTGGGCTAAATCTAAATTCACAGTGTTGAGAAAGATGAGATGAGATCTTGCAAGCACAAACACGTCAGCATTCTTAAAAATTTTTTCTATTGATTTACATAACGTGCTGAAATCGTCAAAGCTGTTTAAGTCGAGCAAAGGTATAAATCTTTAATTTGAATTTCCTGTGCTGCTCAGGAGAGGTTTTTTATTTAAAACCTTTTATATTTTACTTGAGAAACAAATCACACGTTTATAGTAAATAATAGAACATGATTACTCACGTGGGTGTAAACCACCCGAAATTCTTGTTCCTCAATTACTAACGTGGGTGTAAAACACCCAGACACTTTTTGAAATGAGTAGTTTTTATGATTTAGTTTATAAAACAGTACTAAATTTTGTTTTAAAATATAGCAAAATATACCAAAAGAGATTAAATTTGATATAATGTTCGCACCATTAAACTATCAATTAATTTTCTTCATATTTCTTAGCTTATGTGTGTAATCCACCCTGCGTTAGCAACGGAGGGTTAAGTTGGTTTTATAAATAATATTTATAAAATGGTTATTAATTGTGAAGAACAACTAATTGAGTATTTTCAGCAAAATCAATGCTTATTCGATTATAAGCGTTTCATTTCATTCAGCTATTCTTAGTTATCGAGGCGTGAGTGCTAACTTTTTGCATGTTGTTGTAATATCCCAGCGGGTAAAAGTAGTGCTGAAACACTAATGATGATGCGCTGTTTTTTAAGCAAGTGGCGCATCTTTTTTGATGCAGCTTACTTTCCTTTTTTGTTCTTCGTGTCTGCAAAAGTAGGCGCATTTTTACTGCATCTTTGGTAAGCTTTGAGGATGCAGTTAAATTCGAAAACATTAAAGTTAAATAAAAAACTGCTTTGCATAGCCTGGGATTGAACTCGGACTGCGTAGCTTAGAGTAGAATGTCTTAACACTGTGCTATTTTCATGCTTGATTCTGTATGAAAAAAATGTAGATAAAAATATGCGCTCAACAACTCTGAAGTCTGAAGAGCGCGTACTTAAAACGTACCAAAACTGCGCATAAAATGCGGTGTTTTTACGAACGCTTTTTATTTTTCCGCTGGGATGAAATCAGTCTGCATGTCGACATGCATGTTGTTGTATGTGTTTTTGCTGCGATTAAACCCAGTAGGCATTGGCAGCGCTGCTAGCAGGCCTTCGTATGGATTTTAGAGTACTGCCGCACTCATATACAATTACACTTGCTTTTTTATATGAAATGGGAAAATTTGTCAGGCCTTCCGCTCTCCTTGCTCAAAAGAGACCTGCCAGAAGCACTCTTTCGAGAAGTCACGTTAGAAGGAAAACCAATAAAAATATCAACTTCAAATAGAAAACGATTACCAATTTGGGATTTGAACCAGGGATGAAAAATTAAAATGTACCTAATTTCCCAAAAGATATGTATCTTTTTCGGCAGGAATGTTCCAAAAATTATTTAACATTGATCTTATGTTTTTATAAAAATTTTTTTATTAAAAACATTAATTCAATATATCCATATAAACAACAATAAGAAAAAATGAGCGCTATGCGCTTCTTATGGTACATTCTTCATTAATTTCACTGAAATATTATAGTCTAAAAACAAAGCTATAAAATGGCATAATAAAAATTTTTAGTGCATGCATTGTTTCAAAAAGAGTTAATCAATTAATGGATCTTCATTTAGCTTATTGTTTGGAAGTGCATATTTGGCTAAATTTTTAGCATCAATACTGTAGCAGCTGCTTCCGTTGCATCTAATTAAATATTTCCTTTAAATTAAAGCTTCACAAGATTTTAATAGTAATTTTTTTCTGCATTATGATTTAAAAGTATTTTGAATCGAAAAAATTCGCTCAACATAAGCGGAAGAATGTGGCAGATAAAAGCAAGCCCTGAACAATTCGAAATTTATTCGAGAACATTAACTCATTCATTTAAATGAATTAGTTAACTCATTCATTCAATTCACAAATTTGCAAGTTTTATAATATCCGGATAATCCGGTAATGCTCTATACTCAAAAGAAATTATTTTTGCTTTTTTTAGCTCATCTTCTGGAAATAATTTCAAAAATATTGGTAAAATACTGATAGTTTTTCCAGAAACCACTTCTTTATGTGCAAAAGCCGGAAGCGCTTTTGTTATTTCATTTTGACAAATACACTTGTTGATAGAAATACATACTTTTCATCGCAATAAGCACCTTGATTTTCATTAGGTTTGTGGGTAAATATAATAAGTATATTATATCTCAGGGATAAATTTGAGAAAGTAACTTGTCCACCGCTGCAATATTATAAAGCCGACAGAGGAAACCCGCTCAAAGGGAAAGAGTTCTTAAAGCATATTTTTTTCTTATTTTTGTGTTTTTTATCATTGAAAACAGAATGGAATAGCCAGAACAAATTGTTTAATTTTAAAACAAGTAGTTGTTCAATTAACTACTTGTTGAAGAATTGCAAATAATTTTAAGGTTACCTGGTGAAAAATTCGTTAAACCAAAGGCGGAATGTACCTTAAATGAAGCGATTGCACCTAATGTACCTTTTAGATTAAAAACGTCGGAAAAAGGTACAATTGCACCTACTTTTTCATCCCTGATTTGAACCAAAGACTTCTCAATCGGCGGTCCGACACCTCACCCACTCGTCTACCGTGGTTGTTAATTAAAGCTTGCTTATTTTGCATCAATACAAATGAAAGTACGCTTTCGGGAACCCGGGTTCGATACCCAACTCGGACCCCAAAAAAATTTTTTTTTGTTTTTTTTTAAATCTTATTTTTTTACAAACTGTTTTGTGTATTTAAAACTTTTTTTGGAATTTTTTTATAAATTTTCTTCATACAAAAATATAAGAAAAGACTGAGTTTTTCCATATAAATAATTTCATATAATATGATATGTAATGTGTTAGTTTTCGGGATCCCGGGTTCGAGACCCAACTCGGACAAAAAAAAAAAAATTTTTTTTGTCTTTTTTAAATCTACATTTTTTTATAAACTCTTCTGTGCATTTAAAATTTTTTTTTGAATTTTTTTGTAAATTTTTTCATATAAAATAAAATGAAAAGAACAAAGACCTTCAAAAGGTAGGCCTTACAGAAGTACTCATTAATGTAGTGATCATGGAAGGTGTATTGACGCCAATAAAAGCAGTGCTAGCATGCCTTTTTTTGCGTAGCACTCGCTAAAATGCCCACTGGAAAGGTTTAATTTGTCCGTGTATTTAAATGTGGTAGCGCAGAAAGCATTTAGAAGCTCATATTAGGGTATGTCACCAATTAAGGCGGCCATAATTATATAATTCGGTAAAAAGTTTCTATTACATTACAGACTGATAATGTTTTCGGGGATTTAAGTACATACATTAAATGGCGCTATGCGTCACTGTGATGTGAAAATATTTATATAACAAATAAAATAAATTTATTGATTTATCGATATACAATCAAATAAAAAAAAAAATTTAAATACGTGGGTTTTGACAGAAAACTGAGCTAAGCACGGTCGCCCAGGTAATGCCCTATGATAAGTGATGCTTCAAACTAGTTAGATGAAACCTGTAAATACAGCAGGTCGAAAAAGGAAGAGCGAAAAGCTGCAAGCGAAAATTTCTGCGCTAGTAGACATGGCTACGACCGATATCGCTAGTTTGTACTCAATTTGAAGATAGGCACTCAACCTTAACGATTTGGACCAAATCAGATATGCAAAAAGAGCTATAAATTTGTAAAAAGAAGTTTTAAAATTAAAAAAATGCCTTAAAAATTTAACGAAAGTTTTAAGGTTTTATAGTTTTGTACTTAATATTTTAAAAAATCGCAATAAATGTTAGTATAATTCATATAAGAAACTTTAACAAAAATGTATTTCACAAGTTCTCGTTATAAAAATCTATGGGTAAAAATATATATAATAAAAATTTCGTACAGCACAAAAAAGGTCCTCGAAATAAAAAAATAAAACATTTTATTTTTGAGTATGTCTTAAAATATGTCTTCTTTAACATATTCCCAAAATTTGGTCTAAGATGACTTTAATCCTCGAGAAGGCGAGCTATGAGCATTTTGCTTACGCAATTTTTAAATGGAAAAAATTCCTCTTTTTTATTAATATTTTTGCACGCATTATGTTGAGTATCTTTGGTAACGGTTATTCTCCGCGTCTTGGCAAGCTTTTGCTGAGGTCAGTGCACGGTTGGAACTGTAGGTATGGGAAAAATTACAGTAATCTATATATATAAAAATGGATGTATGTATGTGGGTATGTGGGTGGGTATGTGGGTGGGTATGTGGCTATATCACGTATAGACTCCAAAACCGCTGAACCGATCTTTATGAAATTTTCAGGAAAAATAAAGCCACATCTTGAGAGTGTTCCTGTGAGGTTTCGTAACGATTGGAGAAGGGGGCGTGGTACCTCCCATACAAGCCAAATTTGCTCCATCGATCACAAACAAAAAAAAAAGAAAAATAAATCACACGGTTTCAATCGTAAAAAACTAAGATTTGGGGATTTTGTTCAGATGGTTACTGTCGGTAACTGTACAAAAAATGGGCGTGGTCGTTATATAAATACGCCCACTTTTTCGAAATCATGGCAATTCCGGAGTTCTGCACATTTTTACAGTGAAACTTGCTCTTTAGGTGCTCCAAGAGACGAACACAATTTATAAATGTTTTCACGCCCACTTTTAACGCCCACAAATCAATATCTATATACATATATATAAAGCAAAACGATGTGTGTCTGGCTGTGTGATGTCTATAGACTCCAAAACTACTGAACCGATTGACCTGAAATTTTAGCAGTCGATTTGTTTCAGGTACGAGATGGTTGAGGAAAAAAATTTGCCACACCCCCCTTTTACCGCCCCCAAATCAATAAAAATGTTATATTTCAGTCGGTTTGGGTCGTATATGGCTAAAATTTTGTAAAACTGTCCTAAAAATGGGTTTCCACGCCCCCTTTTACCGCCCACAAATAAATGAAAATGGTTTTTTTCAGACGGTTTTGGTCGTATAAGACTTAAATTTGTTACTTTGGTTTGTGAAGTTACTGACAGTAACTGTACGAAAAATTGGTTTCCACGCCCCCTTTTGCGCCCACAAATCAGTGAAAATGCTATATTTCATGCAGTTTTGGCCGTATGAGACTTACGTATGATACTTAAGTTTGTATGGTTACTTTCGGCAATTGTACTAAAAAAGGGCGTCAGCGCTATATAGCCACACCCACTTTTTAAGAAATCATCAAAATTGGCTACTGGGTCGATTGAGCTAAAATGTTGGCTTAGTTTGTACGGTTACTGTTAGCAACTGCACTAAAAATTGGTCTCGACGCCCCCCTTTTACCGCCCACAAACCAATGAAAACGTTTTATTTCAACGGTTTGGGTCGTATTAGACAAAAATTTTGTAATTCAGTACATATGGTTACTCTCGGCAAGTGCACTAAAAATAGGCCTGCCCTACTTTAGTTAAACTCACTTTTCGGGGAGTTAGCGTCCAGTGAAGTAAAGTGCGCCAGGCTTAACCTAAATTGAGCTGAAATTTGGGCAGTCGATTTGTTTCGATTACGAGATGGCTCAAGGGAAACATTTTACCGCACCCTTTTTTACCGCTTGCAAAACAACAAAAATGCTATATTTCGCACGGTTTTGATCGTATTAGACTAAAATGTGGTTATTTAGTGCACATGGCTACTTTCGGCAGCTGTACTGAAAATGGTGAATATATTTGATATTTCTTGACATTTTTGTGTATAGCAGTAAGGCGGTCTGTGGCAGAACAACGTTTGCCGAGGAGATAGATTGTTCCTGTGAGGTTTGGTAACGTTTGGACGAGGGGGCGTGGTTCCTCCCATACAAGCCAAATTTTGCGCTATCGACCACAAACCAAATAAGGGATATATATCAGACGGTTTCGATCGTAAAAACTAAGATATTATCATTTTGTTCAGATGGTAACTGTCAGTAACTGTACAAAAATAACTTTTTCGTCGCAATATATATACGCTCACTTTTTCGAAATCATGGCAATTCCGGAGTTCTACACATTTTTATACTGAAACTTGCTGTGTAGGTGCTCCAAGAGGCAGTCACGATACATAAATGTTTTCACGCCCACTTTTAGCGCCCACAAATCAATATCTGTACATATAAAAAAGAATCGTGATTTGTTCGGATGCTTAAAACTTGAAAACGACTAGACCAAATAGGATACTTCCTTCTACTGGTTTGTTCGTAACTGCTACGCCAAGGTTTAGGAAAAAAGTAATGCCACACCCCTTTTATCGCCCACAAATCAATAAAAATGCTATATTTAAGAAGGTTTTGGTCGTATTAAATTAAAATGTGGTAAATAAGTTCTTATGATGACTGTCACTAACTTTAATAAAAACGGGCGTTGTCACACTTCATCTACGCCTACTTTTGGAAATATCACAATACTCCGAAACTATTGGTCCGATTGAGCTCAAATTTTGTAAGTGGCTTTGCTTTGAGTACGAGATGGTTTAAGAAGAAATGCCACACCTTCTTTTACCTCCCATTAATATAAAAACAATTTGTGTTATCGAATAGCGTTATGGGTTGCACAGCTTAGAAATTCGGTATTCGACCACAATTTAGACGTACCGTTTCAGTGATGAAATTTTATGGGAGTTGGACAAGGGGGAGGGGCACCTCTCATACAACCCAAATTGGTGATATCGAATAGCTTTGAATTTATAGGAATTCAGCTTTGGAATTCAGTTTTTGACCTCAATTTACACATGCAGTTTCAATAATTTTTTTTTTATGGGCGTTGGACAGGGAGGCCTGACATCTCCCTTACATCCCAAATTTGCAATATCGAATTGCTTTGAAGTTATAGGTTGACAGCGTAAGAAATCGGTATTCGACCTAAATTTATACATGCACTTTCATTTCTTACATTTTATGGGCGTAGGGAAAAGGGGAGTGACACTTCCCATACAACCCAACTTTGTGCTATCAAATAGCTTTGGAGTTATAGGTCGCACAGCATCGGAATTCAGTATTTGACCAAAATTTACGCATGCAGATTTACTGATAAAATTTTTAGAGTTTGTCGGGGGGCGTGGCACCTCCAACTTAACCCAAATTTGCGATATCGAATAGCTTTGGAGTTATAGGTAACTCAGCCTCGGAATTCAGTATTCGACCTCAATTTACACATGCAGTTTAATTGATTACATTCTATGAGCGGTGATCAAGAGGGCGTGGCACTTCCTATACAACCCTTATTTGTTATATCGAATGGCTTTGTGGATATAGGTCGCACAGTCTCGGAATTCAGTATTCTACCTCAATTTAGACATGCTGTTTAACTGATAACATTTTATGGGCGTTTGAATAGGGAGAGTGGCAGCAACGCGCCGGGTTTCAGCTAGTTCCTCAATAAGACCAATGCTCACGCGCGACAATGCATGATACTCTGCGAGGCGCGCCTTCTCTAGGGTTAAAAAACAATTTTATGACCACTTTTTTAAAGCATTTTTTAACGAAAATGCGCAAATTCATATGAAAAAATAACAAATTTATACTTATATTGTAAACAGTCTTTTTAAAACGGGCCACACTCCTGCAAACAATTTAGTCCCCCGATTTTAATATTTTCTTTTTTAATTATTTATTAATGTAATTCTAAATTCCATTTACCAAAATTAGTGTCTTTGGAATATTTGTCTAGTTTTTTCACGTAACATTATGGTAAAAAGTAATGCAAAATTTTTTGGTTTTCTCTTTCACGCTTCATAATTTTCCCAATTTTCCATATTTCCATTCTTTTTTGGCAAATGAAGTATATTCGAATGCATTTTTGTTTTTTTCCAGACGATTTGAAGCCAAACTATGTTGTGGCCCGATTTTAACCTTTTTTAAGCACACCAATTTCAATTCAAACTATATGTTACAAAAAACATTTTTTATTTAAACTGATGATGTAAAATTAACATGCAAATTAAATTTCTTGTCTATAGTAAATACTTCTTTATAAACCATCTTCCAAAATATGCCATCATTTCAATTGTTTTTGGCTGAAACCTCCCTTAAAAAATACATTTTTGTTCTTTTGTTAAAACTATGTCTTAAAACATGTGTTTCTCAACATATTTCCAAAAACTTTGTCTAAGACTACTTTTAAATAAAAATAAGAATTTTTATTTCAATTTCGAAAAGAAAGTATCCCCTGATCGTGATGTAGGAGAAGAATGATATTTAAAAACTTTTCTCATACAAATTGGCAAAATACTTTTTGAGTTTACCTGTAACAAAAAATTTTCACTTCAATTTTATATAATAATATTAAATTATTAATTTTATATAATTAAATAAAGATAAAGATGTAGGAAAAATGTAAGAAACTATTAAAGTGCTTTCAGTTTCTTCACTCCATTGACCTATAACACTCCCAAAAACAGCATGAGCCACGCAGTTAGTGTATTATAAATGTTTCTCGTATGTTGAAATAAAAGTACTCGCTAATTGAAAACACAATAAACACTATAAGTAAAACAACAAAGGGTTTCACAATTATAGCAAAGTATCATAAAGTCTCGTCCTTATAGCATTTACAAGCAAACTCTTTCAACACGTTTCCCCTTTTTAACACAATTATGCGGCACCAATCCGAGTTTCTTTCGAGTTTCCTTCAACAGTCATGCTTTAAAAAAAAACATTGAGGAAGAAAAGAAACAGCAAGCACAAATAAATTAAATCTGTTTTTGTATTGCTGTTGATTTTTCTTAGTTTTTAGTTCCTACACAAACAACAAAAGGAGTTTATAGAGTTCTTTATATTAACGACTTAATGCTGAGTTGGGTTTTTGTTTTCTTTGAAATAGTCAGACAAAGATTACATTTCTGGAAAATTAAATAAAAAAGAGACAAGAAACTGGCACCAACTTAAGTTCTGACATCATGGTAACTTTTATGATCATTTAATGATGATTGCAAAGTTGATGATTTTGGATCCTTGCATTTGATGCATTTCTGGCATGAGATGATTTATGCAACAATGCAATAAAAAAACACTGGTGCGACTACACTGTGGTAGGTCGTGATATGCTGTGATATGTTATGGCAGAACATGTATGTATTAGCATGACGTAATGTCAAAAATCAAACTGACAGATTTTCTTGTCAGGTTGACTCTTGTGTGATGGTTTACAGCAAGCAAGACAATTACTATGAAGCAGTTTATTGCAAAGAACTGTGCTGATTGATAGATTGTGGTTTCGTTATTAGTTTGAATTAAATTATCCGATGAAAATTCGATATTATCTAGACTTTTTAACAAAAACAAAAAAAAAAAACGACTTCAAAATCACTACAAAGTAATATATAATTTGAAATTACTTTTATTATTAATTTTTTGGCCAAATGTATTGATATTTTAAAAATATTTATGTACTTTACATATGTATGCATAGTTTATTTATTAAATAAGTAATCAGTAAATCAAATAAACTGTATTTCATATTATATAATTATATTAATTTTTCATTGCTTTTTCGACATAATTTCGATTACATTTTCGCACGTAACGATGCACGTTTGACAACGCCAAACCGTTCAATCGGTGCTCATTTGTTTTGCTTCGTAGATAGGCATTTTAAAACTAGCATTACGTACGACTTGTACAAAGAAATACTAAAAAAAATAGTAGACAAAAAATCTAATTTTTAAAGTTTTTTCTATATTTGCATAGTAGCACTATACTAGGAAATAACAATAACAAAAATCGATCCTAAGGATTTTAAGATAATAGCAAAAAAATGTGCTGGCGTTACGTTACAAAAACGGAAAGCATTTTTGGCTTAGACTGCAAAATTTGCAAAACTCTCTGAATTGGGCAAGATTTTTCGGATACAACTTTTTTTTGAAGGATTTAAAATAATATAAGTCTATTTTCCAAGTGAACAAATTTAAAAATCGTCTATTTTTTTTATTAGGCTATTTGATCTGGCGTTACGTAACTTAAATTTCCATTTGAGTTCAATTAAATAATTAAGTAAATCAATAGTTAAGTAATTATGTAATTGAGTAATTAAAAAACAAATTTAATAAATTGTCCTTTTCTTGCCTCAACCATTTTTTAATTTTCTTTAGCCAATGCCTTCCATTTTTACTAAAAAAAAAGCTTACGAAACATTTACTTAACATTTAAGTAAAAGAAATACTGCATTTGTGAAACAATGAAAACGATTTGATCTTCATTGTAAATGAATTATACACTTAATTGCTTTAATTGATAAAATTAAATATTTCTCTTATATAATATCATAAAATAAAAAATTTTAATAAGTCTTAATTTTTTGGTCACGGCGGTAAACCTTTCTGTGGAAATGCCCAGATATGTTTTTAATCTATGTGGTCAGAAATGAAAATGAACGTTTGCTTGAAAGCACTGAAATCGGAAGGGTTGCGCTTGAAAATTTGTAGGAACCGATTTATTGACGGTAGAATTGCTTCTTGCAGTTGTTCAGAGCATCATCTAATGATTTCGCTCGTTTTTCTTTTGGAATCTTCTAACAGTGTCTGCAAAAATACGGAGTACATATAAAGGCCGCATTTCTGTCATTTTTAATTTTTGTATGAAGGAATTAGTTTTTCCCTTTTAGACTATCCCACAAAGTAGCATCATACTTTTATACTTCTACACGCTCAGAAATCTTGGAATTAATTTTAAGCCAAGCGTTGGAGTCATGCATTTTTTAATATATTTTAATCAAAAAATTGATTTAATGTTATCTGTATTAAAGTATAATAAAAATTTTATTATATACAAGTTATAATACAAATTGTCTTAAAATATAATACAAATATCTATCAAGCATCTGTCAAATTGTCATTCGGATTCTGAAATCTGACATTGTCAAAATAAAACCTAAAGAAATAGTTTTTGTTAACGAAAAATATTTTGTTATTGGTTGACCAAATATTTTCTTTTTATTTCACTTGGAATTTTAAAAGTAAGTAAACACATAAAAGATTTATAGCTTTATTCCACAAATTTATGGTCCATAATTTTATTCCATAAATGTTGATTTTTAATGTTGATTGATTATGTGGTAAACATAAGGCCAACCTTTTCAGGACAATATGTATTAAAAGTTATACATCTTGTATTACTGTTTAAAACAATCTGCATTACTATTTAATAAAATTTGATACAATTTGTATTACTATTTAACAGGGAACGAAAATAAACTCTAACGTTTCGTTCGTTAAGGTAGTAAAGCGTTCATTTGAGAGAACTGAACGTTTATGTTGTGTAGCATTCATTACCAAGGCCATTATTCGGTTGCGTTCAAGTTACATACTTGAACATAAACATCATTGTTCCGTAGTATAAGCTACACTAAAGAACCTTATGAGAAGCGTTGTTTGAGAGACTGAGAAAGCAGAGAGAAAAACATTTTATCTTTATTCAAGCACATGCTGCGTGTCAAGGGCGCATCCAGTTTTGTAGGTAGCATACATTTGCAGGGCGCTCTTGTTTTAGTATGAATAATCAAAGCATTTTTTTAGCTATTCAGTTTATTTATTTTTATACTCTTTCTAACGCCCATAAAAAGGCGTGTCTGGTTTAGAAAAGTATAATATATATTATTGATCAGCATCATTAACTAGGCCGATTTAGCCGTTTCCGTCTGTTTGTCTGTCTGTCGACACGACTCTTTTTTAACACAGCTGCTAAGAAAATCTCAGTTTATTTTATTAGTGCGTGTTATCACGTTATGGCTGGAGAATTCAGAAAATAAAATATTAATTTTTCCTTGTTACATGTAAGTAAGTTCACTTGTATAATATAATTTTTTTATAGAATATAAGACTACTGTTTAATGTTTATGGAATTGTGTTTCAATTGTACATGTTAAGGTCATGAAATCACGCATTCCTTCGAACAGCCATATATGGCTTCTGACGGAAATGAAACTACTTTTTTACATAAAGTTTTGTTTGTGTATCTAGTTAATCCATTTTAAACAAACTCAGAAAAAAGTTCAACTTTGAAATAGAAAACACAGGTATTTGTTTTAAAATCTGAAATTTCGTTAGTTTTAAGGAAATCATTTCTTTAAGCAATATCAATTTATTGCAACTTTTTAGCATTTATTTCAAAAAATTAAGAATTTGGATTCAAAAGTAAAATTTTATTTGTTTTATTTTTTATATTGATTTTAAAAATTAGTTACACACTCAGACTACAATCAAAGAAATTTATTTTTTCAAATTTTTTTTGCAAATGGAAATTATTCTTTCAGAAAGAAAGAAATTTTCTTTAAAGGAATAAACTATTTCTTTGTTTTGGAATTTATTTCTTTATTTTAAAGAAAAGTTTCCATTTAAAACAAAAAAAAAATTGTGCTGAAACAAATAAATTTTTTTTTTTAATATTGAGTAAATGCTCTTTGATTTTAGTATGCTTCTTTTCTCAGTGTATAAATCCATAAAAAAATTTTAGCTGGATCATAAACCGTGTAGTAGTGGGTTAAGATTCTATCTAAAAATAAAGATGAAGTGCGAAAATTAGTGGCTCGGGTAGAATTAACGCCTAACTCCCAAAAATCACTTTATAACAAGTTTTTTTATCTTAAAAAGTCTCAAAATTTATTTAAATATTTAATGTTTCGATAATTAAAACTCACCATATTTATTACTATTTTTGTAATGGAAAACAATCTTTATGGAAAGTACTTAGGTATTTATAATGAATATTAGAAAAGAGAACATCTAAATGGTTTAAAGATATCTGACTGACACTGCAACGATTTCACTTCAACGTCTCTTAAGTCCTTTCAATGGCTAGGCTAAGCCGAAATAGTATTTTTTAGGTTAATACTCCTATCATAACGGTTCTAAAAAAGATGAAGAAACATACCTTTGATTTTTACCTGCGCTACTTACTCTTAATTTTATTATCATTATAAAATCATTTTAAAATTTAAAAAATCCTCTTAATTTTATTATCATTTTATTGTCATAAAAATTAAGAAAAAACATTAATATGATTTCTGTACGGTTGGTTTTTCTTACAAAATAGGACAAAAACCCAATCCAACTGACTTTAATGTCAAATATCTCTCCAAATTTATTTTTGTCATGTTGGTACATTGTTTTTTATAGAACCAAATTAATTAAAAAAAACCGTTGCAAGATAATATTAAAAATTACTTTGTGTCGTGTCCAATATATTGGACAAATTCACTGAAAGAGTTTATATATGCTTTAGCGCTCGGCCCTTCCTGTTCAGCAAGATCCGAGTGCGGCCCCTTGTGAATTTTACTATATTAGTGCGAACTAACACAAATAAGATGATTGCTGAACTTTCATGGAATTACACCGCACAGTGGTGCCATACTGTATTCATGTAGGAATAAAATAGAAGGATTCGTCATTGACCAATAAAATTATGCGTGTGAGTTATAATTAGAAAAGAAACAAACCCGCCCCAAACCGCGACTACTTTCCATGTAACACAAAAACTATGAACGCTGCATACTTTTGTTGTAGATATAGTAAAACAGCTCTTTAAAGAAGTATACGAATTTATTTATTCTTTTGTTCGTTTAGATAGGTTCGCAGCCAATTATTTTAAATGTTAATATTAACTTTAAGATTGTAAGCAAAATACAATTTCAATTCATAAGGAAATACTTTTTTTAATTTAAGCTATCACTCTGCTCTGTCAAAAAATAATATTAGCATTTATTTACCCTCTTGGTTTCTTTTAAGCAGGTTCGCAGCCAATTGTTTTAATTTTAATATCACCGTAAAGGCTTAAGGGTTATAACAAAATTGTCACGAGAAAACTATTTGATTCCGCGTTCACACCACTGTGCAACTCTTCCTGATTCTCAATGCTATGAATAGAGAATAATGATGCAATAAAACAAAAACAATTCGACAGTGTTAGCGTCATCCCAGTGGTAAATTAACTCATTACATAACCTCTTAATTTCTTCTTACGATGTAGATGACAGTCCTATTTAAAAGTACTTCGATTTTTTATTGCGTACTTTTATTTTTTTTTATTATTTGGCGTAATCTAAAGTAATCGTGATTATTTTTTGGTTATTTGTAATCTTAATCAATTACTAATAGAATTTTTTTTGCATAAGAATTGTTTTATCATTACAACTATTTTTTAAATATAATGTAATTGATTACTAGTCGTGATCGAAATTTCCCAGCTAAGGTTTGAACTTTAAAAAAGCAAGCAGTTTTATTAAAGTATACTTCTTTTATTTGGAACACACAAAGTCTTACCAGCGGGAAAAAATTATTGCTTCTGCTCAGAGTTGCCAAGTTAGCAATATTATAAGCTAACATATTTTTTCGGAATTTATCTTGAGGTTTTGGGTGTATCTGTCTATGATATATTTCGGTCTTTTTTTTCACAAATGGATTTCAATGACAAGTAAATATAATAATAATTTATTATTTATAATAATAATAATGTAATAATTTTTGCAGTTTAAAAAAAAAACATAAGTAAACTGCATTTACTACTGTTATTTCCATGTTATTTAAAAAATTTACAATAGTGTAAATGACAGCTTTTTAAATTTTATCCAAAATAAAAGAAAAAACCGTTTGTAAGTAATTTAACGTGTATCTATCTTAACTCAAAATATTAGCAAGTATAAGTATGGTATTTTTCAATTAGATATTAAATATTTGATATAAAAAATCAATTTCACTTTATTTTTAATAATAGTTGACGAGTCAATCTACACGCTGGTCACCGAATTGACAACGCTAATCTTCTAGCTTTTTCTAGCTTGTTTTGAAAAGTGAATGTTTTTTAAAAATAATTATTTAAAGTTTTCAATGCTTGTTTTTAAGTGTGTTGCCGGCTTTTTTTAAAGAAACAATAGAAAAATTGTTTTTCCTATCTGTTAAGGTTTTAATGTTAGCGCATTCTTATGAATAAAATATTTGCAAATTAAAATTTTCATTTACGCAAAATAAAAACCTATATGTGTATTTAATAACATAGAATGGAAAGGTAAGTAAAAAGCGCAATGAACATTGTAAAAACAAAGCATGAACAAAAAATAGAATTGCATATGCGTAATGTGATATAGTGTTTATTGAAAAAGATTTAAAACATGTATTTTGCTATTGCTGTGACATACCAGAAGGCTTCTTGAAATTTAATATTTCAAAACCCCGTGTCTGTATATAAATATTACGATTCATCTGATGATGAGGGAATTTTTGCACAAATAGAGTTAAATATCCAAGAGTTGGTTGAAAATACATTTTTTACATTATATATATAATTTTATACATATGAAAAAGTGTTGGCAACACTGATTCTGAGACCCAAAATGAGAGAGAATAGCCTACGTAAAAAATATCGTATGCCGAATGTGTTGAGTAGAGAGTATGTAAACATAATTATAATGTAGTGTATGCCATGCTGTCGAACGATACAGAATAATAACATTTATGTTCGTCTGCACTGACATATACGCAACCGAACGGAAATTCATGCCATGCGAGGCACATTAAAATATCGTTCGGTTTATTTTCGTTCCCTGCTATTTAATACAATTTGTATTAATATTTAATAAAAATTTTTTTATTCGTATTACTTTTTAATAACTGAAGTATTACACTGGATAACAAATGTATTAAAATATAAACCAGAATAGTATTGTTTTAAACTTAGGTTCTATTCCAATTCTGTATTAGAATTTAGTATTATGGGATTAGAATTCAATTTTAATATTTGACATATATTAGATTGTAATGCAATTCTGGTGTGGTCATATATGCAATACAGTTTTTATTAGAATTTAATCCAAGATTTCTGAGCGTCTATACTAAAACTTGAAAATTTGTATAATGCATCAAATCAGGTTGTACATGCATTCAAAGCCTCTCCAAAGTCCAATAAGCTGTAAAATCGCTTCCCTCTGCCATTTCATCTGAAAATACATAATTATCTCATTAAAATAATTAATTTCAAGTAAGTTTATGGTAAAATGAATCTCTGGTGGGATAGAATGTGTAATGAAATAAGAAACAAACCTAAAAATTAGAATGTAATACGACATGCCAAAAAAATCGAAGCAGATTTTGTTTTCCGGTAAGAATAAACTAGTTAAACATCTATTAATTTTTTGACTAGCTTAATTTTAGCTAGTAAAATTACTATTAAATGTTATGAGTCGACCGATTTTTCACTTTCATAGGAATGTGCAAACTTATGTTATCACTGTAAGTCGTGAAAGGGTAAGGGCCAGAGAATACTCAAATCCCTAATTTTTTTGAGAGATTAAAGACGGCACAAACTTGAGCCAAATAATGAAGTCACATGCCAGCTTTTAGTTATTTAACTTTTTAATTTGATTTCTTAAAATGACCTCAAAACTACACTAAAGAAAGTTTATTTGACACAAACAGGCATCATTAAAAATACAAGAAGAAATTTCAACTTTTCAGAGGAAAACCTTCAATAACAGCTGTACAATTGTATAGAAGCATTACAACAAGACAAAAACTTTGAAATAATTTCGCGTTTATAACAAATATTTGACAGGTTTGCGTTCGTTAGCAAGCGGAATAAAGAAAAAGTGTAGGGATGAGAAACACATGGCAATACTTCAATGTTGATGTGCCCAATTTCCCAATTATATTGGCCGTTCGAAGTTAACGCCTTAATTTGCTTCATTCTACAAATACGGCAAACAACATCAACGATGTGCTGCCGTTGACCTTGTTGTTTTTGTTGTTACGTTAACATCCAGTCCACTGCAGGTTAATGAGCAGTACCGAGCTTTTATGTGGCGACAGATTAGAACCTAGTGCGTTACCAGTACTCAAAATCAAAGAGAATTTTTAAATCTGGTAAATTGCACAGAAGCCTAAAAATAACTCGCCCTCTGGTAGTGTAGGTTGGCAAAACAGTGCATCCAAGGCAACGTAGCACAGTGCGATTTTTTTTAATTGCAGAAGGATAAAAGTCCCACAAAGTTTTTGTTAAGTTCAAACAAAACTAATATGGAATTATCTTTGACCGACGTTAAAATACTCCCACAGCCGTGTTTAAGTGTTTTCTATGTATTAAATATGATATTATTTTAATTACGTCACCTTTTGTTGATCGAATAAAATATTTTAATAATAAATTAAAAATATTTAAAATTTTTTACTTATTCCACGTTTTAAACAATATCAAGGTAAAATATTAGTTTTTGTCGAATTATTGCTATTATGATGACGTCACTTTGTATGGCTTTTTTAAAATAAAAACCAAAATTTTTTTTAAAAGATAGAATTATATAAATATTCAAAAATCATAACATTTCGTCACTTGAGAAAATAAATGTCGTATGTAAATACTTTCACTTTTGAGATTATTAAGATAAAGGGGCTACAAATTTTAAAAAATAGCGGTAAATCTATTGTAAAATGTGTCTGCAAATAGACATGAAGTTCTGAAGAATATTGCTCTGCTAGATTTTGAACTATAGCCCTTTTTTCTCAATAATCTCAAAACTGAAAATTTTCACATACATCTATTTACTCAAGCAACGATTTGTATAGGAGTCTCCTAAGGGAAAACAATGGTGATTATGAAAAAGTAATGGGGGTCAGTTATACACATTAGCCCTCTGGGGCCCTCCCTAACAGGGGAAATATTGATTAAATTAACAGCAGTGCGTTAGGGCTTACATGCAGTCACCTCCTGATGTAGTACGAAAGAAAACCTTACGTGACGCGATAAACTGACTTCGTATTCGGAAGTCACTAAATAATGCCGTGACTGGTTTTTTTTCACAAATTTTTTTTGTACAGTATTACAGTGCAAATATTTTCAATTATAAAATCAAATACACAGATATTATATATTAATAGTTGTTTACTACAATATTCAATTCAAAGCACAAGAAAACTGAATATTTAAATATGCCTAATATTTCAATATAATTTATTAAAATATTCGATTATTTATATTAAATATTTTTGCTAATAGACCGATTTTGTAAAAAATATATTTCATTTCAAAAAGAAAATATTAATTTTTCGGTGCAGTTTTAAAGTATTTTAAAGTTATTAGAAAGCAATAAGAAACTTTTTTCGGATTGTTCTAAACTGCAGACTTTAATGAATGGGATTCTTTTACAATACACAATAAAGAGATAATTGCGTATCAGCATTTTAAAAAAGGCATCATTCATATTTGATATGGTTTTAAGTAAATTTAGTAAATTTAAAAATTTTGTAAAATAAAGAGCAATAAATCTTGTAAATAACTGGTTTTTGCACAGTTGCTTGTTGAAAAATCTAAGGTGAAGTTTTATTAAAAAAATTTTTGTTAATTATTTAAAGGCCTTTATTGCCCTTAAAAAAAAATTTAAAAAATGTTGAACGTAGCACTGTGGTCGGCGGCTAAAAACCATTTTTCACATTTCACTGTGTCAAAAATTTAATGATAGAGTTTTGCAAAGGATAGTTTAGTTAAGAAACTTGCAAAATTTCAGTTTCATAGGTCATCGGGAACATATTGAACGGCGTGAAAATGTAAAGGTCCATTCTAATTTTTTTGTGGATTTAAATTCTTTACATTTTATTTTGAATTTTAGAGTAGTGGAAATTTTGAATGGTACAAAATGAAGATAGTTAAAATAAGTTTTGAAAAATTTCAAATTTTGTTACAATAATTACCTTTTAATATTTTTGGCGATTTTTTTTTTAAAGTCAACTTTTTTAACTAAATTTGAAAAAACTCATATATTATCTTACAACATCAGAGCTTAATTGAATTTGTTAGAAAGCTGAAAGTTTTCAAAAACTTTTTCTCAAATATACTATAACCGCCATTCACCGACGGTAGAATACTTTTTCAAAAATAGGTAGGCATCTTATATGAACTGAGTTATTTGTATATGTAACTGGAGTACCCGGAAAAACTGGGAAACTGGGGGCGATGGATCAATGTAACATGTCTGACTGTCTCAACCTGGCGAGGCCAGCATAATCTTTGTGAAATCGCCTCAAGTCGACTCAAAACTCCACGTGGTGTTTCCTGGGCAACGTCAAAACTGACAACCGTTAGTTTGTCGGCTAATCTGAGCGGCGGGCCTCCCTAGGCTTAAAATAGGTTGTGCGTCGGGTTTGAAGCCCACCCGTAAAAACCCATTTCAATGAAAACACAAAAGAATAGAAGAAAACTGATCCCCAAATCTGATGACGACTACCGCAAACGAAAAACTGATAATGATTTACGGATATGCACCTGGAATGTCCGAACCCTTCATTGGGAAGGTGCCTCTATCCAACTGACTGATGTCTTGGAAAGATACAAAGCTGATATCACTGCTATCCAAGAAATGCGATGGAAGGGACAGGGTTGCATTCGGCATGCACCCTGTGATATCTACTACAGCGGCCATGCGGAGAAGCACGAGTTTGGATGCGGATTTGTAGTTGGCAAGAGACTACGGCCCCACGTCCTGCGATTCACACCTGTGAACGAACGACTTGCCATAATCCGCATCAAGGTTAGATATTTCAATATAAGCCTAATATGTGCGCACGCTCCGACAGAAGACAAGGACGATGAGATCAAGGAAATTTTCTACGAGCGCCTTGAAAATGCTTACGAGAGCTGCCCCCGCCACGACGTTAAAATCGTGCTTGGTGACTTCAACGCTAAGGTGGGCAAGGAAAATATTTTTGGTCCAACAGTCGGAAAGTTCAGCCTCCACGACAACACCTCCGATAACGGAATGAGGCTGATTGACTTCGCCGCAGCACGAAACATGGTCGTAAGTAGCACTAGATTCAAGCATCTCAATATTCATAAAACCACCTGGATGTCCCCTGATCAAAAAACAAAAAATCAAATTGATCACGTTTTGATCGACGGAAGGCACTCTTCCAGTGTATTGGATGTACGCACGATCCGTGGTGCAAACATTGACTCGGATCACTATCTTGCTGCAGCCAAGATGCGCAGCTAAGAATACACGCAACCCTACACAGAGAAAGCTAGACGTCGACAAGCTGCAATCGAAACAGACAGCCGATGCTTTCGCCACTCGACTCTCACTCCTGCTTCAAAGCACTCCTCCAATCGATGATATATGCGCGCAGTGGACACACATTTCCAACTCCATGCGTGCGGCTGCTGAAGAGGTGATTGGCTACAAACGCCCTCGCCGAAACCAGTGGTACGACCAGGAGTGTCGCGACGCCACTGCAGAGAAAGACGCCGCCTACAAAGCCACCCTGCAGTCGGTTGTAACGCGCGCTGCTAAGGAGCGATACAAAGAAAAGAGGAGGGAAGAGAGACATATTTTCAGGCGGAAAAAAGAGAGGCAGAAAAGCGCGAGCAGGAGAAGATTGAGATGTATGGTGACAGGAATGAGGCCCGAAATTTTTTCGAAAAAATAAGACGCCTTGCCGATGGTTTTAAAACCGGGGCCTCTTCCTGCAAGAATGAAAACGGGAATCTAGTGACAGATGTCCAGAGTACACTGACGTTATGGAGGGAACACTTCTCTAAGCTTCTAAATGGCGACGCTGACAACAATCCCGCCAATAGAGATGATATTCCGGAAACCCCAATTGCGGATGACAGCGTCGAGGTTCCGCTGCCCGACTATGATGAAGTTCTTACAGCTATAACTCGGCTTAAAAATAACAAAGCCGCGGGAGCTGATGGCTTACCTGCTGAGATGTTTAAGAACGGAGGTGAAGCTCTACTTAAATGCATACACGAGCTTCTATGCAGAATATGGTCGGAAGAATGCATTCCGAACGATTGGAATCTCAGTGTGCTCTGCCCAATCCACAAGAAAGGCGATCCCACTATCTGTGCCAATTACCGTGGGATAAGCCTTCTTAATATCGCATATAAGGTCCTGTCGAGCGTTTTATGTGAAAGATTGAAGCCCATTGTAAACCAACTGATCGGACCTTATCAGTGTGGCTTCAGACCTGGAAAGTCCACCATCGACCAGATTTTCACGCTACGACAAATCTTGGAGAAGACTCAAGAAAAACAAGTCGACACCCACCATCTTTTTGTCGACTACAAAGCCGCCTTCGACAGCCCAATAAGGAAGCACCTGTACTCCACCATGTCTGAATTTGGTATTCCTGCAAAACTAATACGACTTTGCAGGATGACACTGAGCAACACCAGCAGCGCAGTTAAAATCGGGAAGGACCTCTCCCCACCATTTATTACCAAACGAGGTTTCAGACAAGGTGATTCCTTATCGTGCGACTTTTTCAACCTAATGATGGAAAAGATCATCCGAGCTGCTGATCTGAGACGTAGTGGCACAATATTCTACAAGAGTGTTATGCTGCTTGCGTATGCTGATGACATAGATATCATTGGCCATAATACTCGCGAAATCAGTGCAGCATTTTCCAGATTAGAAAGAAAGCCAAGTCGAATGGGTCTGGCAGTGAATGCAGATAAGACGAAATACTTGGTGTCAACAAACAAACAGTCCCAGCATCTTGGAACCCACGTTACCGTTGACAATAACTCCTTCGAGGTTGTGAAGAACTTCGTTTGTCTGGGATCCAGCATTAACTCAACCAACGACATCAGCATTGAGATCAAACGAAGAATAACTCTTGCCAACAGGTGTTACTTTGGGCTCAGTAGGCAATTGAGAAGCAGAGCCCTCTCTCGACGAACGAAAATCACGCTCTATAAATCGCTCATCATGCCCGTCCTACTTTACGCATCACAAAGCTGGACGCTGAACAGTTTAAATGAAAAGACTTTAGGAGCATTCGAGAGAAAGATTCTTCGTAAGATCTACGGACCAATCTGCGTCAATGGCGAGTACCGAATACGGTGGAATGATGAACTGTATGAGCTGTACGCTGACATCGACATAGTCAAGCGCATTAAAATCGAGCGGCTTCGCTGGCTTGGTCATGTTCAGCGCATGAAAGACGATGCTCCAGTGAAGAAAACATTCGATTCGGTACCCAGCGGCGGTCAACGCAGAAGAGGACGACCGCATCTTCGTTGGAAAGACCAAGTAGAGGACAACCTGACGAAGCTTGGAATTTCCAACTGGCGCCAGCAAGCGAAAGACAGAAATGGCTGGCGCAAATTCTTAGATGAGGCCAAGACCGACATACGGTTGTAGCGCCAACTAAGTAAGTAAGTAAGTAACTGGAGTACCCATTTCGTTTGCTGCAGTTTTCACATATCCAAGTAATAGTATTAATCATGTGTTTTTATTGCCACAATTATGCCCTACAGGTAGAAATCTGAATAGGATAACAGGTAGAACCCTTTTTGTACACAATTTTTATATATAAAGACGCACATCCGCATAGGAAATGTATTTCCCACAAAAACTCTTAAGCGTTATCATAACAGCAATGGAAAATGGAAGAAGGCGTCCATTAATTACGTGAGGTGAGTTTTGCGATTTTTTGACCCCCCTCCCCCTTAGTGAGATATCGTGAGATTTGGCTCAACCCCTTTTCCTTTAATCACACGTGAGATTGGTCAAAATGCGTGTTTTCAGTGTAAATATGTTAATCTATTTTTCATTGTATCGGATTTATTAAAAAAAACGTAATTTATTTAATTTTTTTATCTAGGACTAGTTAAGAATAGTATTTAAGACTACTGAAATCGTTGTTTAAAATCAATGAAAAAATCGAAAAATTAAATAATTAAAAGCAAATAATTTAAAATGAGAAAAAATTGCGTCATCTTTGCGAAAACCCCCTTCTCCGCCACGTGGGAGTGAGTGAGATTCGGTTTAACCCCTCCCGCCCCACTAAACATATCACGTCATTAATGGACACCCCCGTACTTATGATTTTGTTGCTAATTTGTGCTTGATAAGCGATGGTGAAATTTAAGCTGGTAAACGAAGCTTGGCTAAAGAACACAAGAATAAGATTATCAATTAGACGAGGACAGTGATTCTTATATCGATCCTGAAGATGGAGATGAACAGCAAACTAAGAGAGGAATAACTACGAAGCCTTTCACTAAGAGTTGTGTCCGCTCTCAAAGAAGACAACTTCAGAAGATCTCGGAAACTTGTGGTAAAAAGTTTGTCGAAAAAGCCTATCTGCAGCAATTGAACTCCGCACGAAGGCACTTGCAAGCTGATATTGTTAAACGTGCATTGAAGGCTAGTCCAAATCGCCAAAGAAGGATATTAAATGCCTTTCCAACACCTCAGCAATCACAAGAGAAGGGCAACATCACCAAGTGCTTTCTTCTGATTCAGCATTGGCACTCTTCATTAATACTAAAACGACAAAGCACCAATATTAGCGTAACAAACGGAATGACAAAGTTAATATTCAGTAGTTGCGCGGGATGGCTACTCTCTATACCTCCATTACGTTTTTTATTTTTTTTATTTATTTAAATGAAATACCATCATAAATAATAATATGACATGAGAAGAGGCACTAGCAACAAAGGCTTTCGGCCCAATTCTTTCTTATTACCCAACGAGGGGGTAATAAGAAATAGAGAAGCAAAATCGTAGATTTTATTTCAAGTTCTCTTATTAAAGGTATATATTTTACCTTTTAGTTGAAAAAAAAGAATTAAAAAGTTGCTGTTTACCAGCCTACCTCCCATACAAAGTGACGTCATCGATTTGGTTAAACCTTCATAAAACCCATTATTTTTCAGATATAGCCTTGAAACTTGGCACACACGTTTTTCTCTACAAAGGAAAGATCATAACCGAAAATTACTAGAATCAGATAAGAACCACGCTTACCTCCAATACAAAGTGACGTCATCAACGTGGTAAAACCTTCATAAATGCCATAGTATTTGAGATATCGCCTTGAAACTTGGTTCATACTTGTTCTCTACAAAGTAAAAAACACATGCAAAAATGATTAAAATCTGGAATAAACCACGCCTACCACGCCATAAAATATATAAAAATGGTAAAAAAACCAACTTCACACGCAAAAAAATGTACAAAAAAGATTGCAGATGTTATTATAATGCCTCATATAAAAGTGTCTATTTTTTCTCTTTCACATGCCGAAAACTGCATAAAAAATTTTCATTCGTTTAGAAGTTATAGATTTTTGACCAAAAAGAAACCCACTTTTCCGTCCACTGTGCGCCGGAGGAGGCTAAAATATTTAATGGAAATTTTCATTGTAAAATATCGCTATTAGTCTTTTTGGACAAAATTTGTTTACATCTTATATTTAGATTAAAAAAAATGTTTTATTTAATGACTTAATGCAAACTTAGTGTTGTAAAAAAAATGGGAGGTAGGAGTGCTAGTTGAGCGATCTAGCTCATTTTAAGGGCAAAGCTTTTTTAGCTGCAAGATAGTCCGAAGACTGCCAAAATAAAAATCGAGTTTGACCTCTACTAAGTTGTGTAGGAGTGAAAGTACCATATCACACCAATTTTTTGTAATTAATCCAAGACTTTCAAAATGTTTGCTTGGCTATATAAATTTGAAGTCACTAGCTATAATAATTTTTGTGATTTGAAATTTTTTCTGCTTCATTGAAAAAAATCACTGTGCGTAGTAGCTATCGTATAATTTAATATTTTGTTAAGCTTTGAGTCAGTGTCGCTGTCTTTTAGTGGATGGGGATGGGATGAAGATTATTTTGTAATTAAACTAAATTCTGTGTAAAAGCAGGACGCCAGGACAAATTTGTTTGGCTTTCGAAGGCTGAATCAATGTCAACTGCATGTGTTTGAGGTTATTTTGTTGTTGCTGTTGCTCCTGCTGGTTATTTTAAATATTGTTTTGCTCGTGTGTTTAGTTTGGTTTTTTACTGGGTGAGTTTGTTTAAATGTGGTTATTTTGATCACCGCAATTCGAAAATTTCTTGTTGACATTTCGTTGGTATTTAATTAGAAAAAATTTAAACGATTATCGGTTGTGGTAACCAATGTGCACTTTCATGCTTTCAAAGCTTGTGGTTAATTATTAAAAAAATATCTAAGTTAACAATTTGTTTGATATTCAATTTTAATTTTAAAAATAAAACATAGCATTGTAAAAACATTCATTACAAAAACACCGAAACAGGTAAAAAAAAAATTATAAAATAATGGTTCAAATAAATAGCTGTACCAAACTTAGAATAAATTAATTTTTTTTTAAGATAATATTCCCATCATTTAGGTCCTAAAGAGATGAAAAGACATAACTTTGATTTTAACCTGCTTTGTTTCGTTTTGCAAGCTTGTACAAAGAAAAATTTTTTGCTCCTGTTTGTCACAAAATCTTTTTCTGTAATGCCTTGAAGGTTTTTCAACTCTTTAGATCTTTGTTTTTTAACCATCTTAATATTCTTATCATTTAAGCCATAAAAATATAAAAAACATTAATTTGATTTTTGTCCGTTTGATTTTTTTTTATAAACAAAAATTTGTTTGCATTTCTTCGGCACAAAATCGAAAATCCAATTAACTTTAATATAAAATATCTCTCTAAATTTGTTATCATGTTGGTTCATCTTTTTTTTCATAGACTTAAACGATTTGATTTGAAAACAAGCGTTGCAAAATAAAAATAAAACTTACGCAAATCCAATATATTGCAAATACCGCATGAAAGGGTTAAATACATATTCATATAAAAAACACCATTACGATTCTCTGAACATTGTTGCACTATTTAAGATATTATATCCTCTATTGCGCTGCAGCTGTTAACAAATATGCAATTTTAAAACTAGCATTCACAGTTATGTTTCGTAAATTACCGACGTAACGAACATTCAAAAAGTTAACTATCAACCTCAACCTGAATTAATAGTATATTGTTTTGGAGTAACATGGACAGAATATATTTTCAAAAGTAACAAATGTTGAAAAAAAATTTAAGTAACTGGTTGCTTGAAAGCGTCCCTTTACACATTTTTCAAGCTCGATAGAAAAGAATAACAAGAAAAATGTCACTCTATATTCTCTTACATTTACTCGAACTTTACTTGAAGTTTACTCGAACTTTACTCGTGGCGACCGTAGCCTAGTGGGTAGAGTGCGTGCCCCCTAAGCTAAAGAACCGCTGTATCCCGGGTTCTATTCCAGCTCAGACAGAAAAGTTTTTTCAATTGAATTAATTTTTCTGTTCGGTCGTCACCTCTCTGCAGACAATGGCAAACCTCAGAGAGTAAAAATTGCCATATAAAGCTTCTTGAGAACATAAGCCGTTCGGAGTCGGATAAAACACGTAGGTCTAGTTCTCGGTCATTTGTGATCAAACATTTAATAACACTAGCGGATTAATAACAATAGCGGATCGAACAAATGGCAGACCAGCGTATTCGAACTGTGAATGGCCTTATTGAGATGTTTTGAAGTTATTTGGGCTGGTTCTTAAGATGATCCAATGCGGAGAAAGTGCGAAAAAGCTGTAGTAGCTGAACTCTATTGTTATTGCATGTTATCTTAAAAAAAAAAAAAAAAAAAAAAAACACGCACAACACAATTGATCAATAAAAGCCAGGTCAAGGGCAGAAAAGGGCAGTTTATTTTTTTTTTACATGAAGTTAGTACGGAAACAGACTTAACACTATCATAAATAAACTTATGCACTTGTTTAGCATTTTTTTTTGTGTTGCAAAGAAAATTGTAAGCTTCTTTGTTAAAATAGGTTTTCAGATAACTTAAAAAATGTTACAGTTTTTAACGTTTGTGCCTACATGAGAGTACGAGAGAAAAAGTTTATTGTACATATAAAACAGTGCCATATTTTCTTAATTTTTTTTCCTTACACGAACCAGAAAGCATGGAGATGAAAACCAAAATATAAAAAAAAATATATGCGTCCTTTGCTTGTTTTCATACCGTGGAATTTATTTTATGAATTCTGAAATTTTTTGTAGAGTATTTTTTGATAACGAAAAGTGTTTTTTTCGAAAAAAAAAAATTGCATTTGAGGCTGAATTAGTATGCAAATCACTAATTTACTGCTTAAAATGACGCTGATAACGAATTTCAATTGTGACGGGACATAGCCTCAAGGAACATAGTCTCCAATTTTAAATCTATGCCCTAACTCTTGAGAACATAATCCTAAAATTTGGATTTGGGATTGTGGCCAGTTTCAAAAAAGTCATAAGCCCCAAAAAATAGAGGACATAATCCCAAATTAAATTTAGGAATGGTGATACCAACATTCTGTAGAGGGGAAAATCATTTTATCGTAAAAAACACCACAAAAATCTTGATTGCCCTTGATCGGAATGGTATAGCACCAATTTTGAAATTTGGGATTGTGTTCTCTTATTTTGCGGACCTAATTCCAAAAACTGCATTTGGGATTATGACCCAAGCTGGGAGCTTATTAAGCTATTAACACCAACTGGAGGTTCTAACCGCTTGGGATATTTGCCCTTGTACAGAATGTTGTAAAAACTATTCCGTACAAGGTATATACATTTTCTAATGATGAGGTTTATTTTGGGATTACGTGCTCTTTTCTTTTGGGCTTTAAAGAGAACAAAATCATAAAAATTGGATTTAGGACTATGACCTCTTATGAAGCGGTCAAATTTGAAATTTGGGATTATGTCCCTTGGGGCTATGTCCCATCACCGTTATATCATAACCAACTCCATATAACACCTAACCAACAACAACCCCTAAAGTTTAGGAATAATTGCATTATTTGCATAGGAAGTTATTTCATTTTTCGTTTGGAGTTATTTTATTATTATTATTAAGAATTTGAAGTTATTTCATTTTTGAATTAGGAGTTATTTCGTGTAGCCAAACGGTAATATTTAACTATATATGTATTTATTAAATCCAATTGAGATTCTGCTTAATAAGTTGTCATAATCCCGAATCCTTTTTCCCCCCTCAAATTTTCATCACCAAGTGGTTCGGTTCATGTTAGGAAAGTTGTGTTGCACGGTGTAATAGAGAAAATTAGGATCACATAATATATTAGCTATTGCAAACATATTGGTGTTGTCAGACCATTAGACAGGATTTAGGATGTGAGGGGGTTTGATTGAAAAAAAAAATTCATTGGTCTCAATATGATTTATTGAAAACGTAATTGTAAAAAATTATTTTAAGGTTATTTTCTATACAAATTTTAATTAACGATGTGATATTTCAGGCTATTGTACGTTTTTTATTATCAGTTTTTTAAAATATATCAAATTCAACATTTAAAAAAAAAATGAACAAATGAAAATGAAATGAAAACAAGTGATTTTAACTTAAGGTAAACACTAACTTGGATGTAATTAACAAACATTTGTAAGGTAGGCTAACCTACAGAGACTTTAAAGAAATGATATTTTTCACTCATTTTGAAATATGACTGCTTTTAATTTTGCAGGAATAAAAAATAATTTAACCACTGGAGTAATCTGATGGTAACAGCTTTTCTATGGTATATTAGCTTTCTCTATGTGTCTATTTTTCTACATTTTATGGACCAAAACGAAATCTACGAGCCCTGAAACATAAGAATTTTTACTAATCCTTTTTTTTTCGTCAGCAAAGGTCAAAGTCTTAGCTATTTAAAAAGGTTTCCGCTCTAGCTTTTTTCGATATTTACACAAAGATAATATGTTTGAAGAAAGGAAAAATATTTTTTTTAAAAGAACTACAATTAAACTTTTGTGACTTAATAACTATTATATTAAAAAGATATTCCACTTTTTTTTTAAGATAAGGCTTCTTTCTTAAAATACATCGTTTTGGTTGAGATATTTTTCATGTGTACGTTCATTTCAAAAGAAAAAACCTTTAATTGCATCTAATTCGACGATAATTGGGCAGAGAGAAAAATTAAACAGAATACATAGTTTTTTTTTTTAATTTAGTCAATTATTAATTTTTATACAATCTATTTAATAGATCTCCTTCAATACCAAAAAATTTCACTAACATTACAAAACACTTAAAATATGTATAAAAGAATTTCAAAAAACAAAATTTCACCAACGACCTAACGGCAATTTTGTTGTTCACACAAAATTTCGTTTATATCGGCTAAATAAATCGCCCATATTTCTTTCACCAAAATCAGTTATATATTAACTAGTAAGGCCGTGTGGCCTAGATTTTATTTTAAGCTATTGAATTCAGATATTCAACTGATCAAAATTGAAATGAAATTTGTTTTGGCCTTTTTGCAATATATGTGGTATTTCTTATTAAGTTTAGGTATAATTTTTAAAAATTAAAAAAATTTTCCGTTCAACAGTTTAGAAATTTTTCTTCAACTGTAAGGAATAATTCCAGTATCACTTTGATATTACATATATATTTGGTGCGAAGGCTTGTAATAATTATTTTTATTTATTTTATTCAAACAATTTTTATTTTATGATTTTTTCATTTGAAATTATTTTTACAACTGAAATTTTCAAAATGAAAATTTCTGAAAATATAATAAATGAATACAATTCAAAATTTTTTTTTATAACAAGTGTTTTATAGACAAGTATAAGTATTTTTAACAATTGCTAAAATGATATAATACGTTATTAATGATAAATCAAGGTAAGTGAAATGTAAGTTAAGATAAAAATCAACTACAGGAGAGGTAAGTATTAATGTAACTAAAGGTAAGTATCAATGTAACGAAAAGGTAAGTATTAATGTAACAAAAGGTAAAATAGGATGTAGAGATTTACTTTATGTGGTGATGTAACAGAGCACCACATATATATTCATTGTTTTATCCAGTGGTGCCAAATACGCGGAAATTACGGATTTATACGGATATTTAAGCCTTGCACAGATAAACGGACAACAGTGGAAAAATAAGGTAAATCTACGGATTTTTAAGAATATCATACAGAATTTTCGTCGATTTTGCTTTTTTTCACCAAATTTTATATCAAAAATTTTGGAATGGTAAAGAAAATGTATTTATCACTAAAACATTTATTTACAAAAGATCTGTTTGCCTACTTTTTTGGTAAAAAAAATGAAAAACGTTAAAAGTAATAAAATTGAGAGAGAATTAACTTGAACTTTAAAAAGTAAATAAACGCCTTTCTGGTAAAATAATGAAAAATGTCAAATACGTCAGTTAAACATAAGAAAATTTATAAAAAATCAGCTGCTACACACACACAGCTACCATTTGACAGTTTTTGTCTTTTTACAACATGAAACTCTTCTTGTAAATCATTCTTGTCGCCATCTTTGGGGTCGTCCATAAACTACGTTACCAATTTAGGGGGGGAGGGGTTTTGAAATGAACTACGATAAGTAACGGTAGAGGGGGAGGTGTTTAGATATTGTAACGTTACCAAAAATTAAAAAAATCGACGAAAATACTCTAATTAATAACACAATCATTTCAAAAATTTTAACCATACATGTTTATGTTTGATCGTCTAAATTGATGGTTAACTTTTGTTTCAACGATTTCTTCCACCACCTTTTCCCTCGACACAGGAACCTTTTGGTATTCCTTCACCATCTCAGCACACGTCTGAAAAATTTGGGTCTTTGCTTTTGCGACAGGCTTTGACGTTAAGGCCTGAATGTTCTTGATCAAAGGAGATACAGTATGACATGTACTGTCCTTCTCAGAAAGAAGAAATCGGTTCAAGGTCGTGTTCTACCTGCGGCTTGTATTTCGTTTTTAAAACTTCTATGAATTGCCATAAGTTTGTATTATATCGTTTACAATAAATCGGAATAAAAAATACTATTTAAATAAATCAATTTTCAGAAAGCATTTACACAAAAACACATAACTTGGTGCATCTCGGGTGCAGCCTTTAAAGGTACTCTGTCAAAGACCAGGTGAATTTCTTTGCGTTAGAAATGAGGATTCACCTGAATGGGTCGACATAGAATCCGATGAAAAATTCTATTTTGAAGAATCCTCAACAAAGCTACCAGCTTCTTCTATCCCAGTGATTGAGAGCATCGAATCTTGGATCGCAGATGGAATAGCTTTTTCAGATGATATTAATTATTGATTTTTTTCCAATTGTTCCTTTAATGTATCTAGTCATACTAGTCACTAATACTAGTGAAAATTGTCAGAGCTAGTCAAAATATATAATCATTCGAATGAATTAATTTCATATGTCACATTACTTTATGGGGGGGGGGGAGGGATTTTGAAAAGCACTACGAAAAGTAACGCAGGGGGAGGGGGAGGGTAAAAAACACCGGAACATCAGTAACGTAGTTTATGGACGACCCCTTTGCTGTAAACGGTCGCAAAAAAAATTATCTTCTTGTATGTTTATCTTTGTTATTCGGTGAATTGCCTCAAAAATGGAGGAAATTGAAAACAAATGTGAAATTGATAAACTTAATAAAATCTTAATTGATAAAGATCGGCTCATTGTTGAATTAAAATCTCAAATTGAAAGACAAACCGAACATATTGAAAAATTAAACAAAAATGTGTTATTGTTAAATCAAAATATGGCTGAACTTGCATCAGCACTAAATGTGTCAAATACAAATGTATCTTTATATGTAAATCGAGCATTTGGAAAACGTCGCCTTGAAATCTCTGCTGATACGGTAGTATCCGGAGCTAGTTGTGCTTAATTAAACAAAGCCATTCTATCAAAAAATGCAGTTGCTGTGGCTGCAGGTGTCGTAGGAACTGCTGCTGTTGCTGAGCCTGCTGGTGTAGTTGAAAACGTCATGGAAACAGTAGCTGGGAATTTGAGTGAAAACGAAAACTGTTCACATAAAGTGCAACAAAATCATACTTCTATGATTCAATCCCACCTCAATTTAAATGGTGTGCACATTGAAAATGACGCGCGCTTAATACAAAAGCCAAACTCAAAGCCTAAAATTACTCCCACTACAAATACTTGGGCTGACATTGTGGCAAGCGGAGAAGAGCCGGAAATTTTTCAAAAAACAATTCCAATCCAGCTTGGTCTTAATCAAAATGGTGACTATAGCAACATACTTACAAATATTAGAAACCAAGTTGGCACTGCTGGATATGAATGGTTGCAGCTGCGAAAAAATGTTGCTCCTCGAATTATTGTCATAACCTGGATATAAAAGCTAATATCATGAATTGTCTCAGTGAAGGTGGCCATGAATTCAACACTTTTGCCGAAAAGAGGTGCAAGCGGAAAGCTTTCATTGTTCGAGGTCTAATTCATGGAAACAGTGATGAAAACGTCAATTTGATTGCAAATACTATGGTGGAGTATCACATTGGTGATATTGCTAACATTTTGCCGTTTGAAACTCCAACAATGAAGCGAAACACAAATTCAACTCCGCTATATCAGTTGGTTCTGGACAACGATGCTGACGTTTCTAGACTTGCACAAATCAAAACCATAGACACATTTCGTGTCAAGTTTGAAAATATGTATAATTCAAAAGTGGTGCAATGTCAGCGCTGTCAACGGTTCGCTCACACTGCTTCTTCTTGTGCTTTCAATTATCGCTGCGTTCAGTGTCAAAATAAACAAGGTCCTGGAAACTGTCCGAGAGCTAATGATAAAAAAACTTCCAATTGGCTGTATAAATTGTCACACTGCTGGCTTTAAAAAAAATGGGCATACTGCAAATGACTTATCGCATTGTGAATTTTACAACAATTTCAAAAATAGACGTGGTGTTGCGGCTACTGGAGTGCTCAATAAAGGTGCGAAACTCGGCAGTATGCAAAGTCCCGTTCGTGCTTCTACATCTTCAAACTCTAATCAACATTCAACCTCTTCTGGATTTTTCAATCAAAATACGCTGGACGATATTCGTACTCCGGCAAATGAGCCAAAAATTGATAGAAAGAAGTCAAAATCAAATAAAATTTCAAATAAAAGATCGGGGAGTCTAACGGTAAAAATTCTGGATCTAGCTCTGAAAATATAAATAAAGAAAAATTGCGTAAAATGTTTGGGCAATTTTGTGAATTAATGGAAAAATTGCTTTAAATGATAACAGTTGTTTCTTTAAATGTGTGTTCCATTTTACATACAAAGCGTATCTCCTTGTTGTTAGATTTCATAGAGCAGACACGTGCAAATATTTTTATGTTCCAGGAAACCCAAATTGACTCGAAGTGTAAAATCAAAATACCCGGTTACAACATTTTTCGTGGTGATGTATTGCGGGGATTGGGTGGTAAAGCTATCGTTGTTAGTAATTGTATTGCGGTTAGAAATTTAAAAATCATCAAAAATCTTATTCATTCTACCTCAATTGAGTGTAAAATTTCAAATTCGTGGCATCGATTCTCTTCAGTATATTTTCCACATGGAAAGCTAAACTCTGATGGCATTAAGACTTTTTTCTGTGAAAATTCAAACACTTTTTTCGGTGGTGATTTTAACGCTAGGCATGTGTCGTTTGGTGATGTGTCAAATAATATTTATGGCAATTTTCTTCATGATATAGCGAATACCACAAATGTAAAAATCTTTAATTCTATTACGCCCACTTGTTTAAAATCCGTTTTTGGCTCGTTTATAGACAAATTTATAACAAACTCTAGCATTGTACCATCTGGTGTCGTCAGTTCAATACCATCTTTTTCGGTTCACCTCGCAATTAAATGCACAATTCCAATTGAATTTTTAAACACCGCAAATTTTTACACTAAAATTAAACTATTCAATAAAGTTAATATAAATAACTTAAATTCCTATATTTTGCGTAAACTGAACAATTTGACTCTGCCTCTCGATCAAAATTTGATGAACGGTGACTGTGAGCAAGTAGCCATAAACATTGAAAAAATCTTTGACTCAGCCATTGATAGGCATGTACCGATTTCTAGTTGCATGAAACACAGAGTGATTTTTTCTCCAACTACTTTAGCTCTTCAACGTGAATCCAAAAAGATTCAAAGAAAAATTTTTGCTCTTGGCCATTTTCCTCCGATTCTACTATTAAATCAGTTAAAAGCTCGTTTAAAACTTTTAAAAAAATATGGTTTTAAATAGTGTTCGGTATGAAACTGGGAAATTCTTTACAAATGCCTTTAACACTGTGGAAACAAATCGTGATGCTTACAAAATCATAAAAAATTTTACTGGGCACAAAAAAACGGCAACCATAAATGGTTCACTTTTCCTGAATGGGGAAAAAATTTGGGCTATCTCTGGTGATTTAAACATTGCAAATGAGCTTGCTGAAAATTTTTCGGCTAATCACAAACTTACCTCTGGATTCGATTCTGAACACAAAAACATTGTAGAAAATTCCATACTTTCGCTTGAAAATTCAAATTCAGCTATCAATTTTGACCAAAACATATCTCCTCTTATTCATAATAATAATTTTCTATGTAATATAAATTCTAGGTAGCCGAAAAATGTACGTGGTATTCTTACCTCAACTGATGAAGTATTAGAAATTATCAACTCTCGGCCAAACAAGAAGTCTACTGGCTCTGACAACATGCCGTTCTCTCTTATCAAAAAATTTGACATGCGTATCATTTCAATTTTAACTATTTTTTCAATCATTTGCTTGCTATTTCCTTTTTCCCAAGATATTGGCAATATGCTATTATTACGCCTATTCCCAAAGCTGGTAAAGATGCTTCACTTATTGAAAACTGGCGTCCAATTTCAATGTTATGTTGCATCGGAAAAATTTTTGAAAAAATCTTGGCGACTAGATTAAATAGACATCGCGATACCTTACAATTATACAAATATCAATTTGGGTTTCTTGGTGGTCATTCAACGAATCATGCACTTGCCAGAATACAGGCTGACATAAATAATGGTTTAAATGAAAATAAAGTTACTACGGTTGTGGCCCTGGATTTCAAGGCTGCTTTTGATACAATTTGGCATGATGGCCTTTAACACAAAATGTTAATACTTAATTTTCCGATTATTATTATTAAGATTATTAAATCAATGCTATCATTCAGAAGTTTTACCGTTCGGCTAAATGGGCATTTGTCAGATATTTATACCATGGAAGCTGGTGTGCCCCAGGGCTTTGTCCTTGGTCCTTTGTTATTCATACTTTATGTATATGATATTCCCTTACATAATACTATCAAAATTACTCAATTTGCCGATGACACCACGCTTCATGTAGTTCATAGTGACCCAGCCCCTACTCAAAATTTATTAAATATTTTTCTTGTTAAATTTTCAATTCCTTAAAAAATTGGAAGTTGGCCTTAAATAAGAATAAGACTGAGCTCATGCATATCATGGGTTTTGTTCGTGATACAAATCCTAAGTTAAGAAAGTTAGTTAGAAACATGAAAATTACTTTAGATGGTCATTTATTGATTGCTAAAAATGACATAAGATTGCCTGGAATGCAGTTGCAAACAAATAATAGATTTTCCAAACAGATTTCCATCAGGTTAAATAAGGCCAAAAGGGCTAAATTTCATCCAAACCGTATTTTTAAAAATTCGAAAATTAATGTTAAAATTAAAACAAACATGTACAAGCTATATATCGGACCAATCCTTATGTACTCTTCTCCTGTTTGGTGTCGGCAACCGCAGGTTTCTAGTCACCAGATGCAATTATTAAGATTATTTGAGAGAGGGTGTCTCAGATCTACTTCCAACATTAAACGAAATCGAGGTTCTTTTAAACATGTTCGTGTCTCTCAAATTTACAATACTTCTGGCTGTATGAGGAGTGATCGTTTTGCAGCCTTGTCGCATGTCGGATTTTATAATAAATGCCTAAATTTTTCTGACCCTAAATTTGATGATATTTTACGTAGATTTGGAAATGGTCATGCTTACAGCTGCATGCCAAGTTTATTTGATCAGCATAACGCTGAACTAAACATTTTTAACACCAGGTACGAAAATCGTCCCGGGCTAGTATATAATACTAGTTAACTTATTTAAAAAATTATGATTCATATGCAAGACTGTTGTAAACTTTTATTTCCATTTTGGTTTTAATTTTGGCCTATGAACTTATTTTTATAAATTTAAGCTACTCTGAATTAATATCAATCGTTGGCTGTGATAAAGTTCTCATAGATTACTACTCGGCATATTTATACTATGTTATAGTTAATTTTAAGTTTAGATTTCTAAATAAAACTATTCTAACAAAAAAAAAAACTCTTCCTGTATAATCTTTAAAAAACCTTTATTCTTGATCGAAATGAAGTTACTTTTTTGATTCTTCTAGATCACTCGAAAGCTTTCGATACGGTCGATCTCCAAATTTTATGTTCAAAATTGTCCTACATGTTTAATTTTTCCGAAACAGCCACTCGACTAATGAGTTCATACCTTGCTAATAGAATACAAGCAGTGAATATCGGCTGCGCGACCTTAAGTTTTTTAAGTGTGAACCGTGGAGTACCTCAGGGTTCTATAATGGGTCCGCTTTTATTCTCAGTTTATATAAATGACTTAACCTCTATTCGGCATAGTTGTGGCATACAAATGTACGCTGATGATGTACAATTGTATACTAGCTGTCGCAAGTCTGATGTTCACTATTGTGTCGCAAGTTTGAACGCAAATTTACGTAAAATTCATGATCGGGCTTCTGCTAATGGTTTATGCCTCAATCCAAACAAGTCAAAATGTTTAGTTATAGCTAGGAAACATAATTTCAAATTCTACCTGAAGTCATACTAAACGGATCATGTATTGAGGTCGGCAAAAAATTTGGGCATTACTTTCAACAGTACCTTGGATTGGACAAATCATGTCAATATCACAGTGGAAAAAATCTTCGGTATGCTCCGCAGCCTGTGGGCTACACAATATTTCACCCTCTTTAACATTAGAATGCTACTGGCAAAAACGTATCTCGTTCCCACCGTACTATATGGATCTGAAATTTTCGCATACTGTGACTCTGCAAGTAAGCGCAAACTGAACGTTTCTTATAACAACATCGGTCGTTATGCCTTCGGACTTAAACGAACTGACCGCATATCAAAGTATGCAAAACAAATATTCGGTTTGACTTTTGACCATGTCCTGAACATGAAGGCGTTAGTCTTCTTGCATAAAATCATTTTTACTAAGGAACCTCTTTATTTATATGAAAAATTAAAATTGTTAAGATCTCAGCGCGGTAACAACTTGGTTCAACCTAAACACGCCTGCTTGGCATTAGAACGGCAGTTTTTTGTTAATTCTATACGTCTTTGGAACTAGCTTCCATTCTCTTTACAGCATATTTGCAATGCAACCTTGTTTAAATCTAAGCTATCAGATTATTTGTCTTCACTTTAACTTAAGCTATATTATTTCGTTTTCTGTTTTTTTCTCTCCTTTAATCTCCTTTTAATTTTATTCTTTTAATTTTTCCCCGTTTTTTAAGTTATTTGTTTGTCTTATTATTTAAATTTGTTATAAATCTCAGTTATAACCTTTGGTTCAGTTTTACAAAATTGTTAATGTTTTAACTTTTTCCCATATGTAATTTTAACTTTAAATTTTATGCAAGATTATGTTTTATATCTCATATTTTTGTGTTGATATTATCGCCATATATATATATAATCTTTGCTTAATTATAAGTTTATTCTTGCAAGCGCTTACATTTAATTAAATAAATAAATAAACTTGAACGTAGAGAAAATTTGATATCCTCTCTATTACACAATTCTCTCAGTAAACGAACGCTTTTCAGGCACTTTCTAATAAAAACTGTTGAAATATTTCGTTTACACTCGACTACGCGAACACACATATAATTAGTTAAAACTTTGCGCTTATCAACACTTGCAAATAAAAAACTGCTCTAAGGAATCTAATTTCAAAGTGAACCATAGGGCAGCCTTATTTGAGGCGAGTGTATACAGCTTAACCCATTAATGCTCACCACCAGAACTCGTTGAGTTCATATTTAGAAATTTTCGGTATTAATTTGTATTAATGTTAGACGGAAAACTCTGAAGTTTAAGAAAAAATTCAAAGGATTTGGGTGTGGCAAAGTGTGTAAACGTATAAGGGTCTATAAGTCTGTAAGTTGAGAACTTAAAAAATTAGAAAAAATTAGAAATTGGAAAATTTTCATTTCGTAGCGCAGCCGTTCAACTCTAACCTAATGCATTTCTTTATATTATATTTTCTTTCTTCTTCTTCTTTTTTTTTTTTTTTTGGATTCGCCCGGAGGTATGGAATCTTCCAAAGATACATATACCCGAGCTATACGCATGCACGATTTACACTCTAGATCCTGCCCGCATCAGCCAGAACAGACAGAATGCACCTACGTACTAAAACATACCCCCTATTGGCAATTAGTATTTCCACTAAACACATTAATTGGCTTTTCAGCGGAATTTAAAAATTTAATATATATAAAACGCGAATTTAAGTATATTTAATTCTATATAAATAAGCAATATCGAATTAAATCATAGTGATTATCAATTTAAGGTACACGAAAAACAATCCTGATTTCAAAAACAATCCAAATCATTACTCATTTTAACTGGTTTGTGGCCATTGTCCAACCCAAGGACCTACGTGGAAATGAGATAAATCTCATATCCGCCAAATCAAAATCCCAATTAGTTGGATATGCATTTGGGCCAACGCAGGCATAAACTTGTGTGGAAAAGAGATATACTCTGACTCACCAAGATTTATTTATTTATTTATTTATTTATTTTTTTATAACTCTATAACTCACCCTTCAGTGGAATTTTTCAATTTTATTTGAAATACTGCACTTAAAACTGGTTGAAAAAAAAAATAAACGAAAAGGCTGTAAAGGTATATTTTAGAATTTTTATGGAAAAAGTATATTTTTGGCTTTCTCGCACTGTTGGAAGCCAAAGCTTTACAGTGGCTGCGAATTTTTTAAAAATGCTTTCATCGCGTATGACTTAATCGTTGTCATTAATGGGTTAAAATAAATTTAAAGTACCCGTAAAATGTATTTCAATGTAATTGTATTTATAATGATTACAGATTTAAAAAATATTATGTTCCTTGAAAATGAATAAAAGTTACGTTTTATGTTATGTTTTTAAGTTTTTGTTATAGAAACAAAACTAAAAGTAATAGTTTTAATAGTTTTAAATGTAATAGTTTAAAAAAATCAAATATACAAAAAATTTGTAAAAAACTATTAATGACTTCAATTGAGTAGTTTTATTAGCTAATACGGATTTACACGGATTTTTTTTGTCGCATTTGTGGATTTTTACTCTCCTGGGGTTGGCATCACTGTTTTTAGCTGCGAAATTATAAAATATTATTCGTCAGTATAACAGTTTCGTAGCGGTGGCGTAAAATAACTAACATATTTTTAGGCATATGCTGAAATTAAAAAAAGAAAAAGCAACATAACAGCAACAATTATATACAAACTTTAACTCGCTATAACTTAAAAAATATAAATTTTTAAGAATAATAAAGTTCAGTTTGCACATCTGGAGGTCTAAACCTACCAAATCATACTAAATTTATTAAGATTGGACTTGTATTTAAAAAGCCCTACGCCGTACAAAATTTGGGTTTTGCGTAATATATATAAGATTTTCCAAAAAAATGTTCCAGGGCAATACAATTTTTATTATTTATTTTATTTTGTGGGGAAAAGATAAGTGTAAATATAAATTACACCAACTCACAATAACGTCCACCTCCAATATAACCTAGAGGGGTAATCTGCGAAATCACTCCAAAAAACTATATGAGATCGCTAATAATTGCTACAGATGCATAACTACTTTTCACCAATCTAGTATATTACTCCAAAAAATGTTTTCGATTATCAATCTGGGTTATATGGGAGGTGGACATGTTTGTGAGTAGATTTGTTTCATCTTTCGACCAACTACAATGCTTTGCTAAAAAAAAATTACATGAATAAAACTATATTGCGCTTAGTGTAGAAAATATTTCTGAATCAAGGAAATGCTGTTGTAAAATAAAAAGTATTATGATAAAATTTTATTATATGGTTTCACAAATTTGTGTCAAAAACATTTTATTAAGTGAACTTCACAGAATTAAAACAAATTCTCAATTTTTCCATGATTACCATTATGCTTTAAGCCGTGCAAATAATCCAAACACTTAGTAAAATGAGAAAAAGACCTCAAATATTTACGTTTTTCTAAAATGAAAAATATGTTAATTCGAGTCATGTGTGTGGCTGAATATGATCAAATATTTATTACACTTTTATATAGCTTTATGGAAAAATACTTTTTTAAACTTTTTATATGTGAGCGGGCTTTGTTGAACAACAAGCAATTCTTTTTATTTTAATTATAATGAATGGTGTGCTATTTAAAAAAACATTAACATACATTCGCATATGATCTGTGAACATAACCATATGGCAGAAAATTAATTAACAGTCATTTTATTGGTCTCAGGTGCACGTAATGCGCCAATTTATGGCAGTTTCGATTCAATTACGCTGCATACTTTTTAGCACAAGGGAAAGTCTATGTATGCTCTAGTGCCTGAGGCGTAAATGAATGTACGACTTTTAGTTACTGAGCCGTGCGTGCGTCATTTAATGACAAAAACTGAAGCTTAAGTAAATTTAAGCATTGTTTGTATAGCAAGTTAAAAATTAGGTGCTGGAAAAATGGCTGCACATGTTTATTTTTGTTTAAACAATTAATGTACTCTGTTGAAAAAAAAACAAAAATGGTTGTACAGAAAAATATAAGAGGCAACTGAAATAACTACAAGTGAGCGTGTTCTAAAATTACAATTAAAATTAATATTCCGATTATATGCTGACATTTTTTAACTTTATTAATTTTGTTTTTTTAATAGTTAAAATTTTTTTAGTAAACTTTTTCACTGTTAAGGTTGACTTTTTAATTTTTTTACGTAGAATTACATCTTACAGAGCAGTTTGTGTGGGAGTCTTTTTCACGATTTCTCAAGCACATGCAGCGTTTTTGTTCACTTTTTAGGGTAAACAAACAGTCTTTAATATTCATCGCACAAGGACGAAATATATTTCAAATAGCAGTTTTGTGGTGAATGAAACGAGTATGCAACTTTTATATAATTTCATAAAATAAAGCAAAAATAATTTTAATTTTAAGAACTGGTAAGTAATTTTAAAGAACTGCTGGGCTCCCATCACGTGTAACGAGAATCGTTTGATGATATTGTTTCAACAATACTTTAACATCGCGTAACCTTTAATTTTATGTATCGTCTAAACGATGTCGTTTTGCCAGCTTCATGTATGGCAAACTGTCAAATGATATCGTCGAAACGATTGCTAGGCGCGATAGTAGTTGAATTCTTATCACCTATGACGAGAATTGTTTGCCGATATCGTTTTGGCGATAATTTTGCATCACGTAACCTGAAATTATAAGTATAGTCTACTGTAACTGTTATAACTTTTAGCGTGCGTAGCCATTAATTGCTGACAAAAATTGCTTAAATGTCGTTATTGCCATATTTGTCGTTTGGATTAAGTGATCAATTTTAGAATATATAAAGACAATAAAAGTTTGGGAACTTTTAGAGAATAACAATCATACAACTAATACACTTAAACATGAAGTTAAATCACGATCACACTTACACATAAACAAGTACATGCATCTTATCTTCAACGTTAAATAAATTTTATTAAATTATCCGAATTACCCTATCAAAGTTTTCAGCTTTCATACGTTATTTATCGCCTCTCATGCACTTTTGCGAAAACTTGCTCATATGCATAAGATTTCCCCCTTCATGGTATACCATTATTGCACAAATGTTCAAACATATATATGAAAATATGTTACCACAATTGAAAGTTTTTGCTTATTTTTCAGAATTTGTTTGGTGTTGAGAATTTGCAGATAAATTGTAAACTTTTACGAGACCCCCAAAAATCTCGTTATTGCACAGTGCAAAGACACTAATTATGCTTTGTTAAAGTTTTTACATATCGAATTCAGTGCAATAATGTAATTTTAATTACATAACTACTCTGAGGTTCCTCGTAGAGTGAGGTAGTAATAAAGCCAAGCTGATTTTTATCTTGCTTGTTAGCATAGTTTTAATTTTTTGTTTCGCATCATCCTCAGCGCGGACTATAGACGCTACTATACACTAGAAAATAAAAAGCAAGGCAGGTGAAGAAAAGTATATCGTCGCTGCGCCTACAAAAATGGTTATGTGATTTTTGTCAATTTTTTTTTTATTGCATAATTTATTAACACTATCTATCGCCCATATTTATGCATTTTTCGTTTTTTAGATTTGTTTTGGTTTAGAATTGATCAAAAAAGCTTTGTGCTCGAGTAGTATACTAAAAAAAATTTACAGAAAATCTAGAAGAATAGCACCCAATCGTTAGAAAATCGGGCTTCATTTAGCACCATGGCCGATTTTCTAAAAATGAAGTGTATATTATTCGTTAAATTGACACCAGAAGTATAAATAGTTTAAGAAAATTATCCAAACATTTACAAACTATTTCGTTAAATTGAAGAAGCTTAGCCCACATTTCCTCTTAAAATTTTATACTGTTAATTAATCATCGGCTATAACTAAGAGAAACTTTTTCTTTGAAAATGAGAAAATTTTTCGTCGAATCCATGGAAAATTTTTTGGAATTTTTGCAAAAAAACCAACAATTTTTGAAAAATTTAAAGAGCGTGCTGTAAGCATTATTATTTTTATACTGACGAAAATCTGCAAACATTATTATTAACATGAAATTAAATTGAAAAATGACCACTATCCGGAGACTTGAACCTTGGCCGCGTGAATGTAAGCCCTACAGCTTATCCATTCGATCATTGCAGTTGTCAAACAATCGTCGCTTAGTTTGCTTCGTTTAGAATCGTTCGCTTTGTAAGTAATTTTAAAGCATTTTTCCTAGAAATATAAGAAACTAGCTGAAACCAGGCGCGTTGCTGCCCACTCTCCTTTGTCTAACGCCCATTAAATGTTATCAGCTTAACAGCATGTCTAAATTGAGGTCGAATACTGAATTCCAAGACTGTGCGACCTATATCCACAAAGCTATTCGATATAAAAAATTTGGGTTGTATAGTAAGTGCCACGCCCTCTTGATCACCGCTCATAGAATGTAATCAATTAAACTGCATGTGTACATGGAGGTCGAATACCGAATTCCAAAACTGTGCAACATATAACTTCAAAACTATTCGATAGCACAATCTTGGGTTGTATGGGAGGTGCCACTCCCCTTTTCCCTACGCTCATAAAATTTTACCAATGAAACTGCATGTGCAAATTGAGGTCGAATACTGAATTCCGAGGCTGAGTTCCTATAACTCCAAAGCTATTCGATATCGCAAATTTGGGTTAAGTTAGAGGTGTCACGCCCCCTCGACAAACTCTTAAAAATTTTATCAGTAAATCTGCATGCGTAAATTTTGGTCGAATACTGAATTCCGACGCTGTGCGACCTTTAACTCCAAAGCTATTAGATATCACATATTTTCGTTTTATGGGAGATGCCACTCCCTCTTGATCAACGCTCAAAAAATGTATTCAATGAAACTGCATGTGTACATTGAGGTCGAATACTTAATTCCCGGCGTTGTGCGACCTATAAATCCTATTTGATAGAAAAAAGTTGGGTTGTATAGGAAGTGCCACTCCCCTTTGACCTACGCCCATAAAATGAAAGTACTGAACGTGCATGTATAAATTTAGGTCGCATACCGAATTCTTACGCTGTCAACCTATAACTTCAAAGCAATTCGATATCGCAAATTTGGGTTGTTAGGGCGATGTCACGCCTCCCTGTCCAACGCCCATATAGTAAAATCATTGAAACTGCATGTGTAAATTGAGGTCAAAAACTGAATTCCAAAGCTGAATTCCTAAAACTTCAAAGCTATTCGATATCGTAAATTTGGGTTGTATGGGAGGTGCCCCTCCTCCTTGTCCAACTCCCATAAAATTTCATCACTGAAACGGTACGTCTAAATTGTGGTCGAATACCGAATTTCTAAGCTGTGCGACCCATAACTCTAAAGGTATTCGATAACACAAATTTTTTATATATTTGTGGGAGGTAAAAGGGGTTGTGGTATTTATTCTTAAATTATCTCGCACTCAAAGCAAAGCCACTTACAAAATTTGAGCTCAAAAGGACCAACAGTTTCAAAGTATTTTGATATTTCAAAATAATTTTAATTCTAATGATTTCTCAAAAAGTGGGTGTTTCTATATAGCGATGACGCCCTCTTTTGGTACAATTGCCGAAAGTAACCATGCAAACTTAGATATCACATGTTAGTCTGATACGGCCAAAACAGCTTGAAATAAAGCATTTTCACTGATTTGTGGGCGCAAAAAGGGGGCGTGGAAACCAATTTTTCGTACAGTTGTAGACAGTAACCGTAAATACTAAATTAAAAAATTTTAGCCTTATATGACCCAAACCGACTGAAATATAACATTTTTGTTGATTTTGGGGTGGTAAAAGGGGGTGTGGCAACTTTTTTCCTCAACCATCTCGTACCTGAAACAAATCGACTGCCAAAATTTCAGGTCAATCGGTTCAGTAGTTTTGGAGTCTATAGACATCACACGGCCAGACACACATCGTTTTGCTTCTTATATATATAGGTTTTGATTTGTGGGCGGTAAAAGTGGGCGTGAAAACATTTATATATAGTGACCGCCTCTTGAAGCACCTACACAAAAAGTTTCACTGTAAAAATGTACAGAACTCCGGAACTGCCATGATTTCGAAAAAGTGGGCGTATATATATTGCGACCACGCCCATTTTTTGTACAGTTACCGACAGTAACCATCTGAAAAAATTACTAAATCTTAGTTTTTTACAATCAAAACCGCCTGATATATATCCTTTTTTCGGATTGTGGTCGATAGCGCAAATTTGGCTTGTATGTGAGGCACCACGCCCCCTTGTCCAATCATTACCAAACCTCACAAGAACACTCTCAAGAAGTGGCTTCAGTTTCCCTAAAAATTTCATAAAGATCGGTTTAGCGGTTTTGGAGTCTACACGTGATAAAGCCACATACCCACATATATATATCCATTTTTATATATTCAATTCAATTCAATTCAATTCAATTCAATTCAATTCAATTCAATAATAATTTATTTATCAATCAATAAGTTTATGGAAGTATACAATTATATGTATAGTATAGAAGTATACAATTATATATAGAAGCATCCTTAAATTAAATCACTTGTGGTGTACAAAAATAGAAAAACTTACTTATATTTCTATGAAATATCCAAGTATTGTAACTTATATATCTGCAAATTTAAGATATCATGCTGTAGAATGTTGCAAGCGGACTTGATATCAATACAGTTTTTCTTCAAATTATTTTTCTCTGCATTAAGGATAAACGTCTATAGAATATAGAAGCACCCATGCTTATGAATTGATGCCACAGTTTCTTAATTTAAGGGAAGCAGATTTTTTGAGTGTAGAAATGCTCTGAAAAATTCAGTTTTTTCTCTCCTGAAAAGTTGCTGAAAAACGCATAATAATTTTTGTAGGCGCAGCGACGATATGTATGTGTGTATTCTTAAACTCCTGAGTCGATTTAGTCATGTCAGTCCCAGCAAAAAAATGGATCATCTTATGAACAATCTGGAAGTGGTTTGAGGAGCAGTGGAGTGCTCCTTATTGAATCAAGATAGGTGTATTTTGTGTTCTCTTTTAACATTGCATATCCTAGCAAGGGTAGCGCTCCTTTTAACATCCCAGAGGAGCTCAAAAGGAGCGATCAATAAGTGATCCAAATAGATAAGCAAAGGAACATTTAAAATATTATTTTTTTTCACAGAAAATAAGGATAATGAATAAAAAGGTCATGCCTAACTTTATTTTCATTCTTTTCATTAATTGCTCGCCTATTGATCTTATAAAACAGTAAGAAAGCACAAGTGCTCACTTTTTGATGCTATAAAACTGCAAAAGAGCGCTCCCTTGTTGCTCCCATGAAAAACTTTAATAGAATAATTAATATGCATTCTGTAGATATATTTGTTTATTGCTTTAAAATTAGTTTTGTTTAAAATAACAAAAAATATACACATTCACCTTATTCATGACTTGAGTAAGTATATGAAATTTGTTTAACAAAACATTTCAGACAAGTTGTTAGAATTTTTCAAATTTCTACTGGGTCGCCAACATTTGCTACCAAAAAATAAGATTTTAATTTTTATTTTTTAACCCGCATCATCCATAGGAACTTTCTAGAAATGAAAAGCAAGTTGTGCACCAATTTGATGCAGATACAATAAAAATATATAATTCATTGAAATGTTTCTAATTTTTAAATGTTTTTTATGCATGATGAATGTTTATTAATTTAAAAAAAAAAAAGCTACAAATCTTAATTCTAGCAAAAACTTAAAGAAGCAAAAGATTTAAATCAAAACATGCATGTTTGTTCTTAATATATAAATCTGAATAAAAAATTCGCATCAATTTGATGCAAACGACGGATGTTACTTAAAAAATGTCTTATACATATGTTAGCCCATTTCGCTACTCTTTCTTATATTTCTAGCCACTTTAAATAAATCTTGTATTTTTACCTTCATTTCATAACAAAGTCCTGAATTAATTTTTATATTATTTTTTATGTATTAATCCCATGTATTAAAAGATCTACATATCCATGTAAACATTATAAAATTAACTGTTTTTTAATAAATATGTGTAATGTATTTATTTCACAAGTTAAAAAATTGTTTTTTTTTTAATTTAAATGAAAAAACAAAAAATTTCCCCCCAAGATTCAGGCCTGCTCCCTCTGTCTTCTTGGTCTGGCTACAGGCCTAACTCGACAACTAACCATATGGCAGCTCTCGTCAATTGGGAATATCACTCTGGCTGTAGTTTAAATATAACAGTTTGTTACGATTCACGTAAACACGAAAACGAAAAGCCGAACAAGTTAACATTTTGCCTGTTTTGTTTTAGGTATTTTAAATGTGTAACTTTTTGTGTGTGATCCTATATAGTGTCGAAAAAACGGAAGTGGAAAATATTTTGAAGCAGTTCGATATTGGCAATTTCAGATTTATTCAGTAACTACCGATACGCAGACCTCCAATACAAGCGGTATTAAAAAAAAGGTTATTTTACAATGTAGATAAATTTTCAACTTTTGAATTGACACAAAAAAAAAAAACGCCGAAACACGTAAACTTAACTTTCGGTCGTAGAACTTAGTGGCATACTCAGTTTTTTAAAATCAGGTCAAACTCTCAAGATATTCAGATTATTAATATTTGGCCTTCATTTGACCTTAATTTACTGAAAAATTTTATATATTTTAAACAATTACTTCTTATTATCTTCTTAAAAATACTTTCAACGTAAAAAACGAGTTAGCTTGTTGAATCTATGATTTTTCAAAAGTTAACCAATTTCGCTTTTTCTTCCATTTTGACAAAATTTGAATGTTGAATATAAAAACTTTGAAAATCAAAAAATTATTTTACGTGTTTTGCCATTTTCCTGTGTCTTTTGACGTTCCTACAGTGTTATCTACTCTATGTTAATATTTAAGTTTTTAACTTTCCGTTTAAACAGTATAAATTTCCAGCGAATTTTAGACACAAACTAACCACCTTGGACAAAATTATGCAATATCAATTAAAAAATACTGATTTTCTTTTTATTTTTCCAGCTCTAGTTTCAAAGAACCACACATTAAAAAGGATCAAAAATAGAAACTACTTAAAAGTCATCGATTAAATAAAAAATCCTAGATTAAGGGGGGCGCGAGCCATCGCGGAGGGACGCGGAGGGTCGCTTTGAACGTGGGGTGGCAACAACACAGCAAAACACAATATACTTGTCTTATCGAAATTAGTTTACTACGGGGCAATTTTTCATATTAAAAAAGATCCCAATTTGTTTTTTTTTTAAATTTTTAAGGTAGCATCTGATGTAGAATGACGTCATATTTTTACAGCTGGTTAAAAAAATATTTTTATTCTTGTATTATTAAAATCACATTTCAGTATTTCTTAGGAAGTATCATGTGTTTAACACATTGGGTCTTACTAAAAGTCGATGTAATGCCAACTCTAAATTGAGTGTGAGCTTTTCTGACATTATTACTGTTGAAGTTGTTGTCAAAAAGATTACACTAAATTTACAGCCCTATTCTGACAAAGTAACAATTGTTACACATTATTTTTAATATTTATATGTGTTTGTTGTAGTTTTTATTTTCAAAACAAATTTTGAATGTCAAAAACAAAATTTTTTAATAAAATTGTCACTATCTGAAAAGCAGGTTTTTATCAACATTTATTATTTTTGAGCATAAAATTTTGTTTGAAATCAAATAATTTCAACAAACACATAGAAATATTAAAACTACTGGGTAACAATTAGTGGCGACCGTAGCCTAGTGGGTAGAGTGAGTGGCCCCTAAGCTTAAGAACCGCGGTAGTCCGGGTTCAATTCCAGCTCAGACAGAAAGTTTTTTCAATTGGAAAATTTTTACTGTTCGGTCGTCACCTCTCTGCAGACAATGGCAAACCTCAGATAGTAAAAATTGTCATATAAAGCTACTTGAGAACATAAGCCGTTCGGAGTCGGCATAAAACACGTAGGACCAGTTCTCGGTCATTTGTGATCAAACATTTAATAACACGCACAACACAATTGATCAATAGAAGCTAGGTCAAAGTCCTTCCAAGGGCTGAAATGGCCAGTTTGTTTTAATGTTTTTATTTGGGTAACAATTGTTACTTTGCCAGAAGAGGGCTTTTAGAGTCGATATTAAAATGACTATTGGTAAGGCCTATTGTGTTATTTTGTACAGATGGTTTTGGAAAGGTTTTCATTGTCAAATTTTTAAAAACACATACATTTTTTCTTGGGTAGTTTTATTAAATTTTTTACAGGAATATTTTAGAACTTTTTTTTTGTAGAGGCAATCCCGGATTCCCGAAAATCCCGGGATTTAAGGCCTTGCAATCCAGGGACTGTCAGGACTAAGAAAAGTGCGGATTGAATGCCCTAGTTCCCGTTTATTGTGAACGATGAAATAATTTCCAATACACGGTAGGCTATGTTGTTATAACGGGGGGTATGCTCAACTTTTCTATTGAATGTGTTTTTTCAATGTTTTAACAGTATGTATGTCCCTACTAAGGGCCGTATATACTTCATTGTTCTGTCCAATTTAAAAATCTTAAAACAAGTGGCGCCTGGCCTAGACAGATATATATTGCAGAAAAGGGATGAAAACATACATCGTGCCAATTTTTTACATCGCCGCAACGTTACAATCTTATCTCTCTTTTCTTATTGGCTGCGGAAGAAAGAGCTGAAGCTTGTTTTTGACACTTAATATCAGTGTTGCCACTTTGTGAGTAATTCCTCAAAACGTGAGGAATTCAAAGTGGCTGGAAGTAATTTTTGAGGAATTTTGTTTTGAGGAATTTTCGAGGAATTTGAAAATTTTTAAAATTTTGTTTAATAAATATACAAAAAAAAAAAACTTTGGCAGCACCTTTTTCTGGTTGGTAGTAACATACCTTTAAAATAAACTGAACACTGAACTTTCCGATTGCGTTTCCCAGTCACTATTAAAAAAAATTGAAACAAGTGCAAACGAACTTAGAAATTACCGTAAGGTTTTAGCTAAAATCAATTTAAACATAAAATAAATACAAGAAAAAATATACATGGTTGCGGTCTGCATCGGAAAAAAGATATGCATTGACTATTATTTTTATTGTAGCAATTATCAGTTAGCTCTTTAAATCAACAAAAAAAAATTTTTTTCACTTTGGCTAATTTTGACCATATTTCTTTTTGACTAATTTTTATGTGATAACGTTAGTTTTGCGAAATCCGACTTAGTAATGCCATATTACATCATTGTCCTTATTGGGTCCATATTTTAGAGCACTCCTTGAAGTAAGAGCCAGCAAAGACGAGCATATAAATTCAATCAAATTTGGCTGTTTAACATCTCGATAATGAGTGGAGATTATTTTTACCTCGATTATTTTTTAGATCCAGAGTCGTATTAAAAAGTATTTTTTAATATAATAAATTTAGTAGAAATATTTGTTTTCAAATTAGGAAAAAGTAATATCATTACTATTCTTCTTTTTTTTAATGCATCACTTTAGCGGGTATTTAGTAAATAATATCATTAGTTTGAGAAACCGACTCAATACAAAAGCAGTTTTATCATTTATTATAAGCTTTTATTTTTACTAAAGAAGGAATTAATAAAAAAGACCTATTTGAATCAAATAAACACATGTTTGAATTGTATTGGAAAAATGAAGTGACATATATATTACTTATGCTTATAACTAAAATTTTTAATTAAAAAATTATTTTTTCGGACTGATTTTTTCAATACTTAAAGTAAAAATAAATTTAAAAAATTTCAAATTTGAAATTCACTTTTATATAGAAATAGGTGATAACAAATCCACAAAAAAAATTTCAACATTTACAGCGGTTTGCTTGTCGTCCTCAAAGGGTTAATATAGATATCCAATAAGATAGAAAATATGTAGGAAAAAATATATATGTTTATGTTTACTTGATAAATAAAATGTCGTTTGAAAAAATTTTCGTTTGAAAAAAGTGGCAACACTGCTTAATATTTGATCGAAACTTAACGAGTGACAAATTGAGAGAAACGTCAAGAGCAATGCATTTAAAATGCTGTCTGTCGTACAATTTTTTCTCTAATTCGTACTATATGCGTATAAACTCACACTTCTTTCATTTTAGCTTTAGCACTATTTCAACTGCTCTAGTTTCATTGTCAATGAATAAAAATTGGACAAAACAATGAAGTATCATACGGGTTTAAGCAATAAATCAAAAACTTTATAAATTTCACAAAAATTTATGTAATGATTTGATTTTTTAGTTATAAGGTTTACTATTTAAAACATACTCTGAGTTTTAAATTTGCATGAATCTATCTAATGAAACATTCATAACATCAAATAAACTACGATTACTCTAAGAAAATAAAATTGCTTTTGAGGTATTTTATCTTCTGCCAAGTCGAAAATAATACTTTACTAGTTTTTCCACAAAAAGCTTAACATTGGTTGCTAAAGAATTACACTTAACTCAAAGCTCAAGTGAAATTGGTTTTATTTTATTATCTATATAATTATTTCAAGTGTTATATGTAAGTGTTAAATAAATGTGGCACTGTTGTGGCTAAAGTTACCAAATCGTGTGTTGGCAAAGTACTATAAATAACTAGAATATCTTCGAGGCTACTTTGCTCTTATTTTAACTGCATTTATTTTGCACATCTTTCGAATTTGTTTCTTGCTTAAACCATATTTACATAAACATTTATATGCTGTTGTTGTTCACCCTCATTTCGGTTTTTTACTTTTTGCATTTTATTTGCTCAACGATTTGAAGTTCATTGATATATATTTATTTCTATCCTTAAGTTGTAATTTTATAGAGCAACATTTTCAGCTTTTGTAACACAGTGCTAAAAATGTTAGGGCTAAATTGTAAAAGCCCTAGTTGGTTAACTCGCAAAAAATGTACGATTTGCACCTTTTAGATCACAATTAAATTAAAGGCTTTGAAGATTACTTCATAAAAGTCCATATATGTAACTTTCAGCATCAATGGCCACAGTTGTTCACTACAAAGATATTTGACTTTATACCAAGTTTTCGGCAGTGTGAAAAGTGTGTATGTTGAAAAGTTTTTTGCGTGTTTGTAGTAAATAAAAAGTACTAATCTTAGTTTACTGGCTCTACTTTAGATTTGTGGCTTTCTAGGGTATGTGGTAGCATTTGGCAGCACAGAAATTTATAGGGAATTACAAAATGGCAAATTTGTTAAATTTACTTCGGTAAAGAGAAAGAGAGAGGGAAGAAAAACAGAAAGATTACATTTGAAATAAATGTAGAATTTGAAATTTGCATAATGAATTTTAGTGCTTGGATAGTTTAAGTCTTTGGCAAAAAACAAGAACAGAAATGGTGGTGCTGAACCGGATAGAGCAAATTCAATCAAGAATAATCAATTAACAAGCATTTTTGTGTCTTAAAAACTGAAAATAATATTAAAATTAATGATTAAATAGTCTTTATTAATAACATTCACGTATTTCGCCACAAAACTTTTTATTTTTTACCAAGAAAAAAAGGAGTAACACGACAGTAATTTGCACTTACAGAATTAATTTGAATTTTTGTTGTTACAACAAAAAAAAAAAAATCATTATATTAAAAAATGTAGTTGATTTTAAAATTAAAGCTTAGTAAAAGTAATTATAAAGTTGTTCCTTCAACAGTTAAACATCTGTGTAACCCTTAAATAAGAAATCGTTGCAACACTCCAATATTCCTTCCGTAAAATGTTTTTACATTTTTTTTGGCTAATAAAAGTGGCTAATTTTGGCTAATTTGATATTAAGGATTTTATATTAAAACTCATCACAAAATTGTTACTAAATATAACTCTTCAAACACGAGTAAATTTTCAACTTATTTCTCTTCTATTATTCTAAAGTACCCGATTTCTTAGAGGAAGGTGTGATAGAATCAGAATTCCTGGTTAAATCATAGCGAAGGCAAATTTCAAATAAATAACATTTTAAATTAAATCTTTACTGACTGATTCTCTTTTGAATCGCTTTATAAAAAGCAGTCTGCAAGCTAATATTTTTTTGAATTGTTTACATACAATTTAAATTTTTTTAATTTTTTTTTGTTTTACCAATCAAAATTTATTATAAAAAAAATATTATTTTGATCTTTTTAATTTCTTTAAATAATTGTACTGCTCAAACATTTTGTAAACCACACCAATCACATATAATAACACAAACATTATTTATACACAAGGAGAAAAAGTCATGTAATAAAGAGTTAATCCGTAATAGGGCCCATACACGCTACAGCCAAAGCAAAGCTGGAAGTGTAAGAGCCCGAACAGAACCAAAGCGGTTGTCGGGTGGCGGGCCTCTCTCGACGAAATCCACTTAGAACACGTCCAGAATAGGAGCGGTTGTCGGTTATCGGATCACGGTTGAATTTCATATTAGGAACGATACAAATTATTTTATATTATGCTTTGAATTCATATGAATGCAACACAGGCACAAAAACAGAATGTCAGATCATGGTAAAAACTAAGAAAATAAAACTGAACGTACCCAATGTTCAGCAAAAATATGGCAACATTTAAGTAACTCAGAGAGAGATCCGCCAGCCATCAGAGAATAATTAGGATAGATTCTATTCTGGCGTTTCATTTTTGGCGGCTGCTTATATTTTCATGTATTTTTTTGCACGGCGTAAACGACAACTGACATCCGCTTTGGTTCTGTTCGGGCTCTAACTTGGAAGTTTTTGACAATTTTTACGATGAAATCGCAGCGCGTGTATGCAATGCAACTCATTGACGTATGGAACTCAGGTTGCAGCAAAAATAAATTCGTTGAATATTTTGGACGCAGTTGCTGTTTTTGCTGCGTTATTGCTGCGTTGCAGCGTGTATGGAAAAATGGATTACTGCAACTATCGCAGCGTGTATGTCAAGCATATAAAAAAAACGTAATCAGGTAGCAATTGCACTAATGTTTTGGTTGCAGTGTCTATGGGCCGCATTGAGGATAGAGTATTATCATGTCATGCCAGTCCAAATGTCATCAACGCGGTTTAATCCAACATTGTTGACGGCATAGTAAAACTAGTGTGTTTTGCATCCAGATATCAACAGCGGAGCAAAACTATGTGCAGATTCATAAGGAAGGTTTGGTAATAACTTTTACATTAATAAATTCGTGAACTTAACTGATCATAAATAAGGCTTTAAAAAGCATATTAGCTAAAATTTTAACTAAAGTAATTGGGAGTAAATAAAAACACGCGTATTTTCGTATATTGAACTTAAATGACCGAGGTCAGATATTTATTATGTCTTCATCAAAACTAACAAAGTTTAAAAGAGGGTAGCGAGAAGTGCTCCACTAAAAGGATTGAAAAAAGAGACCGGAGAGTAAAAGCTCAACCTACACTGAAAATATAAATTGTGTATGCGTTCATAAAAAACCAACATGAATTTTGTGTTCACTGATCATATGTACTCTTACATAACCTCCAGATAATTATACATAGCTTGAGTGTATTCATACAAAAGCTTATATAAAATACGAGAATAATTTATGTAAGAGAGCATAAAAACGTTCACAAATCTGGAGTATACAAAATTTATGAACAGGAATACTGTCTTCGAATATTTAGTTATGGGTTCTGTGCTTGCACATATGATGTCATGTTCTCTAAAATTCTCTTTATGATTATGTTCATGAGATAGGTGTACTCATACATAAGTCTGTGTATAATGCACTGTTTCTATGCAATTGTACATGACCTCAGTACGCTTATACGTAATGTTATGTAAGAGTTCACTATTTCTATGCAATTATTCATAGAGATTGTGAAAATTCTTAGGAACCGTTATTTCATCGAATACAATTTGCAGCTGACTTTTACTTATTTAAATTCTGAGAATATCCCACGAAACATCAACAAATTTTTTATTTTTTGTTTTAGCGGAGTTGTAATTGCCCAAATTTATAATTTAGAAAAAACTGTTGATTAAGTGTATTTTTATATAAAAAAACCGACATTTTAAATTTGAACGATTACTGCTCCGCTAAAACAAAAGATACAAAATTTGTTGATATTTCGTGGGATAATCTCAGAATTTCAGCTTCGCTACAGCACAAGACACGATAGTAGTTTAGATATTATAAGAAAAGTTGATATTTTTTCTAAAATACAAAATATTATTTTTCTGGTGAGTAGTTTAGATTCTAGATCAATAATGCTAAACACGTGCCCAAAACGTAAAACACAATGTATATTGAAAATTTTACAATATAGGAGGAAACTGAGTACGGACTTAGAACCAGTGTTTAAAGTACATATAGGAATGATAACGGGTTTACCGGATCCGAAAATTGTAGACTAGTATTATTTATCCAAACATGTCTGAATATAAGAATACTTTTGGCCGCAACTGTACGTCTTCTCTAAAGAAATTTGTTCACTAAAGTCACGAATCATTCATGCTGACCTTGTATTTGTCCATGGAATGCATGAATTGCATAAACTTATTTCATGAACTATTCTTGTTTATTTTGAATTTGCACATGAATTGTATGACATTTTTTCCACTAATATATGAATCATTCATGATTACCTTGTGTTTCCACATGAAACTCATGAATTGTTCATATTTATCTCTTGAACTATTCTTGCTGCCCATGAATTTTTACACGGTACCATGAATTTTGTTCAATAAATTCATGATTCATTCATGTTTCCCTTGTATTTGTTCATGACAGCTATGAAATTTTTACTTGATTCGTGTATATTGTATATAAAACTTATGAACTTTGTACACTAGGCTTATGAAATATTCTTTCTTTCATTTTTTGCATGTGTATTTTGTACATTGGTTTCCTGAATAGTTCATGTGACTCATGTAATCGGTTACTGGACCAAAATACATGAAAGCGATTCACACTGAGCAAGTAAAAATTCATAATTAATGTGTACCTTTTTGGTTCAGTGTAACAAACAACGCTGTGCCGATACTACACAGCAAAATTTTTGATATAAATCTGTCATGCATTCTTAGAGACACTGCTTTCATTAGACATTCTATAGATCCAGTTATTCTTCTTCTTAGCCTTATCAATAAGTGCTTTTAAGAGGCATTCTCAGTAACTACTTCTGGTAGACATTCAAATAGCATTTAAACTCAACTAAAGTAAAAAATTATATGTCATTGTAATATATCTTTAGATATTTTCGTGGGATTTTTTTAATCTCCAACCAAACCCAAACACTTCTCATTTCCAACTCGGAAATCATGAGAAAAAAAGGGATATTTTTCGTGGGATTTTTTAAACACCCTCTAACCACAACAACCATTTCATTCCATGAAATGCTTTCTTTAAGTTCTCCTGGAAAATACCTACTAGAATTCTTTCATTGAAGGACTCAAAGTACTCTTCCATTGAAAAAATTCTGGAAGCACTTCTGGAGAAGACTAAGAAAAGCATTCCTCCCACTGACATGAACATATTAACAGAATGCCTTTTAACCCGAAGCTAAATAAAGAAATGTTCTGCTATGAAACTTCTTTGGAGTCTCATAAATATTTGGTGTCCATCCAAAAAGTATATTATACGGACAAATTCGTAAAAAAAATCATTCCTAAATAATACAATTAGAAGTTGCCAAGAGGTATATGCTTTGTTGAAAGCAGCATTCAGGAAGTCAAGGAGCATATTGATTTTTTAAAAATCAAAGGCGAAAATATTCAACCATTTGTCCTTGCTGTTGAAAAGAAAAACTTCTCATCATTACAAGAATTTTAAGTTTTCATGGAAGGTGTTATATTAAAATTTGTTGCCTTTATATGAGCAGTAGATGTGTGCTTCAAAATATTTCACTTGTTTCAATTAAAATAAACAACGGTATACACCCTCGTGTGGGAATTCGTTGCCGAATATTGTTATAAATTTATAAATTCTTCGAAATCTTCAAAACTGACGCAGTACGCTATTTTCTGTGTAAATATGTATTTGGAAAACATGCAAAGAACTTAAAATTACCTGATTTTAATTACGAATTCATTAATACTTTTATAGTTCTTTTAGCGTTTAAAATTTGTTTTAATCAACTCTAAAAATGTCATATGTTATTAGTTACTATCTATTAAACTGATTTTTGTGAGCTTAAATTGCATATTCACTTCCTATATGACAGCTGGCCAAAGTCTACGCAGTACATCTTCAGCTTAACACATATGATTCTTCGGTGGCACACTACATTGATGTAAGTTCTCCCATTCTGTCTTCCTTCGGTTACTTCCTTTTCACAGGCTGCCTTTTAATCGCTTTACATTGAGTTCATTAGCTCAGCTGCACCGCAATCAATTGCTATTGTCCATGTGTGTCTTCATTTTTCTTTCATGGCGAGTCTTTTTTTTAATTTTTAAGAATTTCTTCAGAGTTGACATATCAGGAGTTTCTTTCTTTTCTACTGGTGCAACATGCATTAATAGTGATTCCTAAGCGGATTTTGTGTGATTCTGTGCTTGCATTTTTTTTGACACTCAGCCTGGCTTTTAGAATTCAAAGCTTATAATAATGTAGGTGATGAAGATAATTTTGCTGTTCATAGTTTAGAGGTCTGAGCAAAATTTTTTAGCTTTGCGTAAACAAAAAGGTTTAATTTTAAGTGTTTGAAGTAAGAGTTCTAACTGCATTTTAATGCTAAGTTATGATGGTTTAACAATTTTATACATATACATTTTGTAATTTATTAATTAAATTTACATTATTCATTTCAAAACAATTCTTCATAGTTCAATTAACTTAATAACTTAAATATCTTTAAGTTTAACATAACCATTTACTAACATTTCCAAATTTTTGTTTTGGAAATTTTATTTTTTAAATAAATACATGCATACAGTCGAATCAATATCTATTCGACTATCGTTGCTTGTTTCATTCTGAGTTCTTAAAATATTATCTAAACATACAAAAATATTTTCTAAACACAACGTTATTTCAGTCTTTTTATTACTTACTAGCTGAAACCCGGTGCGTTGCTGCCACGTCCCCGTTGCCAAACTTCCATAAAATGTTATCAGTTAACCTGCATGTGTAAATTGAGTTCGAATAGTAAATTTCGAGGCTGTGTGACCTTTAACTCCAAAGCTATTCGATATCGCAAATTTGGGTTGTTTGGGAGGTGCCACGCCCCATTTTCCAACGCTCATAAAATGCTATTAGTGAAACGGAACGTGTAAATTGTGGTGGAATACCGAATTCCAAGGCCGTGCGGTCTATAGCTCTAAAGCTATTCGATATAGCAAATTTAAGCTATATGGGAAGTGACACGACTCCTTTTCCAACGCAAAACCCTCCTTGGTATGTGGTGAATTACTGGTAATTTTCATGAAAATTTGTTCAGACAGGAACTAAATTACCAAATTTTAGTATAACACTAATTAAAACCGTCTGATATATAAAAATTCTATTGATTTGTGGGCAGTAAAAGTGGGCGTGGCAACATGTTTATATAGTTAATGCCTCTTGGAGCACCTACATAGCAATTTTCACTGTTAAATTGTGTACAACTCCGAAATTGGCATGATTTCGAAAAAGTGGACGTAGATATATTGCGACCACTCCCATTTTTTGTACAGTTTCCGACAGTAACCATCTGAACAAAATTACCAAACTTTAGTATTTTATGATCAAAACCGTCTGAAATATATCTTTATTTTTGGTTTTTGGGCGATAGCGCAAAATTTTGCTTGTATGGGAGGTACCCCGCTTCCTAGTCCAATCGACACTAACATCACAGGAACACTCTCAAGATGTGGCTTCAGTCTCCCTTAAAATTTCTTAAAGATCGGTTCAGCGGTTTTGGAGTTTATACGTGATATAAAAACATACAAACATGCATACATCCATTTTTATGTATATACTAGCGGATATACCCGGTGTTCATCGAGAAGTTATATATCTTTATCCAAATTTTTGACCTTTTTTTGCATCGCCAAACATACTAAGGTCCTCAGATTCATCAAACACCTTAAATGTTTAAGATAAATAATCTGCCATACAAAAATTTTCAAAATTATATTATTTCAATTTGATAATTGCATACACAGTAAAAAATTGAGGGTAAATTTTATTTTTTTTGTAACATTTGTGTCGCATAAACTTTTTTATTCCAAATAATTTATAAATTTTATACCACTCAATATTATAAAAATAATAGAAGAAATATAATTTAAAAATTTTATATGTATATCATGTGTAAATCAAAATATATTCTAGTTCGAAATTAAAAAATTCACCGAAATCGGGAAATTAAAAAATATAGTTGTTTCGATTAGTCTGACGAGAAAAATGGTCTGGAAAAATTTATAAGATTTATATGTATATCAAATAGTATAAAATTTATGCTCATATTTTTTACTGTGTACCTTTGTGGTAATATTTTTGGTTTATATGTCTTTTATCAGAAAAATATCGTTTTTTATAGAAACGTGCCAGTTGCTTAAAATTTCCAAGAAATTGACACCACAAAAACTTTCGTACCTGAAACACACAAAAAGTTTTTAGTACTAATTTAATTTTTTGGTGAAATAGTAAAAAAAGAAAAATCAATCAAAAATGAAAGTGCTGGCTTTGAAAGTTAAAAACTCGGTCATGTTACAAAGGACTGCAATAATTTTTTTTTTATTTAAAATTTTTATTAATTGGCCATCTACACCTTTTCAAGTTGCAGTTCAGAAAACATAAGTTTTATTTCAGAGATATGAATTGTTCAGATTTGTGAAATGTGGTTCAGAATCCGTAAATTGTATTTCAGAAAAGTAAATTGTAGTACAGAATAGTACGCTGAAATTCGGAATTCGTTAATTGCATTTCAGAATAGTAAATTGAAGTTTAGAATAATAAATTGTTTTTCAGAAAAGTAAATTGTAGTTCAGAATAGTTAGTTGAAATTCAGAATTTGTTAATTGTTATTCAGATAAGTTAAATGTTGTTCAAAATAGTAAGTCGAATTTCAGAAATCGTAAGTTGTATTTCAGAATTGTAAAATGCAGTTCAGAAATCATCAATTGTGTTTCAGAAATATGAATTGTAGTTCAGAATCTGTAATATATATTTCGGATAATATGAAATGTAGTTCAAATGTGTAATATTATTAGTATTTAACTCTTTCAAACAGGTTTTTTTTTTTCGAAAATTACGCTTTAAAATACTCAACTGCTTAACAAAAAAACCACTTATTTGAAACGTGAAATGATTGCAATCTTTTACAGGTCTACCAATTATACACCTTTCTTAAAAATTTATTTTTGCTCTGGTGTACAATTGAAACTTTTTTGCTTACAACGTTATTCACGAATACGCTTCAATTAATCATATCTCGATTAAATTTAATAAGATCTATAATATAAACGAGTAATATATACCTATGTAGTAATATTTTACATAATATATGTAAGGATTTAAATCCTGTAAACCGATTATGTTGTTCTTAATTGCTAGCATTTTAAAATTGTCATGGCGATGCAATAGTTTTATATTACTTAATCGTGATTATAAATATATACCGATACGTCATAATGATTTGATTAAAATAATAAAATAATATGATTTTCATGAGTGCACCTTACATACCAAAACTCACAGAAAAGAGATGTTTAAACGAAATCACAAATGACGAAAAAACAACGAAAATAGAAAAAAATGCAACACTAACAAAAAGATACATACATATATGCTATATTGTTTGTGTCAATCGAAAACACTATATAACCAGCGATACCAACTGTATAAACAGTTTTGCGTAAAAATCGCTACAGCCGCTATCAAAAACAGACAAAGTTGCTATTGTAGCGATTTAAAAACAAAAATCGCTACAATTCTAAAACAGTAGCGGAAAATAAGTAGCGGGAAAACCAACAGCTGGCATCCCTGCGATGAACACAAAAGAAGACAAAGATAAAAAACAGGTTGTTTAAATGGCAGTTGGGATTCCCAGAATTATATAAACATATTGGCTTTGCACTATTGTATTCTCAAACGTGAATAAATCATTTTTAAAGGTAATATTTAATTCACCTTTTTATTATAATACAACAATAACAATATTATTTTTATTTTAACAGAACCTTATTAAAATGGATAAATGGTTAAAAAAAAGAAAGCTTAACGATGGTAATAGTGATAATGATAACGTAAGCGACCAAGTTAATGAGCCCACGCCCGGTACAAGTAAAGATACTTCTTGCTCCAAAAAATACGCTGTTCATCGGAAATACAATGATGATTTTTTGAAATTTGGATTTACCTCTACAATGGAAAATGACGAAGTTGTTCCCGAGTGTGTTATATGTGGTTGTAAATTATCAAATAGTGCAATGGTTCCGAGCAAACTCCAACGTCACTTGGTGACTAATCATCCTTCGCTTTCAACAAAAGATAAAAGCTACTTTCAAAAGTCTTTATGTTCAAAATCCAAGCAAGCAAAAGTTTTTGAAAAACAAATCAATGTGTCTGAAAAGGCTCAAGTAGCTTCTTATGAAATAGCTGAATTGATTGCTGTTAAATTAAAACCTCACAATTTGGCAGAAGAAATTATTTTACCAGCATGTCGCAAAATTGTACAAATAATGATTGGTGGATCAGCAGATATTGATATTTGTAAAATACCACTTTCGAATGACACAATCCATCGCAGAATCAAAGATATGTCGCAAAATATTGAGCAAAATACTGCAAAATTTCTTGCAAATTCAAATTTTGCTCTACAAATCGACGAAACAACAGATATTACAGGAAAAGTTCAATTAATTGCATTTGTTAGATTTATTCACGAAAATGATATAATTAATCAATTTTTATGTTGTCGGGAGTTACCTGATTTTACAACTGGCAAACATATTTTTGATGTAATTAGTTCATATTTAGAAGAAATTAAAGTTTCGTGGAAGTCATGTATTGGCATTTGTACAGATGGTGCTCCAGCTATGATTGGACGTATAAAAGGATTTGTAGCACATGTTAAAGAACTTAATGGGGATATATTAGTTACCCATTGCTTTTTGCATCGAGAAGCACTTGTTACAAAATATTTGCCATCAGAATTGAAAATAGTTCTGGAACAATGTGTTAAAATGATTAATTATATAAAATCAAGACCATTAAAATGCCGCTTATTTAGTAAATTATGCCAAGCTATGGAAGCCAAGTACGAATCCTTGTTACTGCATACGGAAGTAAGGTGGTTGTCCAGAGGAAAAATTTTATCTCGTGTGCTGGAATTAAAAGACGAAATGATAAGGTTTTTCGAACAAGATAAAAATTAGGATTTTGTTCATTTGTTGGAAGATAAAATATGGGGTACTAAATTGGCTTACTTATCAGACATTTTTCTTATTTTTAATAACATAAATTCAAGTATCCAAGGGCCTAATGAAAATATCTTAAACTCAACCGATAAGCTGGTGGGATTCCAAAAACAAATAACTTTATGGAAGAATAAAGCTCAGAAAGGCAATTTAGAAAAGTTTGAGTCAGTCCCAAAAGACTGTTATAAAATTATTACAAGTATTGTTATTGACCATTTGACAACATTAGAAGAGAGAATTATTCATTATTTCCCAAAATTAGATATAAAGAAATTTGATTGGGTTCGTAATCCATTTCTCCTAACGGATACTTCTGTGTTTGACCTAACTTTGAAAGAAGAGGAAGAACTCATTTTGCTTTCCAATAATCGAGATTTAATTTCAAAACATTCAGAAGAATCTATTAATTTATTTTGGATTAACATTAGATGCGATTATCCAATGATAGCCAAAAAAGCTATAGACATATTATTACAATTTTCCACATCTTATTTGTGTGAATTTGGATTTTCAGCATTAACCAACATTAAAACTAAAAAAGAACAAGATTGGTAAATGTAGAAGACGATATGCGAGTAGCATTATCATTTTTACGACCAAATATAAATGAAATTATCAAAAAACATCAAGCTCAAATTTCGCATTAAATTATTCTTATTATTAACTATTAAATTAAATGTATTCTTATTATTAACTTGTGAATAATCCCTTAATAAACGTACTGTTATTTTTGTAGTCCATGTTATTTTATTTCGCACATTTAAAATTATTATCATAAACTATTTTACGCAGTGTGTTATAGGTAAGTAAATAATTTTTAAACTTATCTTTTCTTTGTGTGCCGCCAAATTTTGAAATCGGTAAAAGTGTGCCGCACCAAACAAAAGTTGAGAATCACTGGATTAGAGCTACCAACTTATATGTTGGACGTATCGATATGTATAACATAGATAAAGGCAATTCATAAGTTGTATAAATGTATATGTAGTACATATTACAGATTCGGAACTACATTTTATATGTTCTGTATTACATGTTACAGTTTCTGAACTACAATTCATATATCTGAAATACAATTGATGATTTCTGAGCTACATTTTACAATTCTGAAATACAACTTACGCTTTCTAAATTTCAACTTACTATTCTGAACTACATCTAACTAATCTGAAATACAATTTACGAATTCCAAATTTCAACTTACTATTCTGAACTACAATTCACTTTTCTGAAATACAATTTATAATTCTGATCAACAATTTACTATTCTGGCATACAATCAACGAATTCTAAATTTCATCTTACTATTTTGAACAACAATTTACTTTTCTGAAATAAAATTTACGGACTCTGAACTTCATTTCACAATTCTGAAATACATTAGTTCTGAAGTACAACTTCAGTTAATTAAATTTTTCTTTGTTCGGATATTTAGATAATTGAAATTCATAGCTTCCACTGCCATCTAAATTTGTACCAGAAGCACATGTTTCAACGTAAGTACATTCTAAAATTCTGATGGCTTTCCGGTTATTACATAGAATAAAGAAGAAAAATAAGGATTTTGTATACAGGTTATGAACATTGTTTTTTATTTTCGACTATTTCAATCTAAACGTTACTTTTGCATAGTTACCGTTGTGTGCTTAAGTAAATCAGACTACAAGGAATTCAATGCTAATGCTATGCTATGCTATGCTAAACAAAGCTGGCTGGCTACCTATCTGGCCGTGAACTAAAGACTTTTTGCAGGCAATACGATTCGTTAAGAACACAACAAGCCCATAGAGGAAATCCTTAAAGTATGCTGTCATGAATGAAATTGAACCATGTATTAGTCTATTAGTTCAGGTCACTCGGTTGGATGAAATGCGGGAGCATGGACGCGAAGATGAGCGCATTTCGCTCGTTGGTGCTTTTGTTACTTTATTTAAGTGCTTCTTAATATATTTATTATAATAATAAGGGATACAATTTATGTAAATACGAAATCAAACAACTAAAGTGCAATAAAAGGTTCAAATTAGTTACGCCACTCGCCAGTTTTTATGCCAGAGCCAAGAGAGTATTTTAAGTCCACTTTGTTTCTTACAAAATTCGTTGATTACGTTATTGAGATATTTGCATATCAAAACTGCATCCAATTTTTGAGTAAATTTTCGTGTTTATTAAATTTTGAACATTTTATTGTTGCCAGCCAAACGTAGTAGGTGTCAATTAGCCAACTGCAAAAGACAGTATCGAACTTTCACACGTGTTCAAGCCGTTGCTCAGTGCGATTTTTGAAATTTTAGGAAGACAAAACAAAGTGATGCGTAATTTTGACATATTTTAAGCTCAAGAGACGAGCGATGATTTTTAAGGCATATTTGAAGTATTGTACAGACGTTATTTTTTAAATTGGGCTTAAGTTACTATAAGAATACGTATAAAAAAGAAATATTTTCTTTTTGAAAGCTAACGTCTCAAAAAGTTATTGTTTTTTTTCAAACACTTGTTTTAAATTACCTAATGGCACTTTTTCTTCATATAAATCACATGACATATTTCTGTACCCGAAAGAGACTTTTAAGGTAAAGTAATACTGTATGTAAATAAGAAAATCTAAAAATATGAATTACCCTTAGATTAAAATGACTCTTTAAATATTTGCAGTTAAATTTCATGGCCTATACAGTCTAATTGATGGCCTATCGACATCAAAGACCCAATGTTTGAAGTTACTCATTTTGTTGCATTTAAGGCAACAATAGCAACAATAGCAGGAATGACAGACAATTGCAACAACAAAAACAGAAGTAATAACATCAATTACCATACAAATTTGAATCCGTTGAAGTTAGACTAACAGAGGACTTTGTTGTTGTAATAATTGTTGATGACTGCGTCAATGCTTGCTGCTGCATTTGTTTTCAATGTTTGTCGACTCATCACGTTACTGGCAAAAATTAACAAAACACATAAATTTTCTCTGTGAGACGGCCTTTCAGGACCTAACCGATTGTATGAGAGGGTTTTAGAAATATATGCTAGACTATAGAACAGAAGACTGACAGCTAGAACTGTGGAGCAGCAACAAAAAAAAATTGTGTGAGAGCTGTATTTGTGGCAAATTGTGAGTGAATTTGAAGACTTGGAGTAGGCGGTGGTGAATGCTGTTGAGCAAGTTGTTGATCATGTAAAAATTGCATGAGACTTTCTGTAGTGGTATTGCAGTTGAAGTAGCTATCATTAGGTTATGTTTTTGCGGCCACACGCACGCGTTTGTTGTTTGTGGTTTGAACCAACTTTTGCTAAACTAGACTGGTTTGTCAAGCATAGGCACACTTGATGCAGCCAATTTAATGAATTCCTGCAACAAGGGAGTTAGTTTGATGGCCTCCACTGAACCAATCTATGCCAAACATTGAAACACTATTCCTTTAGAAATATTGCTCATTTTACTCAAGGCAAACTTACTGCGAATATACTCCATCATACAATTGCACATTAGCGAGTTCATTTGAGGGAATACAAAGTGATTTTTCCTGCTTTCCTGAAAATTGTTCGATTTTTATTCATTTGAAAAACTATCGACTTCTACTAATGAAAATGTAATAATATGCCTTGAATAAATGAATACAGCAAATTGATTTTGTTATTCAGATTATTCCAGCTCTAAAGATTTCTATTTGTTCATGGTTTGTTTGGAAGGAGATTACATTAGATACATTAGAGTGTATCGAAAATCTGACCTCCATTCCGGTACCAAAATTCAATAGTATATAAAAATTCTTTTGATTGGTATACTTTTTTTTTGATGTGAACCAATTTAGGCGTCCTCCGAAACGCATTTTTGTGTATTTTTACGCAATTTTTGTACTGGAAACCCACTTATGCTTCATTTAAAAATAAAATTAGGCTTATCAATCAGTTCCTTATCTACAAAAATATTAAACTGCAAATTTTCACCCCATTTGACATAGGCTTTAATGAAATTTGACGACTTTTTTTCAAAGTAAATCTGCTTGTTATTTTATTTTAATTATCTGCTTTGTTTTTTATATGAGATTTTTTGAATACTTATAAATTTATTTTAACTAAAAAAATGGTGTTTATTTTGGGAAATCCGTGTATTTATAATGATGAGAAACTGCATACAGAAGCAGAGGTTGGCAGTTTCGTGCGAAGGCACGATCTTTAATGCGCTATCAAATGTTGACAGCCCTGTAAGTACTCTATATAAAAAGTTTTCGTTTATTATTGTAATTTTCCTTATTTCAAAATAGATTGTAAGATATGCACCAATTCCGTTCGTTGAAAATAACATCACGGAATCACCGTGCACTTGTTCGTTACCGAAAGAAACAATTGACAACATTGCCGCTTCTGGTGACATGATAGACGATGTCGAAATTTGACAGGTATCTTGCCACATGCAAAACACTCAGAGGCATGTTAAGCTCGTCATGGAGGCGTCAGTGGCTACTGCTTCTGCAGAACGAAGAAAAAGAGTAATGTTTACTATGTTGCAGGGCCGTTCGAAGAGTCCGAAATTCCAAACAAAAGGCGATTTTTAGTCCTTGACAGGATCAGGAAAAAGTAATTGTTCTTATTTTGTTAACAGTAACAGTTCCAAAATATAATTTACTTTTGCATTAAACAAAAATAAATCTAAAAGTGTTCAAATATTTTCTATTAAAAAACAAAAATATAAAAAAAATAAAGTAACAAGTAGATTCAATTTGAAAAAAACCGTCAAATCTTGTTACAGCATTGGACAAACGATATGAAAATTTGCTGTTCCATGTTTTTATATGTAAGGATTGATTCATTGGCTTGATTTTCTTTTCAAAACAACAAAAAGTGGGTCTCCAGTACAAAAGTTCCTTAAAAATGCACAAAATTGCGTTTCGGGGGACGCCAAAATTGGTTTAGACAAAAAAAAAAAAAAAATTATATCAATCGAAAGGATTTTTTATATACTATTTAGTTTTGGTACCGTAATTGGGTGTCAGATTTTTCCCATACAAATCGATACACTCTAATGTACATATAAAATAACTGTTAAAAAAATCTGTGCATTGAATTTTTTTTTTAAATTCTTTTTGCACTGAACATTTGAGAAAAATGTAATTTTTAAAACTTTTGTCTGTCTGTCCGTCTGTACTTTCATCACGTGAAATCTACTCTAAGGGTTCTCTCAAACTAGACATATAGGTCCTTATGCCTCTGGTCGAAACATAAAGTACTTTTTATCACCAAAAAATTATTCACTTACATATAACGACTCTTATGCAAAAAAATGGAAAATAAAAACACTGATACGTTTGAAAAGTCTATGAAAGAATTCTCACCACCTGAACTATTTGCGTTTATATCTAACTAGTATTCCCGGACATACGTTGTTGTGCCAAGGACCACTTTAATGCTATAACAAATTTTCATGCCTATCCAAGCGTATAGGTTATTTCACGTTGATCTGTAATGTATATAACGCATTTTACGTGTAGCAGACCACAAAAAATCATGGATTTGGGAAAAACACGATATTTTTAAAAAACGTTTTTGTAGGTAAAAATTAAAAAAAAAAAATATTTGTTTATTGATTTGTATAGCAAATTGATTATTTGAATTCCGAGATCAAATTTGAAACTTGAAATTTTTTCATTTCAAAACCAGTAGTTCGAATTAGGAATCAAAATTTGAAGAATTTCACAATTTTTGAGTTTTTTTTTAACATTTGTAAGTTGAAATCTGAAACATGTTGATAATACACAAGAAGTTTCATAGTGGGATTTGCAATCGCAATGGTTAATATCGCAGTACTTTGCACTCGCCAGCACATGACTACCCTTTTGGAGTTCTTTTTCCGAAATCCGACACATATATTTTTTTGTGTTCTGCTACACGTAGAATGCGATATATGTCATAGATGCTAAATAAAATATTTATTGGAAAAAGCGTGAAAATAATAACATTGGTCTACAAAAAAAAAAAAAAAAAAAAAAAAAAAAAAAAAAAAAACAAGCATGCACTTTTAGCATCCAAAATTTAATTTTATCGTTAAGAAACCGATTTTTAAGTACTTGACGCTTTACACAATCATTAATTTAGCAATCTTTAACCAATCTTCAATTTAAAAATGACTTTAGAAAGATAAAAGACAACGCTTTCAAAATATGTACATATCTTTAGATCTATTTTTTTTTAGTTACAATCGGTCAAACCTAAAATTTATATTTTTTCTCCATTTTTTAAATTTGAGTATTATTTACTGCCAAAGTTTTTTTAAAAGCAACTACAAAAGTAAAAATTTTCTGAAAAACACTTTTTTATGCATACAATGAATGTTTGCTAATAAAAATCGGATAAGAATAAACTAAGATATTAAATTTATTTATAAATACCCAAGACCCAATGGGTCTTGGGAGCGTTTATGTATCACTTTGACGGTTTTATTAAATATGTTTTTATAAATTCAAATTTATATTTGAATTATTGGGAAATTAAAACTGCATAAAAAAAGATTTAGAATTTTTTTTTAAACGAGCTTAACGTGAAAAAAAAAAAAATTAAAAAACAGATTATTCATATTTAAGTGGCCTTAAATTATTCCGTGGCTTAAAATACCAAAAAATTTAACAGATATTTGTTAAAAAATTAAAAAGCTTCAAACTGGTTTCTATCTGTAATACCTTGCAAGGTATTGCGTCAAAAGTGAAGAATGTAATTTTTTGCTCTACTTCCGCTTATTACTCGAAACAGTGGCATACAATTTTTTTCTTGTCTTGACCCAAGGAATCAATTCCTTGGCCTTTGTAGTCTAGACTATCAACCCAGAGATACCTGGTTCCAATCCGGCCTCGGGCATGGTTCTTTTAAGGGAGGGTTCTCCTGGATTTTTTTGGATTTGGCCGAAAAACAAGCAAAATTTGAGAATGGTTTGTGGGAAAATAAAAAGACATACGAACTTATGCTTTTGAACTTTGATTCGTGGTTTATTGACGAGTAAAAAAAAAAAGATATTTGAAAAATTCAAAATGGCGGCTTGAAAATGGCGGATCTCGTCGACCTCTGCGCGTAAAACATCGACCTCCCGCGGACAGTGTGGGGCCTCAGGTAGTGAACTGAAATGAGAAATGTATAAAATTTATTAAAATTGATATCATTTCATATGCCTGGAACCTAACTTCCATTAAGTTTGGTAAAAAAAACCAATTTTATGGACTTTTAAAAAAAAATTGCAATTTTTTGCTTTTTTTTTACTTAGATCTCGTTTAAAAATTATAAATAAACTTTTTTTTATGCCAATGTTAGGTTCCAGGCGTACAAAAAAGTACATACTTTCAAACATTCTTTGAATGAAGGAAATCGAATCAATAGAACAAGCCCTGTGCTGTCCGTTAGATTAGAAAACATGGTTCCGAGAAAAACGCGTTTAAAGTTTTTAGAAAGTTGGTACGCGCGCGTGACATGGGTACGTTTGACACGCTCTAGCTCGAGAAATACGCGTCGTATTGAAATATCCCTTGGCACAAACATTCTACATATATGTAACTTTCATTTTATGTAAAAAAAAAAAAATCGATTTTTTCAAAAAAATCCAGGAGAACCTTCCCTTAATTTTCTTTGTTCTTTCCTACATTTTATGGGAACCATACACGCTGCAACCAAATCAAAGCTGGAAGTATAACGGACAGTTATCACGATGAAGTCTCAGTGTGTGTGTCCAAGTTACGCAACTCATTGACGGTTGCAACTCAGGTTGCAGCCAAATTAAAATCGTTTAATATTTTGGTCGCAGTTGCTGCATTTTGCTGCCTTGTTGCTGCGTTGCAGCGTGTATGGCAAAGTGGATTGCATCAACCATCGCAGCGTGTGTGTCAAATGTATTAAAAAAGACGTAATCTGGTTACAGTTGCACTAATATTTTGATTGCAGTGTGTATGGGCCGCATAAGAATTATGGAAAACTAAAAATCCACGAATAAATTGTGGAAAATGTGGAATAAAAGTTGTGAAAATGGCTATTCCAATTTATAATAACTTAGCAAATATTTGCTTGAATTAAGTAGAATTTTGCTTTTGCAGTTTAATATGTTTAAGACAAACACCCGTTTTGCTTGAGGTCGCAGTTAAGACTCGTTTTTATATTTTATTTAAAAGTATACACAGCTTACAAACTACTATTTACAGAGAGTGCTTAAAAGTTATTTACTAGCTTTATAATTAAGAATAACTCAAGAGATCATACATATCATTTCCTCCCTTTTTTTTTTTTTAATGCAAAATATTATATTTAAGGAAGAAAAAAAATGAACTTTGAGAAAATGAAATCACTTAATGTATTCTACTTTTAGTCAATATTTTAAATATGAAATATTAATAAAGTACACATAATACAGATAACTGACTAATATTATCTTTATATTTTTCAATATAGATATATGAATGTTAGTTATCCTTCAGTATTTTAAAATTTCATTGCAACTTAATATTCTCGAATTACTATGATTTGTTTCCGTTCAACTTTTTGGTTTTACTTCTGGTTAATATTTGGTACTCTTTTTCTTGTTCCTTATCAAAATCTACACTTCTACGTCTCTTATTTTGACTATGGTTTGTGCTTTTTAAAATTGGCATAGCACAAAAACGCACAGTTTTAATTGTTTTATTTACTTTTATTTGATCAATGTGAGCTTGCTTCTCTAAACCATTAACAAGAATAATGTACCTGTATTGACTTAATTTTTTTTTAATTTTTGCTGGTATCCACTTAACAGTATTACTAAAAATATTCCTGTAAGATACTACTTCTCCTACCTTAAATGAATTCTTAACTGGCTCTGTGTGCGGTTTGCTTGCCATTTCGCTTTTACTACTACTTTTTGTATTTGAAAATCTCAGATCTGGGCTCAATGTTTCTTTTCTATGTGAGTAAGATTGGAATTTATTTTTAATAAAATCAAGAGATGTTTTTGGTTTGAATTTAAATAACATTTCTGCTGGTGATAGTTTTGTTACTGTGCAAGGTGTGCACCTGTATTTTGTAAGAAAATTACTTATTTTAAGATTAATCGATTTGTTTTTCCATTTTGTATCCAACATCAGTTTCTTTAATGCACTCTTAACTGTTTGAACCGCACGTTCAGCGCTTCCATTTGACTGAGGATGATACGCTGGTGACTTTTGTACTTTGATACCATTTGATATGCAAAAATTAGTAAACTCCTTGGAACCAAAAGGTGGACCATTGTCGCTTACAATGATATCAGGTAATCCAAACACACTAAAAATTTCTCGTAATTTTTCAATTACCGACATTGCGTTTGTCTTACTCATCACTACAGCTTCAATCCACTTCGAAAAAGTATCAAACACAACTAGTATCTCCACTTTATCAAACTTACAAAAATCAATATGAATCCTTTGAAAAGGAAATGTTGTTATTGGCCATGTACCCAATTCCGGTTTCTTTGCGTTCTGATTGGAATGACATGCGAAACACTTTCCCACAAAATCCTCAATATCTCTATCAATGTTCGGCCACCACACATATGTTCTTGCCAGAGATTTCATTCTTACAATGCCTATGTGACTTTGATGAATAAGGTCTAAAACGTCATTCCTTAAATTTGTTGGTACAATAATTCTCTCCCCGTAAAACAGACACTCAGACTCCGTTGCCAATGACCCTTTCTTTTTAAAATAAGGCCTTAAGTCCTCCTGAAAACAATATGGCCAACCGTTTTTCATATACTCATACACCAGTTTTAATACCTGATCTTTCTTACTTTCTCTACGAATATCATTCATGTTTAATGGAAAATCTACGATGTTCAAATTATTAATGCTATCATCCTCAACTTCAGTCCTGTCACTTAATGGAAGCCTAGAAAGTGCGTCAGCATTTCCCATATCCGCCGCTTTTCGATACCTAATAGTATATTGATACATTGACAACAAAACGGCCCAACGCTGCAGTCTATTTGCTGCCACAGCTGAAACATCTTTCTTATCGCCGAAGATAGCGCGTAGTGGCTGATGGTCGCTATAAATTGTAAACGTAAGTCCATATATATATTTATGGAACTTTTGGACCGCAAAAATAATCGCTAGCGCTTCACGGTGAAGCTGGGAGTAGTTTTTTTCAGCGGCGCTAAGAGAACTTGACACAAACATCACAGGTCGTTCCACCCCATCTATAATGTGAGATAGCACAGCGCCTACTCCATATGGACTTGCATCAGCTGATATAACTATGGGCTTAGTCGGATCATACTGCGTTAACACGCCTACGTTATTGACTAGTTCCTTACTTTTTGTAAATGCTGCCCTGTGCTTTTCTGTCCAATCCCATTCCTTATTCAGAGACGTGAGCTCATACAATGGAGCCAATTGAGCGGAAAGATTTGGGACATATTTGTTATAAAAATTTATAAGTCCTAAATAGGATTTTAACTGTTTTTTATTAGAGGGTTCTGGAGCTTTTACAACCGCCTCTACTTTTTCTGCACTAGGTGTTATTCCTTCCGAACTTATTCGATACCCCAAATAGTTTATTTCTTTTCGGAGTATTTCACACTTATCCAAATTTACTTTTACGTCATATTCCAATAACCTATCTAAAACTCTATACAGGTTTTCCATACACTCATCTTCAGAACCTCCACCAACTAGAATATCATCGAAATACATATGAACCTTGTTTAACCCTTGTAAAATATGCTCAATTATTCCTGAAAATATTTGTGGTGCCGTTTTTAATCCAAAAACCAGTCGCGTATATTGGAATAACCCTATGTGCGTATTAACGGTCAATAACTCACGTGATCTTTGCGATACTTGCACTTGTAAGTACGCACCTGCCAAATCTATTTTGCAGAAATAGTTCCACCCCGATAAGCCTGCAAGTATATCATCTATTCTTGGTATTACTGTATACTCCATTTGAACAAATCTATTTACTGTTCTTTTACAGTTCACACATAATCTTATGGATCCATCTCCTTTGTTGACGATCACCAATGGACTTGCCCACTTACTTCTCTTAACTGGCACTAAAACACCTGCTGCGCATAGTCTCTCAACTTCATCCTCAACTTTTTTTCTTAACCCGTAAGGGACTGTATAAGCCTTGCAAAATATTGGATACGCGTCGTCTTTTAATTCGATTTCAGCTTCAAAATTTTTAATTACTGAATTCATATCTTTAGAAAAGATTCTTGCATATTTTGAGAGAATTGAAGTTGGAATTTTACTTGCGTTTTGAAAACTCTTTTCAACCATATTTATGTCATCTTTTAAACCAAAAAAATTTCTCCACCCAGCATATATTATTTCAATCCAATTTCTACCCATGAGTGGTTGAAACCTTATTGCAGTGCGAATCACTACTAAATCAAGGTTATATGCATTATTTTTAACCTTAACGCGCACATTAACTTTGCCTAAAACTGTAACATTATCGCCCGTAATTACTCTTAAATACTTATTTTCTTCATTCAATAGGCAGTGACTGAAATTTTCCAAATAATCAAATTCATGGCAAACCGACACACATGCACCAGTATCGATCTCCATAATATAATTAACATTTTCAATATATACTTCACAGACTGCTTTATTATTTTCCTCACACCTGAAATTATTTATATATGATAAATCATTCTGATCATGATCATTTCTTAAACAGTTAATTTTTCGGTTTCTTTTTCTCTCCCAGCAATTCCGAGCCATATGTCCAACCTTGTTACAATTAAAGCATCTCATAAGATTACGGCTTTTGCTTTGACTTCTTTTAGCTTGCTGCCCATGTACATTTCTTGATCGAGATTCTCCTCTATGTCGATCTCCAAACCGGTTATGTACATCTCTGCTTCGATTTCTTTCTCTAGCTCTATCCGAACTGGGATCTCCGCCAAGTGCATTTATGTTTTCACTCTTATAAAAATTGTCACTCTTCATCATGTCTAAGTTGCTACATGTCATCTCCATGCATACTGCTATTTGCGATGCTTGCTCTAATGTTTTAAGCTCTGACTCATTCAGCAGACGATTTTGAATTTTAGCATTGTTTAAGCCGCAAACAAATTGAATAACTAAAGCTCTCTCCAAAAAGTCTCCAAACTCGCACTCTTGAGCTAATTGCTTAAGTTCAACTACATAATCATTAATGCTTTCGCTCATTTTTTGTTGTCTTTTAAAAAATTTAAAACTTTCAGCTATGACATTCTTTTTAGGTGCGAAATGTGCCGCTAACTTTTCAATTAATGATGCATATGTGACCTCTAATTCCGTTTTTGGAGCAATTAATGATGTAAGCACCTTGTATAGATCAGGACCACCCAAGCTTACCAATATCGAAATTTTTTCATCATTCTTTATGATTTGATTTAGTGTAAGCAAATGCTGCAGTCTTCTTGCATATAGGCCAAAATCTTCACCAATTGTAAAACATTCAATACAGCCGATAAATGGTCTTGAGTTTTCAGACATGTTGGTAGAACTACAAATGTCTTTTTATTATTTACATAAAAAAATTAACTTTATAGCTTTCGAGAAAAACACGCGGCCATTAATTTTTCCTCGTCGCCATTAATATGTTTAAGACAAACACCCGTTTTGCTTGAGGTCGCAGTTAAGACTCGTTTTTATATTTTATTTAAAAGTATACACAGCTTACAAACTACTATTTACAGAGAGTGCTTAAAAGTTATTTACTAGCTTTATAATTAAGAATAACTCAAGAGATCATACATATCACAGTTGATAATAAGTAAAATTTTGATTAAATACAAACACAATTTTGCTAAGTTATTCTAAACTGGAATAGCAAATTTTGATTAGTTTTTGCTGAAATCTAGCATAATTTTGAAGTGGCTGAGATTCAAGCGCAAGCCTTGCTTAACCACAATACAAATTTAGCAAACAGTTTTCTCCGTGTCGTGTCTTGCTTGTCGTTGGTTTGCGTTTTCGATTTACAACATAAGGCGGTTAGTATTTATTGTATTTCTTCCTTGGCATTCTTTGTCAGAAACCAGTTCAAGAAGTTAACGAGAATTGATGTTCGTTACCAAAGAAATGATAACAGCCCGTAAGCGTTACAGGAATAACACACGTGGTTGGTTAGCTAGCTGGATGTTATTGTTACAGTTACTGCTGGCAATGCAACATATTGCAATATTTTGCCATTCATCCTTTGTTGGTAAAAATAGCTGCAACTACAACAGTAAAAATAGCAATAACAACAACAATATCATCACTAGATATATGGCATTAGTTCCATGCAGATATAAAACAGCATGGCTCCTTAAATGGCTAAATTGCAAACTTTGTTTGCTTTTCAGAAAAATTATGAAAGAAAACTAAATATATTTATTTTTGTTTTTTTATTTGCTGCTACACTTTTACGCACATACTGAGAATTATATGTTTTGCCATTATTGCTGAGAAGTAAAATGCACTGAACGAAAATAAATAGCAACACAAATTATTGAACCTTGAACACCAGGTTGCGTGACATAGATATTATTTTAAGCTTTGCTTGAAAACTAAGATTATATTTTAAATATGTGTGTGCCTGTTGCACACAAGTTTACCAATTTTACTTGTAACTATTCGGTTGGGCTCAACCAAAAAACTTTTAGATTTATAATGAAATTGTGACCTTTTAATGATTTTACAAGGTTATATTGAGCTCTAGGTCAAGTAATTTATGAAAGAATTAATAAAATGAATATATAGACCAAATAAAAATTAAAAATTTCCTAACAAATAGTGAATAGTGTTAATTTTTACATTACGAAATAGTTTAGAAATAAATTGTCGAAATAAAATCATTTGAGATTTAAGCAAATAAGATGTAATGCTACTTAAAGTCTTTAAGCTCGACTCATCACCATTTAGTAAAAAAGACTTTAAGTCTTCATTAGTTATAGCCGATATTATTTTTTTTCGACGAAGAATTACGTCTTACAGCGCGGGCGTTATTTTTACAAATTTTTTTCAAGCTCGTTTAACGGATTTGGTAAACACTTTGGGGTATACCTACAGCCATAAAAATCTATTGTGTAAAGATAAAAAAAATGCCAAAATATTAGTTTTGGGGCAAATGAAACGAAAATATATTTTTGGATTTAGTCACTTCTTTAATAAAGTCACAAAATAGCAAATTACAAGAAGAAAAATTCACATTTTTGTATGAGATAAATCAAGCATAAAATGCTTTAGTCGCTGCTTATGTTGTATTTATGGTTGTTAGTGTGGTTCGTGCCAAAATCAAGAACGAAACTTTGCACAGTGTCACTAGTACGAAATTTTGAAAAGCTTAAAAGTATTTATTGTTTTGGATAGTGTACACTTGTGTTAAGAAAAATCGAAAAGAAATAATTTAAGGGGACAGTACACACCTGGATTTCTCAAAAATGAAATTTTTCAAATGAAAATTGTTTAAGAAAGGAACAAGATATCTTACTGAAACTTCGCATATTTATTTTTATGTAAAAATAGTATACAAAAAAAAATTTTTTTTGGATTCTTCCAGCGTGTTTTTTTGTTGCTTCAGGTTTTTGAAAATAACATCAAAAAACCACGGCGGGCGTGATTTTGGCTCACTGGAACGTCTGAAAAAAAAAATAAAAACGGAATTTTAATCAGCATCAAAGCCACTATAGATTTAACTAAAATAATTTTTTTGCCAAAAATTGGCAAAATGCCGGCGTTTTTCGAAATTAGCCGATTTTTTGGACCGAAAAATTCCTCGAAAACCAAAAATACTTTACCGATCTTTCTTTCCGTAGTTCAATCTATAGACTTGTATGTGTACAATCACATATTAAAATTTCAGAACGATCAGTGAAGTAGTTTTGTTTTATCACGCCAGCCAACTCAAAAAATGTGATTTCTAGTTCTTATCACTCTGCGCTTAAAACCTTCATTATTCAACATAGAAATTAATTTCGAATTTTATATCATTAAAAATAGATTCTTTGAAGTCTTTTGAACAAAAATCAATCATAAAAAATGTAATTTTTTTGAAAATTTAGGTGTGTACTGTCCCCTTAATATATTAAGCCGTCTAGGTACAGCACGCCTTGAAAGTTGCGTTTTTGCTAGGTTTTAAGATGCGAAAGTTTGCTCTATTGTGATCCGACTATAATGATTCATATGCCAAAATAAATTATGACATTTATAAATATTGCCTGGTGACCAAGATGTATTTATGAAGGTGGAAGAAGTAGGTTGACGTCTTTGAAATCAACACCGTAGCCCTGTTCAATTTCGTTGTAGTGATGCCACTTTATTTTTCTTTTTCCTTTGTGTGGGACAAAAAACTGTGTGGGAGTTTTGTAATCAGGAAAGGGGATTAAGCTAACAAGCTTCACAAGCCTCAAAACTTTAGACTTTTTTTAGTTGTAAAGTAATGCAATGTATTTTGGGGGCGTTTTCCTTTATGCAATATAAATACAATTAGTTTTTTTTACGTGAAAAACTTTAAGCTTTTTGTCTTACGGAGAAAAATATCCTTTACTTCCATATTTTATCGCATCATCTTACTGTCATTAATTATTACTATTAAACTTGCACAAATCAGCAAAATCTCGAACTAATAAAAACAAGAAACAAAACATTGGATTTTTCACTGGATTATCACTCAAAATATGGCATCACTTCATTTTCTTTGATTTTGTCAGCACTACGGTGTCGATTTTATAAACGTCACCTAGTTCTTCCACCTTTTTAATACACTTTGCTGGTGACGATGTTATTTTTGATGTATTGAATACATCAGATTGATTTGATTCAAACAGATTCAATTCAATGAGTTTCAATAAAAATTTATTAAAGAAATAATTCCACTATATCGAATTTGTTTTTATATATCAATAGATTAACTCAAGTCCTATTTGAATAACGCAAAATTTTCTAAAATTTAGTGAAAACATGTATTTATAGCGGTTTTTATGGAAAAAAATTAAAATTTGAACACTTTTGCACTAAAAAAACTCCCGAGTCTAGCAATCTTCTTACTCACTACTTTAGGGCCCCAGCTACAATTAACTTGCACTCTACTTCGGGGTAGGTTCCTCAGCTTGATAGAAACTTACGGCGAAAAACCGTTGATTTTTGATGAAAAAGTAATTTTTTAAATTTAAACCGCTTGCAGACAGTCAAACCTATTTCGATATCCTTTCGGATTTAAGATATTCCTTCCAGAATTCAGAATATGGGTGTCGAAAATTTTTATTTCACACCTGAACAAAACGTTCCACCATAATACCCAATATCTTGTGTGAAAATTACAAACCATATAGTTTTTACCACCAGCCAATACAAACAATTTTAAAAGGTCAAGTTCTCTTAAAAAACATATTATATAAAAAGTTGTATAGCTACCTACTTTTGCATGCATTTTTTAATGTTTACTGTTTAAATTGTTTTTATTTATAAACTTTTTTAGTATATATAAATAAACTGAAACTATCTCTATTACAGTATAAAAAATAATTCTATGTGCACATTTACGATACTACCGAAATTGTGTCCTGTTTTTATTATCAGCATGTCAGACTATTCATTTTTCATCGAAATCAGAGTAAAATATTTAAATTAGCGCAATTAAGGAAGCAACAAATACATAAGAAAAATAAAAGCTGCAACATTTTTTGTTGGCATCAACAATACTAAAACAACAAAAAAACAAACCAGTTGCCACACAGCCGCTGTCGAAAACTATTGCACCCAAAAACATGCCGAAAATTTAATGAAGAATAATCAACTCAGCAACATTTCAGTGAATTGACAACTGATAATAACAACATATTGTCTACAGCATGCAAATTAAGCGTGATGGCAGAAGCTATAGATTGATTTATATCGACAAACTTATCCGTTTGTATACGTATTAACAATGCATAAAATACACCAACTATTTCAAAATACATATATTGTGAGCTGTGTAAATACGAATATGAATTTTCAATTTGTGGAGTATCTGTTGTTAATGACATTTTGTTGCAGCCTTACAGTAAAACTATGTTGTCAACTTTGTTGCATTTTTGAAGAGCTCTAAATCATAATTCGTGTTCACTTTTAGAAATAATCTGTCTGCACGAGTTCCATTTTAATCAATTGGCAGTGTGGAGCTTTTTGGTTCTGGCAAAAGATTGTTTTGCAACTCAAAACTTTTGAAATGTTAATATTGCAATTTTATTGGGTTTCATTGAAAATTGAATGGAATATTTTTGTCATCAATTTGGTACAATGCAGTTAATCATTATTAGCAATTCGCTTGTGCTCTGCAATGATTTAATGCTCAACTTATTGATGTGACTTGCGCCACAGAAATTTATTGATTTGCTGTAATGCGGTTATGGTTGCTCTAATAACCGCTCTTATATGGTTGCTTTAATAAAAATTTTAATTGTAATTGGAATTAAATTAAATCCAGTTATCAAAGTCCGGTCCATTATTCTATGGATTTTTTTTATTCTTAACTCTTAATATATATATTTTTTAACATACCTATATTGTGTGCTTTTTACACTGATTAAAGACTTTGTTTAACAAGTTAAGATAGAGTTTAAATAAAGAGATTATACTTGCATTGGCCTTTTAAAAGTTTTGGTTTCGACTGTTATTGTTATAAGCTTTAAACTTACTCTTAACTTCGCAATTTTTGTATTCATAAAAATACATGAAAACGTATCTAGAAAAATTTCACCATAAGACATACACTCACAAAAATAATTTGTTGGCTTTAGGTTACAGTAAATACATTTTAACTGGGGTACTCACAATGTAATTGTTGCAATTTAAACTCTGCTTACTTAACTGTTATTAAATAAGCATAATCGACTTTCGGTTGACGTAAATGCTTATTTTATTATTGTAACTACATGCCAAAATAATAATTCGGTTAAATTTCAGTACTTATGCTTTAGTTGCAAGAACTGAATGTAATTTGTCATTTCAACTTACTTTCCGTCTAAGCAATCTCAGTTTATCCAAAACAACAGCCCAGTACAATTACAGATTTACGAATAAAAGGAGTAGTCGAAACATCCGCATTATTTATTCTGTCAATAGAATTGTTCTTACGTTGCCACCGAATTTCAACGATGTTTCAATATTTAGTTGCACTGCCACCAAAGTCAATTGCAACAGACGAATAGTCAATAAAAATAACTTACATGTGGTCACCTTAACCACAACGTCGCTTTTTTCACGCTCGCTGTGTTGCTCGTTCCTCATTTGTTCAATATTCGGTCGATTTCTAGTCGATTTTCTCGCTGCAAGTTGTTTAAGTGTTTTAAAGTAAAGAAATTAATTAAAAAATATATTTTATCGAATATTTAATAAATATAACTTGTGCAGTTTATACTAATTAAATTCATTTCTTCGTAAATAACTGCAAATGTGCAATAAGAAATAACAAAGCAATCCTTATTTCCGTCGTTTGTTTATTACGCTCGCTATGTTGCTCGTCGCGCCTTTTATCTTGATTTGGTCGGTATTCTCGCTGCAAGTGGTTGGTTAAGTATTCAAAGTGAAGAAATAAATTAAAAAAATATATTTTTATTCAATATTTAATAAATTGTACTTGTGCAGTTTATTTAAATCTAATTTATTTCTTCTTAAAAATATGCAAATTTGCAAAATTAGAATCAACAAAGCATGCTTATTTTCATCGTTTGTTTTTCACACTCGCTTGGTTCATATAACCGAGTTCTGGTAAGCGCCTTGCATATTCGTTGTGCACAACCGAATGGCTCAAAAAGTTGTCTGCAGTTCGGTTCTCGCAACGGAACAATACAATTAGCTCAATCCGGTAATTGGCAATTGTGGCATAAGACTCTAAAATGCGTCATTAATGTGAGTGTTTTATGAGTGTACATAAAAATAAGTCATAAAAGAATCCTTTATATGCAAGTTTAATGAGTGTTCATAAAAAGGACTCATAAAGGAATCCTTTTAATGCGTGTTTTATGAATGTTCATAAAAAATAATCATAAAAGAATCCATTTTATGCGTGTTTTATGAGTGTTCATAAAATTAAGTCATAAAGGAGTCGTTTTTATGCGTGTTTTATGAGTGTTCATAAAAAGAACTCGTAAAAGATTCCTTTTTATGCGTGTTTTGTGAGTGTTTATAGAACTTACTCGTAAAGGAATCATTTGTATGCATGTTTTATGAGTGTTCATAAAAAGGGTTCATAAAGGAATCGTTTTTATGCGTGTTTTATGAGTGTTCATAAAAATAACTCGTAAAAGATTCCTTTTTATGCGTGTTTTGTGAGTGTTTATAGAACTAACTCGTAAAGGAATCATTTGTATGCATGTTTTATGAGTGTTCATAAAAAGGACTCGTAAAAGAATCCTTTTTATGTATGTTTTATGAGTGTTCATAAAAAGGACTCATAAAAGAATCTTTTTATGCACGTTTTATGAGTGTTCATAAATAGGACTCATAAATAAATAGTTTTTATGCATTTTTATGAGTGTTCATAAAAAGGACCCATAAACGATTACATTTTATGCGTGTTTTATAATGATGATTATAGAAATAAATAAAATAATTATTTAAAATGCCATTATGAGTTATTACAGTCATTAGACATCATCGACTAGTAAACGATAATCGAACCTGAGTCCAACGTGTCACGAAAAAGTTTTCTCTTTGCCTTTAAAATATAGCTCGCGAAGTTCCTGTGATTCTTATATAAATAAGGCGCTTGCTATGCAGGCACCATAATTCAGGGAATTCCTTTTTTGCTGCGATCAGCTTGCTGCGCATAAACAACTATAAACATAGTACTAGAAGAGTCTTTTATAGAAATCTTAAAAGAGTCTTTAAGATAAGTCTTAAAATTATTTTTAATATGAGTCCTAAAAGAGTCATTTACGTAAGACATAAAAGAGTATTTAATATGAAGGTTTAATGAGGATTTTTAAGAGTCATAATTATGAGAGAGTCTTTATTACGCATCTTAAAAGAGTCTTTAATAGTTGTCTTAGAAGATTCTTTAATATAAGTCATAAAAGAGTCATTTATATGAATCATAAAAGAGTATTTAATATGAGGGTTTAATGGGGGTTTTGAGGTTCATAAAATAGTCTTTAATATGATTCTTAAAAGAGTAGTTAATTAGAGTCATAAATGAGTATCTTTTTGCGTCATAAAAGAATCACTTAAAGGAGTCATATCGGGGTGCCCTCAATCTAGAAAAAAATAAAAGACTCAACATTGAGTCTATTTTGAGCGCATAATTACGATAAAGCCTCATAAATAAGAGTCTAAAAAGAGTCTTAAAAGAGTCCTAATGTTTGCTGGGATTGATCAGTCGTGTTGTGCTTTCTTGTTGGTAAATATAACATTTTTATTTTCTTTGTGTGGTTTGTATCATTTCTGTAAGTAATCTTTTCTATAGAAGCTTTCGCAGTGTTTTTTGGAAGCTAATAGGAAACTGCATAAATAACTTCAAACCTTGATCATATCCTTACATTAATAAAATTCTAGAGGGCTCTGTTGCTTTAAAATATATATGCGAAGTAAGCCGGCCAAATATAGAATTAAGATTCTATTTTTTTTTTAGTTTGAGTCTTATAGCTCAAAAAAATTGTAAATTGGCTACTGTGTTATTTATGTAAGTTCAGTCCTAATTTCAGGTGTTATTTAGTGAAGCTGAAGTAAGTTTTCTCTATGTAAATTTTTTGATAGGGCTTTAAATTTAATTTTGATATAACATGGAATTACTATTTTTTACCATTTTTGTAAGTTTTATTTTTTTTAATAACAAAAAATTTTATAAAATAAATTAATATAACACTGTCTGCAATGAAGCTAAGCTGTGCGCAAAAAAGTGTCAGATGCCTTCAACATCATAGCATATGTTTATGCGTAGGCAGAAACTTAGTTGCAGCGGTATACTGTGATATAATTTGTTGCGCAACACAGCGCCTGACAGTTTTAAATACTTTATTTGTGACAGCAATATTCGCACTCACACACAAAATCATGCATTCAAGCCAGCAAATAAGATATCGATAGTTGTAGTTTTCAATATAGTTATGATATCATTTAGAATTTAAAATTATGTCGATACTATTTTCAAAAATTATATATTGAAAAAATCCTAGCCTTATTGTAATGTAATATTACATGCTAATTTTGTAATAACTCACTCATCATAAATCACTAATAGCAAATACCACCGTTTAAAAAAAAAAATTTAACAATTTGCTCAATTAAAAAAAAATAATGTTTTCTAATATCTGTTTTAAAAATCGAATACACTCGTATGAGAATGCCGATAATTTTGAAAAACTTTCATCCTTTTCTAGAAAGTCCGGTAAAATTTATTTAATACTTCAATATTAAGGTCAGCAATACATGAACATTTTTTTAAAATCGAAATTTTGAAACATCGATAAATCACTTCAGAAACATCTTGGAAACATGCTGTTAAAATTTTAAAGCGTAATTTGAAGTTGTTTTGAGTTTGAAGTTGAAATCTTTGAAAGCTGCAGCCGGCTTCAATCAATCCTGAAACTTTGAACGTATTTTTCTCAATACTGCATTTTTATAAATAGCGTGCATCATAACCCAAAAAAATTTCAATCAATCAGTTCGAAATTTTACACACACATACTTTAACCCCGTTAAAAACCTAAGATTTGGCTTACCTAAGCTTATGCACAATTTTTTTCCGAGTATTAAAATCTCTGAGGAGCAATTAGGATTGTCATAGCTTTGGTATGCTTTTCCAAAGGTTTGAACACTCTTGTCTCTCTTTCCTTGTTAGTTCTTCTCTTATAGAATGTGTGCCCAATCCGCTAAATGGTTCTAGTCCTATAAATTTTGTGGTTGCACCCTGTCGTGCTAAACCATCAGCTTCTTCGTTACCTTGTATTCCTTTGTGTCCTGGGACCAAGAGTATAGTAACGGTGGTATTCTTGCCTAGTTCATTGAGTTTTATTAGGCATTGCTTAGTTATTCTCGATGATATCTCCCAGAAAACAAGTGCTTTAATTGCTGCTTGGCTGTCCCACATCTCAATTATATCCTGACCTTTATATATCCGGCCCTGGTTGAATTGCGCACCCAACTGTATTACTAGGATTTCCGCTTGGAAGATACTGGGTGTTGTCCCCATAGGTTCGAAGTGCTTGGTTCTTGGCCCGTACACCCCTGCGTCTATATGTTTTGAAACCATCCGTGTATATTGTGTAGCTTCTTTAGTTGCGATATTATCTCGCTGTCCCACTCTTTCTTAGTACTAAGCTTAGTTTCGAAGTGTTTTTCGAAGTTGTACCTTTTTATTATATCGTCTCTTGGTAGATCGATGTAAGTTTTCTTAAGATCGGTGTGTGTTTTGCTATAACCGCCTTCTCTCTACTGCTGATAGTTTTACCTAAACCAGTCCCCTCTTTAGCGATGCACAACAGATTTCGCTTTGCTACTCCCTCTATGAGAAGGTGTAAGGGGGTAAGATCAAGAATTACTTCTAGTGCTGCTGTAGGGCAGGTCCTCATGGCATCAGTGATGCACACGCAGGCCAGTCTCTGCACCTTTGTAAGCATATTCCTTATTGTGGTTAGCTTGGTTTTTTCAGCCCATGCTACTGCACAATAGGTGAGGATGGGCCTCACCATCGTGGTATATATCAAGCGAATAATTGTTGGGTTACAATCCCAGCTTTTCCCCGCCAGTTTCCTATATACCATAAGTGCGCGCGTTGCTTTTTTATGGTTTCTTTTGCAAGTCTTCTCCAAAGAAGTTTTGGATCTAGTGTGAGTACTTTGAAAGGAATTTCTGTGCCATCCGTTCTCATAATTCGTAGATTTGGCAGGCTTCTTTTGTTAGTAAAAGGTACTATGGTAGTTTTTGCTGTGTTGATATTTAATCCCAATATATTGCACCATTCCTGTGCTACCGACAGTCCTCTCTGTATCAGGTTATAGAGTGAATTGGTTTATGTTATGATGATTCTACAAATATTTTGACTCTAGCGATAGAATTCCATGAGCTAGAATGGTTTGAAATAACCTCTAAGAATCGAATTGTTTTGTAATCATATTGGCTTGTGTGATAGTTGTAAAAAAAATTGTCAGAAATTACAGCCCGAAAAATATCAAAAATATGCGTTAACAAAAGATATGAAAAACAGTGTGATCTTTAATTTGATTGCAAACATTTACAAATTTTTGTGCAGATTTGAAGAGATTTTTCCGGCTTATAATTCTGACAGTTATTTTTTTTCATTATTAAAGTAGCAAATATTTTTACAAAAAACTTGATTTTTAGAGGTTATTTAAAATAGTTCTAGCTGACGGATGGCTATCGCTAGAGTCAAAATATTTTGAGAATCATCATAACATAAACCAAGGACTATTTTGAGCATTTGTGCCAAACAACAATTTTTTTTTCTATGGAGCGTGAGGCGCCTTAATATATATGTACACTTTTTTGAATCGTCAAGTTTGTTTTGTATTCCTAAAACATGCTTCAATATACCCTCAAACTTTCAAATAAATCGCTTCAATTAATTTAATCTTGAGACATATTTATTTTTGAACCATGATTTCATGTATTGCTGGCCTTAATGTAACTTTTCCTTGTGTAATGAAATTTTTTTATAGTAAAGATAGTTTACAAAATCCGTTGGACCACTAGTTCTTGAGAGATTTATTACTAAGAAGTATTAAGCTTTGTTATACAGCCGCGGTTTAGTTTGAATATTTTCCTATGCAAATTTATTTAATTTTTTATAGTATGAGACAACGTTTTCAGATAAATCAAGGATGTTTGACAAGATGTCGTTCTCATTAAGATGAAGTTTAAGAAGCTAAAAGCGGTGAAACAAAAAATTTGGTGTACACCATTGAGCAGTTATAAATATTTATTTAAAAAAGTAATTTTTAACCTAATAAAAAGTATTTGATAAATTTAAGTTACCTAAATTCAAATAAATTCAGGTAAAAGTTCTGTGAAGTTGTGTTCTTTTTATTAAATTAAGATCACTAATAATCTCTTTAAATGTAATTAATTACCATTTATCCTTCCATATAGAGTGGCTCACAATGATAGTCGGGCAGGCATTTCTTAGCACTTTTGCATTGGTTTCAGAAATGAAAATGTGAGGGGAAAGTTGGAGTAAATATTTTTTCAAAACGTTATTTATCGGTGAGAAAAATTAAACAGAAAAATAGTTAAAAAATTAAACCAAAGCTTCAAAAAGGAGGTCACATTTGTGAGGACGTAAGTCGTTTACACTCGTTTGCGTCCACACGTAAGCCGAAGGCGGAGGATGTGAAAAAAAATAAAATTATTTTTTTGAGTTATATATACCCTATGATTATTTGTAAACACCGATAGTATCTTATTGAGGATAGTTTAGGCTAGGGAAAATTCCAAATTGCTTATTAAACAGGCAGCGTGTAAACGATCGCTAGGTGAAAGGATTTTTATCGGCTACCAACACTGCACTAAGTTGAGTACCACCGCCATCATGTATAGCTAAACCTACCTACACCAAACCCACCACACTGACACGGTGACTAAAAACTTAGCTGGCTACATGTTCGACCAGCGCAAGAAAATTGATTCTTTCTGCGGCCGCCACTTAGGTAAGTCATCAACTTTGTTTAACTCTAACTCTTGCGCTAAGGCCGTTGCCTAGTGCGCCAGGATCATTTTTCTCTCGGAATTTTTCTAAGTCTTTTCGACTCGAAATTTTTCTAAGTCTTTCTTTAAGTAAAATTTTTCTAAGTCTTTTGGACACGAAAAATTTCTAAGTCTTTCGCTAGGGCCGTTGCCTAGTACGCCAGGAACATTTTTTTCACGAAATTTTTCTAATGGTCCAGTTAGCCTCGCATGGCATAGCAGTGCATGGCTTAACAAGTGTCACATCGAAATCTTTTTAATAGGATTTGTGTTTATCTGATCATGCACAACATGGCAACGCATGGCAATGCTCAGATAAAAACAGAAATGCATCTCTGACTACATAGATAAACATGGAAGATCTATTTCATTTTAATATCTGTGTAATCTTCTATGTATTTGACGTTTTGGCAAAACAGATGTGGAGTTGTAAAATTGTTTGAACAAGTGCGGTTAATTTATTAAAATAAAATCGTTGTATTCTTGTTTTTATTGTTATATTTTGACTATGTGACTAGGCGTTGCATAATCACCATTTATTTGGCTGTGTGCTAGCTGCTTATCTGCGTTGCATGCGCTGCTGTGCCATGCGAGGCTAACTGGGCCATAAGTCTTTTCGACTCGAAATTTTTCTAAGTCTTTTTTTAAGTAAAATTTTTCTAAGTCTTTTGGAAACGAAAAATTTCTAAGTCTTTCGCTAGGGCCGTTGCCTAGTACGCCAGGAACATTTTTTTTTTACGAAATTTTTCTAAGTCTTTTCGACATGAAATTTTTCTAAGTCTTATTTTTAAGAAAATTTTTCTAAGTCTTTTCGACATGAAAATTTTCTAAGTCTTATTTTAAGAAAATTTTTCTAAGTATTTGCGACATGAAAATTTTCTAAGTCTTATTTTAAGAAAATTTTTCTAAGTCTTTACGACATGAATATTTTCTAAGTCTTATTTTAAGAAAATTTTTCTAAGTCTTTTCGATATGAAAATTTTCTAAGTCTTATTTTTAAGAAAATTTTTCTAAGTCTTTTCGACATGAAAATTTTCTAAGTCTTATTTTTAAGAAAATTTTAGTTAAGAGAAAAATTAAGACCTAGAAAGTCTTTTAGTTAAGAAAAATTTCTAAGTCTTTCGTCATGGCCGTCGCCTAGTACATCGAGAATTCTCTTTTTTTCCCTTCGAGACTTTCGGGTACCGTAACGCCGCGTGGTCGGCACGCTAGAACATAGGTTGCGTGAGATGTCTTTAGGTGAATTTTTTTTAACTCTCGCAGCCATAGTTTTAAGATCAATTTGGTTTTGTTAAACATCAATGATTTCATTTTAAGTTTCTTTTGATTATTCTGATATCTACAGTAAACCATAAAGTAATTTTAAGACACGGTAATTCTAAGATGTAACAAAATTTCGCTAATAGCAATAAACGAAACATTGTATGTTTGAATAAAAAACTTAAGCGTGAGCTTTTTTTTGTTTGATTTCTACAGCGGGGCTTTGTTTTGTGAGACACGAACCCTGGACACCGGCGAGTGATACCTCGGCCGGAAAGGTTCGTCACACATTGAAAGTCGGGCAGATAGGGAATGCCCGATGCTAAAACTAAGAATTTAATATTTTGTTGCCAATCCTTTTTCATTTATGACTGCCTGCAGCCTTTTGGGAATGAATGCAACCAAATTTTTACAAACATCAGCTCCAATCTGAGTCCGCTCTTCACTTTGGATACTTTATATTGGATCTTTAGTTGCCCATCTCTGATACTGCACTCTGGGTTCAAGTGCATCCCATATATGTTGTATAACATTTTAATCTAGGCTTTGTGATTTTGTTTTTATGAAATTTGGACAAATATCAAGAACACAATTCTTTACCAAGAGCGTCGTATGTTTCAGGTCATTGTCTTGGTAAAACTAAAAATTGTCTGCAATTCCTTATTTACCCAGACGTTCTTTTACGTGCGCCATGTCAAGGAACACATTTTTGCCCATTATATCTTCAATAAAATTAATCCTTCCAACATTAGACGCAATCCCAAACCATGACTGATTCTCTACCATGCTTAACCGTATGTCTAAAATTTTTATTGCAAAATTCTTCATTCGGTTTTCGCTTTCCATCTGAACCATATAAATTAAATAAACTCTCATCGGTAAACAATTACAGATTTTGTTTATTGTTTAAAAGTGCTCAAGATCCTAATTTATTCTGTATTATTAACCTTGCTCCAGAATAAAAAGTCTTTGGTCATTTGCTCATGCATGAAATTGGGGCGTTTTTTTTTACATTTTTCATGCTAATACAGTGCTTTTTTCGTGCTACTCCTCAACTTAAACAATTTTTTCTCAAAACTCTTCAAATTGTTTCTGAGTGCACACTCTTTTTCAAATTGAGTTTAAACATAACCTCTAGTTTTAGTGCAAATAAAAATGGGTCTTTTATTATTTCTATTAAAACATACCTTTCATCTTTGGAGCTAAGTTTATTTTTAGCTACTGTACGTTCTTTATTGCATATTCCCTCATCTTGTATATAACGCTTGATTATATCGTGTACTGTTGATTTACTTTTTAAGGCGATTTGTGAAATTTGTCGCTCGGATTTTTCTTTCAAATAATGATCTATCACGAGCTGCCTTTCTGCCAGTGTTGATTGATTCACTTTTCGAGAAATGTTTATTTTTTAGTTTTGCGTTTGACTGAAGTTTTTCCAACAGTAGTAAAAAGTTGTAAGCAGGAATAACGGTTTAAGGACCACAATTTGCATTTTTTCTTTACTTGCCCGACTTTCAATGTGAGCTAGTTTTTATAGGTTTGTTTCGATTTAAATTTGTTTCACCGTTATGTTCTAATTTTTTAATTATATTTCTGTTTAATTTAGTTCACCAAAAAATAACCTTTTGAAAAAATATATATTGCAATTTTCTTCATACATTTTTTTTCTGAAATCAATGCGAAAGTGCTAAGAAATGCCTGCCCGACTTTCGTTGTGAGCCACTGTATACTATTTTTAATGTTTCAAGGCGTCATTTAAAAATAGGCACACTTATATTGCGACTGTACTGAATGAAAATGAAATTTAATTTTTAAATTAATTTGTGTTAAAGTATAATGCTCAGTTCGTAAAAATTTTTTTTAAAAAAAAACAAAAAAAAAAAAAACTAACAAAGATTCTGAACTGCATGGTTCAAAATATCCTCACAGTATTTGAACCATGTATATTTAAATTTAAAACAGAATTTTGTATGTAAATTTAATGAAAATTTAATTAAAAATCCATGCTTACATAAAAAATTTATTCCGGGATTTCTAGCCATGCCTAAATAAACAACGACTTTGCATTAGTTTATATAGTAACGTATAAGTAGTAAGTATATATTTATAATTTTTTTGTGAAAATTTCGCATTGCTGTTATGTCATTTCATAACTTTATATATTTTTAACAACAAGTAATAAACATATATGTGAATTAAAAATTATATTTAATTATTTATTTTGTTTGCAGAACTTTGAACATGTTGGATTTTTTGAAATGTTAATTAGTTGAAAATTTTGGCGTTTAAGGGCATGAAATATAATTAATTTGTTCTGAAATTCCCTGTAATTAACTATTCGACTATTGTTGCAAATAAAACTTGTTTTTAAATTTATGACAGCTTACAACTATGGTGATAATTGCCGTTGTTGCTGTTTTAATTTCATTGTGGCAATGACAATAATTAAAGCTGTGAAGCTTACAAGCATTTATTATAAACTTACCTATGTTCATTAGGGTGTGCCGATTGCAATTAAGTTTTAATAATCATAACAGGAAAAATTTATTTAAGGGTATTCTTTTTCTCTGTGGAATAAAACGTATGCCTCCGCTATTCTGACTTTTTGTAATTTCTCCAAAATTTTGTGCTGGACCGCCTGGACAATAGTTGTTTTTTTTTAATATTCATGCGAAAAATAAATTCTTTGGATCAAAAAAAAATTTATCATGCCAATTTTGAACGAAGTGTTCTTTATTTCAAGAGCAAAAAAACATGCCCCTAGATTTTTTTTTGTTGTCAAATAAAAAATCCATATTGAAACTTAATTTCGCCAAATCTGTAAAAAAACTAATTTAATTAAATAAATCCCCCACCCTAATATTTATACATAAAATATTTGCTGGTATTTGCATTAATGTTTCTATACATTTTTATTGCACTGCAAATAGAAATTGAATAAAATGTTGCTCATACGCCATGATGTGCAAGAGTTTTCTATTTTTCTAGTTCAGTGAATATGTAAGCGTTTGAAAAATTGCAATAACTGTTTTAACTCAAAAATGTTAATTGATGCTAAAACAAAAGTGAATTTGAGTTTTTTAAATAGTGATTCCTAACTTCATAATAAATTCAGCTCATTAACTGCCTGATTTCATTAGCTAACCAGTTGTTGTTTGCTACGGAAAGAGTTTAAAATTCCACTGAAATGCAAATATTGGCATATTAAAAAATTAGTATGTGAAATTTTTATTCTGTGAACTATTATTTTTGTTTACTTTAATGAGATCTTGTGGTCGTCATTAAAGAAAGGTAAAATTGTCCAAATAAAATGGCAAAAGCAAGAAGCAAAAGATGTAGCACTTAACCACAAAAGGTTTTTTTCTTCATTTTTGACATCAACACTAGAACAGCTTCACCGCACTAAAGAAAATTTTTTTTAAAGAACTCGGTTGCCTTGTCCTTGCATTAATTGTTACGTCGTATTTAATAAAATTTAATTTTTTATAGTTTCAATGACGGATGCAATTAGATCCTATGATATTGAAGGAACTCCCCTAACACACTTGCGCTTGTGCTAGTGCAGCAAAATATGTATTTGTTGTATAAAAAAAAATTCAACATCAGTTGCTATGGATCTCCTCTAAACATAAAAACTAGAGACTAAAATGTTGTGAAAATTGTATCAACTGTGTGAAATTGTGTTCATGATTTTTAAAGACACACAACAAAACTACTCATTCTTCACCCCAATTTTCCATTTCCTTTTTATCTTTTCTTGCATTTCAACTCTTGTTATTTTGAATTTAATTTGACTATGCGAGCATAAAAAAGAGAAGAAATAAATTCTATTTCATATTTTCGGATCTTTGTTATATGCACAAAACCAAATACATCGTATGAGTGGCAAATTGAATAGATAAATTTAGACACGTAGTCAAACGTGGCTATGTACAATGTTTACATACATAGACACCATCATACAAAATGAAACAAACAAAATATATACAAAAACTACCAATGAAAAGCACATTCTTGGTGTTAGTTTAAGTCTGCTGGACTTTGTTGTACATAAAGTACATCAGGAACAAACACAACAACCACATCAACTACAAAAAATAATAAATCTTTTGACAACAACAACAATAATTGAACACAACAACAACATAAGGATTGCAACTGCTGCTGCAGCAGCTGCTAATATCATCGACGACCACCAGAAATTGCAATGTAATCACGCTGTCAAGCGAACAATATTTCGTAATGGGTTTATGTGGAGCAGACAGAACTTAGAGATTACTGGAAGGGATGGTGTCACGCGAGTGTTCAGTTGTAAGTGACGATAGGAAGTTTGGATAGAACTGCAAGGGAAAACAATTTAAAATACTATCATCAACATTTCGTTATGTTGACCATTTATATTGTGCAGACAACTGGAAGTGCCAAGAAGACATTTTGTTGAGCTGCCATAAGTCGGGCGCAATAGCGAAAGCGGCAGCATGGTGGCAATGGAGGTGCTTTAGAAATAATTGAAATGTCATTGTTGCAAAAAGCAGCCAGCGAATATAAAAAAGAAAAATAACAACAAAAACAAACTTATTAAACTTTTAAGCTGCTGCTGAAAAAATATGCAGCTCACTGGCTTTCTTAACAACGTACGCCATGACACAGCATTTTCAATAACAATATTTAATGGTTTTATTTGCTATTTTGTGTATATTTTTATAAACTTTTATTGTTTTCAACAACAAAAAACTGAAGTTTTTCAAAATTTTTTGTTAACTGTTTTATTTCACTGTACTTACTATTTCATTTATGCTGTTTTATTTTTATCTAAGTTTTACAATAATAAATAATAAATTGCTGGCAATACAATTCAAACAAGAGTTCAGAGAAAGATATAAAAAACAGCTACTGTATGGCACTAAAAATGGCATCTAGTGTCTTTCTGTGCTTGACTTGCCATTAAAAAGTCAACGCTGCTAAGCGTTGGCGAGTTACATTCCTTTTTACTGTCATCTTTGGCTTTTTTTTTGTTCTTATCTTAAAATTACTCGGGTATGTGCTTTGCTTGGAGATTCTAAATGTTTTATCATCTTCTTATTTCTCAGCTACATTTTCTGTTTTGCTCTTATAAAAATACACATTTTCCCATAAATCCTTTAAGAAGTCCTTTTATGCCTGCATTGCCTTGTCTCATTTTATTTATTGTATGTACTTTTTTGTTTGTCAGATTTATTCCGTTTTATTGATCATGTTATTTGCATTGTTATTGGTGAAATACCGAAGAAGCAAATTTATTTAACAATATAGTTAATAAGCATTCATTATTTCTACGCAGACAGTTTTACTGCTTTATTCTGTATAACGAAAATGCACACCAACGACAAGCAAGACACGAGAAGCCAATAGAATTTCGTATAGAAAAATGTATTGCTTCTCGTGTCTTGCTTGTCGTTGGTGTGCTGCTCTTCGTGATACCGAATAATGCAGTTAGTGTTTGTGTACAAATTTTAATGTTTGTGTACAAATTTCAATATGATATTCTTAAGACTTAGTGCTTAGTGGTTAGTGCTAATAATTTTGAAAAAAAGGTTGTATACCAAGGTCCCTCATATTAAAAACATTTTCTGTCTCAATAAAAATAAATCTTTAAATAATTTTTGAGACATAAATAGAATAAATAAATAAAATCGAGAATAAAATTCGATACAGTATACTTCAGAAAATTTGTTCGTGACACAGTTATCAAGTTTTGACAATTAAGTCATTACATTCAATAGTTCGTCTTCATTAATACATACTCAATAAAAAAATAAAAAATAATAGCGAATTATTTAACATTTAATTAACATTTAATTAACATTTAATTAACATTTAATTAACATTTAACGAATTAAAAAAAAATGCATGCGGGCATGGGCGTCCGCAAGATTTTTTGTAGGGGAGGAGGGGCATAAAGGATCCTAGAATGAGCATAAACAAAATGGAACCTATAAAATGCTATTTACTACGATTATTGGTACAAATTTTGTAAACATGATACGCACACTACACCGATTGACACACGCTTATACACATAAGAAAATCCAATATATTTTAAAGATGATGTGAAAATCTTTTTCGTATCATGTACAAAATATTTTCAAATTTTATTTTAATTTTTTGCCATGTAGTACATTTCAATAATTTTTTTTCTGAAGCAAATATTTTTAATAGTTTAGGTTAGGTTATGACGGCAGCCCACGCGAGGAAGCTTGGCATCACCACGGATGACAACTGCAGGAAGTGCAAGGAACCGGGCACAGTGGAGACCCTGGAGCACCTACTATGCTCATGGCCCGCCTTACTTAGATCGAGACTAAATACCTAGGCTCATCGACATTCTCGTCGCTTAAAGATGTAGCCAGGGTGTCTCTGGAATCCCTCCTAAGGTTTGCGACTTCAACGCAAATCTTTAAAGACTTTTAAATAAACACAAAGGTTCCTTTTGTTCGCTTCCAGTACCACTAAGGACCTGAATTGGTCTATGTGAGCCTTCACGATGGCATCCGGTTTAACCTAACCTAACCTCTTAATAGTTTAATAAATTAAGTAATATGAGGTCTCATTTTTTAATTATTGAAGCTTTTCACTCTTAAACCAATTTCGAGCGGACAAAAATTGTCAGATTTGGATTTAGGAGGTCAAAATCCATATAATCAGTAAAAATTCAAAATTTGAGTTGTCGCTATTCTTAAAAAGTTCTCCGCATGCTAAGGGAGATATTTTTTACCGGATCCCACACCGCATTGAAACCAATCTATGTCTTTCTTTTTGCACCATGAGTCTATTCTAGTAGCTTGCAAGTTACTACAATCGAGTATGGAAGCTAACCTATTACCTGAATGATTTAAAAAATTATTTTTTAAATTCAAAACGTATGAATAAATATATAAGAGAGGTACACGTAATTAGATGGGTTTTGGGTTCCATACATTTTCTTAACATATTCTTGAACCTACCTGCAAGGCTTGATTCTGAATCCTGGATGTGATAAAGGGTGTTTATTATGCGCCTCAAACTGGGTGTGCGCCGCTTAATTACGTGATTTTAAAGAAGTATAAGATAGATACTTAAAATTGAGTTTCCTATTTACATTTACGTCATAAATACCGTGTGACTATAACAAATTCTAATATAAAATTCCTTGCTTGATCCGAATATGATATCAGATTTTTTCAAAAATTAGTCCTTGATCCAAATTTGGCCTACTGTATTAAATTCCCTAATTTTTTCTTTCGCTTTTGAATTAGAAGTTTTGCTCTTGCCTAGATCGCTGCAACTTTCTTAAATTTAAATGCAGCAGGATTGTTTGTCACTTTATCGAGTTTAAGAAAAATTAAAAAATTATCCAAATTGTATCATCTTTATGATAGAAAAACTAACCGATTTTTGGGAAGACATTAATTTTTTTATGAAATGCATTTACTTTGTCTTCTGCTTGTTTGCAATGATTTTAAAACATAAATTTTCTTATCGTCAGAGTGTATATCCGCTATTGAATTAAATACCTTTTTCCATCTGTTGCTACCAGGAATGCTCTTCGACTAGTAAGGGATATAATTCCTTGACATTCATCAATTTCTGGTAGGAATGACTTCGTAATTTCTTTCATTATATTCGTAGCATTGAAAGTAAATGAAGAAGTAGTAATGGTTTCGTACTATTTTCGACTTGAAAATAATATTAGTAGAAAAAATTTATTCGCAGGTTGAGTTTAAAAAATTTACAACTGAAGTCGTTCAGACTGGTTCGTCGAACATTTACGGAGGTGGCCGTAGCCTACTGGAAGAGTACGTGGCCCATAAGCTAAAGAACTGTGGTTCAAACCACAGCTGAACCAGAAGGTTTTTTTCGTAACTAGGTATTAGGACCCAAATAAATATTCGTAAATATTCGTACACCCAAAAGAAAGCTTCCCAATTATTATATTCTAATAAGCTGATTGTTCTTTTTAGCCTACTAACGACTTTGTGAATAGTACAAATGATCGTTTGTACATTGTACAAAGAAAACTTTGTATATTTTACGAACGCATTCGTTTCATCTACAAAAGATATGAACAAATATACGAACGCTGCTGCCACCGCTTTGTATATTATCAGACAATGTTCGTTCAGTTCACAAATTTATACATTATAGATTTTTACAAACTAGCATTTGTAGAATGTACAAAGATACGAATTCAAACAATTTTTTCATGCGGCCAATACTACACACGTCTGTACTATGTACAAAACATTTGTGCATTCTACGAATTCTATTCGAGACTGAAAATTACGAATAAAATTCTTGGAAAAAAGTAAAAGAAATAGTAATGATGGTTTCGTACTATTTTCGACTTAAAAATAATATTAGTAAAATAAAAATCATTCGCAGGTACGCATTATTCATAAAATATACGAAGTTTAAGCTGAGTTTAAAAAATTTACAGCTGAAATGGTACAAATTGGTGTGTCGAACAATTACCAAGGTGCCGTAGCTTACTGGAAAAGTGCGTGGCCTATAAACTAAAGAACCATGGTTGAAACCCCAGCTGAACCAGAAGGTTTTTTTCGTAACTAGGTATTAGGACCATTCGTAGATGTAACAAATGTATTCTTAGAATATACATTTGTTTTTGAACGGATACGAATAACATTTTCGTTATGTGTACCAAACGTTGTCCATTGCACGAATTCTATTCGAGACTAAAAATTACGAATAAAATTCGTAAAAACTGGAACAAGAAGGTTCCATCATACAAATAAAAAAAAAAAAAAAAATAACTAAATTGCGGGTAAACATATTTAAGAGAACATATACACAAGAGAAGTAAAAAACTTTGTAAATTGTTTCGAACTTTGTAATAAAAATGTCGTTTTTAGTTGTAGAAGTGTAAAATTTTGCAGAACATGTATTTTGATAAAGTGCATCATAATCAATAAAAAAGTCGATTTTGAAGTTTTTGTAACTTACGGTTTTTTTGATTTTATATGACGATATGTTCATTATGGGTTTTATATATTTTAAAGAGAATACAAAAATACTTTTTTAGGTTAATTTATAAAAAAGCTAAGCTAAATCAGGCATTTTTAAATAGTGTGTTGTACCCGTTGCTGTAAGGCTGTTGCGACACCGCTCTCATGATTTTTTTCGGAAACGCGGCTGAAAAATACTGAATTTTGCATGTATATAAATGATTAATTACATTAAAAAAATAAATGTTTTAAATACATGCAAAATTCAGTATTTTTCAGCCGCGATTTTTACTACCTTTGGCGCAATCTGATGGAATGAGCTATGGTTATTGAAATCCTTTGCTTTTGTATAGGCTTTGTATAAAGCTTTTGTCGCTTTATGCTTGTTTTGTGCAATTTGTAGTAATAGTGAAAGTGATGTACATTTCACTATGTAAATTCCGTAAAGGGTACACAGTTAATGATTATATTTCAAAGGTTCTCAAAAAATTTGTCTACCTTGTAGGAACGAAATCAAATGCATACTTTTGTACTCGTCGAAGCCTTTACGTCATTTTGTATGGGAGGTAGGTGGGTTTTTCATTCGATTACATTACATTTAAAACACAAAATGCATACTTAAAATCAATACTTATGTGCAGAATTGCAAGTTCATATTTTTTGTGGAATTTTAAGATATTTTACCGTTTTGATAAAGTCACTTTGTATGGGAGGTAGGTGTGGTTTTCTTCAGATTTTGTTCATTTTGGATCTTAATCTTTATTTTGTATAAGTCTAAGTACCAAATTTCATTACGATAGCTTAAAAATTATGGCTAACGGACGTATGGACAGGCAGCATTTTTCTTATATCTGACCCACCTAAAAAAAAAATCCAAAGTTCTCTCCGTGTTCTAAGTAAATTGATACCCATTCTAAAGTACAGAATGAAGAATTGAAGCACTGTGGAGTATTTGACCCAAATACGCGGAGATTGATTTTTGTCGTGTGGTTTTGTTTCAATTTCGTTTAAATGGCTAAATTAAAAAAAAAAGTATAGCAGTGAGAGGACTGCCGACCGAAGCGAAAACCTATATATAAAATATAAATGGAAGACGTTGTCCTGCCACGGACCGCCTTACTGCTATATAAGAATTTTCATGCTAATAGGGGGTTTCGGACTATGCTACATGTAGGATGGATTTGACAGGTCGGACGGACATGTAGGATTGTCGAAAGCTCATACTGCAGCCCGTCCTACATGTAGGATGAAATCAAAAAGTTTTAAAAGTTCCGCTCTGATCTTGTTCTTCTCTGTGCGTCCTTGTTTGTAGATTTCCTTGGTAATTGTTGTTGGCGCAGTTAGCCGGAAATTTTTTGTAGGTGTTGTGAATTCTAATAGTGTAGCTACAGTTGGCATATGAAATTAGAATTATTTTTGTTAAGAGCTTATAACAATTTATTAAATTTTATATATATTACTGAAACTATTTCTTTTAAGCAAAAGTGTTACCATATCAAAAATACATATAATTAAAGTAATTTATTTAAATTATTTCATTATTAATTAATATAAAAAATTAAAGCTTATTTATATCAATTTATATCATAACACTAACACAATATACATGTTCACCATATCTATATTGCGTTGTGTATTAAAATTAGAATATTCTAAAATTAAGAAATATCTATAGCTTATAAATTATACATAATCCATATAAGAAATTAAGCTAAACAGTTTTAAAAAAAAGAATGCTTAGGATAAGCAGACCTTAGTTATTCAATTACTACTGAAAATATTAATTATTTTGCAGGTTTAATACGTAATTGTTATTATATAAATATACATAAATATTCTTTAAATTTCCTCAATGAGCTAAATTGTTCATATATATGAACTATATATATGTAAATATGTAAATATATATATATATATGTATTTCCGATACGGTAACACTTTTACTAAAAACAAATAGATTTACCAATATTATATATACTCTTTAATTCATATGTATAAACTGTTTTCTAAATTAGTTTGATGTCATATGCTGACTGTAGCTACAAATAAAGATCCACAAAAGATTAAAGTTTACTGTACAAGAATAACTACTTAGCAAATTTACAACAACAACGCAAAGAGAATTACAAGATCCAAGCGGTTGCGCACCGTTAGAGGGGATGAACCGAATTGGCGGCGTAAAATATACAGCACTTTGCATGCTATATTTTCTGTTTGCCTGCTGTTTCGTTAATTTTTTTTAATTTTTTAACAGTTTTTTAAGTTTACAATAGTACAAGTTTACGAAATATGTTGCAAGTACAAGCTCTCGAATTATATATGTCGCAAATTGATAAAATGCAAATAAAATAAAATATTTGCGCTAAAACACGACCGAAATGTCAAAATTTGTAATTGTCAAAATTTCATCGTCCATTTGACACAGCAAAAAAGACAAATTTATTTCAACACACACAAATTTTATTCAACTTGATATTTTCTATCCTACCACGACTGATTGACACACAGCCATAGTTGAGAACTCTGAATATAAAATGCCGCAGTGGTGAAAATAAAAAGCCACTGACAAATACAACAAGTGTGAAAATTGTCAAACTTTGTTTGACGATATGTAATAAAATAAGAGCATGCATCTAATTATTTGAATGTTCAACATATGCCTTTATCACAACTTAAAGATTAAAATGTTAAAACACTCAATCCATACAATATTTTTCTTGTTTGCAAACGAAGTTCCAGCAGAAAAAAGAAGAAAAAGAAGAAGATGGATCCATTTTTAAATCTCACCATGAATAGCAGCTGTTTGAGTAAAAGCAAATTTTTCAAAAATGTTGACAAATACAACAACTGAAGAAATTGCCAAACTTTAAAGGCATATATATATAAATATAAACCGAATTAATAATAAGTTTTGGTTGCAAACATCTTATTGCAAACTAACTTAAGTATTTATATACTAACAAACAGATTATATGCATTAATTTCAGGAGTTGCCAAGTGATTTCTTTGTGAGCTTGCGGCCGAATGACGAATTCCTTGGAAAAATACGATGATGCAAACGAATGATTTACCCTCTACCAAAATCGTTCAACGCGTCTAAAGAAGTTTTCACTTCAAAAATCTGAAAAAGTACTGTAAAATATTGACATTCTAAGGAATCTTTATACATAAAATGCAAGCATGCTGCTCCGCGCAAAGCATCGCTTAAACTGTAGTTATTTTTGCCATTATTACAGTTCTTTAACAACATACACTGTCTCCAAAAATGTTCAGCCTGAAAGTATGCACAGAAAATGCATTTGATACTTAACAGTGACACGATAAGGTTTTTAAAAACAGTGCGTTTTTGATCTTATTATTTATTTATTTTTTTATCATTTTATAAAAAAGTTATGACGGAATGAATGAAACTCTATTGATGGATTGTGCCAAAAAATATAATTGTGGCAGTCGCAAAACGACACCTGAGTTGCCACCAGTTGACACCAGTTTGTAAAGTTGTGTATAAATATGTTTATTACCAAACTCGACTTTTTGCACTTTTATATTTGGACTAATTTTTCAACACTGCTTCAATAATTCAAGTTTTATTCAAAGTGGTATTTGTATTTTGCAAAAATCAAGCTTAACACTGGAAGGACATGCTTATTTTGTATACATAAAAGTCATGCTTCGTCGAATCGAATATCCCATTTTTCAAAATGGTCCTACGGACTACCTTTTTATCATAATGTTTCAAAATCACTTGTTTTTGGTTATTAAGTTTATGTAAATTAAGCAAAAGCATCAGTTTATTTAATACATAATATTTTTTAATAAAAATAATAATTTTTCACAGATTGAGTTAATTTGGATTGTTTTACAAAAGGTACTTTTAAAAAGCAAAATTATTATAATTACAGTCACATATTTAGCATGGAATTTGTTGTTATTTAGGAAATAATGTACTCAATTTTAATAATATCATATTTTTATAGGGTTGAGAATATATTATAGGCAAAAGGCACAAAGCTCTATTTTATGCTCCCCACACAAGCTCATATGGCACATTGAGCACTATGATTTGTTCATGCGATGGTTGAAGGGGGGACAAGGAGCACATATTTTCCTCTTCTTCTCAGAATTTAATTCTGAAGGGTTTCAATCATTCTTCAGCCGTAGACTATTGATGCTGTTTCGCACCGCTGTCGTCAAAGTTGAAATCCGTATCCTATTAAATATTAAATTTTAATAAGTGAAAAGTGTTAATTTTCATTAAGCTGAAACGATTGAAGGTCTTTTGATTTGCTAAGAACATGTTGTTCGTATAGATAATAAAGCATTAATGAAAGCCATATTTAGAAAACCATAGAATTGACATATTGGCTATCTGTTAGTGAACAGCACACAACGGTACACATGTGATCAAATATATCGACACCTCCTTAAGCAAGCGGTACATCGTCTTCGTCCAAGATACTAAATCCTCTGACGAGCTTTATTCTTCAAAGCTTTCATTGAAAGGGTCCTCTTGACCAGTCTCCTCATTGTTTTTGTAGGGCTTATCGTCCAAGTCGTTGTCCAGATTATTTTGAGAGTCCTCTGTACCTAATATATCGTTGTTGCAATCCAATTCATCGTCGAATTCGTTGTTGTCGTCACTTTCCACAAATTTTTCTATTTCCTCAACTTTCATTAATTTTTTACTGAACAATTTCTATTTTAACTGTACATATCTGATATTATTACAGAAAATATGACAAATTTTCATATAAAAAGAATAGCATAAAGAATGCAAAAGTCACACAAAAGACATGCTTCGTATTTTCGACGACGCCAATTCTTAAAAATCATACCTACACACTATTTATTTGGCTGTTCGTTTGTGTACACCAACAGCTAGACTACGATTTACGCTATACGACAAATGAGAACAAAACAAACAAAAACAAGAAAGAAAAACTATAAAATGTGACCATGCGTGGTTGATTCGACGAAGCATGTCCTTCCAGGGTTAAAGAAGAGAAAAAAGTGTTCTCGGCAAATGTCTTCAAAAATGAAGTGTGCGGAGGACCCGTTAAAGGACGGGCTCTTATACTAGCATGATTTAAATGTTAAGGCATGTATCCGATTTGCCAAAAATGCATATATATTCTTCACTCTAAAAACTGATTGAAAAATCTTTACAATAAATGTTGTGAAAGTTCAAGACATTTATTGGCGATTTTGTAAAAAAACCACGCTATGCAGCGAGTTCTTTGAATTTTGTCTGAAAATCAGCGTCTTTTCCCAAAATATATATATATTTCCTCTACTATTTACGCTATTTGAGCGTGTTTTTGCTCAGAGAGTCTTAAAATATGTATATCTCTCTACTTTTCACAATATTTTAGCGTGTTTTCGCTCAGAGAGCCCTAAAATATATCTATTCTCTTTTTTTCACGCTATACCAGCGTGTTTTCGCTCAGAGAATTCTAAAATATGTATCATATGTATATGCTCAGAGAGTCTTAAAATTTGTATATTTTCTCTAATTTTCACACTATTTCAGCGTGTTCTCGCTCAGATAGTCCTAAAAACGCTCCAGCAGCGGTATTTTACGCTTACCCTTAAATAAACACCTCTGCTTTAATGTCATATGATTTCAAAGAGTTTATTCGAACAAGTGTCAAATTATATACAACTTAAACAGTAGATAGGTCACAGCTTAATTACCTAAGCCTAGTGATGTAGTAAAGAGTAGCGCCTTTTGCTGAGTTATTGACTCTATACAGAGTTTTTGTTGTTGCCACACGCAAAAAACTATATCTGTAAAGCTTCATATAAATTTCATACAAAATGTACTGTTTTTTCCTGTAATTGTGCTACAGGAGAGCCAAAACTGAACATTTACCTAATAAAAGTACCACATTTTGCTGTGTTTATGAAAGCATTTTCTGATTTATTCCTATGTACATTTTTTGTATATTAAATGTTAAATTTGACTGTGTTCAAACGTAATTTTACCGTTTGCGCAAATGTTTACAATACTAACCTACCGTCGTCGCTTTTACTGTGTTGACCATGAAATTTTGCCAACACGGTAAGCTTGGTAGTGTGAATCAAAATAAAGTATTTTTATTTCGTTTACAATAAACATTTTGTATTATGTAAAAATATATATTTGAGTTCTTAAAGTTTGGGCCGAACTTGTTAAATACAACAATAATGCTATTAGGACAGATCATAGATCCCATATAAGTTATCCATTTAACCAAATTTAACTTTTCAAAGATTATAATATCTGGCAAGATATTCTGAATAGAAGATTTATCTATCAAAAAATTCACACCGGTATTTAAATACGGGCCAACTTGAGGCTAAAAGTCTGCTGTTATTTCCATAGAATATTTATGGTGCAGTTTTAATTGGTGTTTTATGGCCAATGTGTAAGGTAAGTTTTTTCTTGAAACTGTAGCTCGAGCTGCTATTTTCGACTTTCTGTCCTTACTTTCATCACGCATTAACCAAAAATGTACTAATGGACCAGCTAATTTCATTATTCTTGGATAATGTGTTAGGTTGTGGTGTTTCGGTTTCAGGCCTTTTTTAAAAACTGATTTGTAAAGCTCTAAATTTCTTGAAATTTTAATTAACAGATAACTGTGCTTTATTTGACAAACTTGACGCGAAAATAAAACGAAGGCAAACTAACTGAACGCTTAAAAATGGTAAATGGCAGGTTGCAGAAGCTGTTATACTGTACTTTTTACTGTGTACACAAAAAGTTTTAAAGTTCTCGTACAGGAACTTTTGCTTTTACATTTTGATTAGTGATGCACATGGAATATTTTACTATTTTCCACCTCAAAATAAAATACTTACAAAGTTATTTTGCGGTGCGATTTCATTAAAATGGCTAAAGTACTGTGTTTATGTGTGGTTTTTCTTGTAAATAAAGTAATATTTATATACGGACCATTTTTTTCCGTGCATGTTCAATACTTACTTGAGAGACTTCACGCATTTCTAGCTTTTTTTTTATAAGCGCAGACAAGATTGTAAGAAATAATTTTAGTAGAGAGTTTATAAGAGAGCGAAAAAAATAATTGTTGGTGAGAGGATTCACGCAATTTTAACTATAAATATTTATAATTTTGCTCTATGGGATTAAACGACAAGAAATGTAGGCAATCAGTTGCCAGCAATTATTGTAGTTAATTCTCGTGAATTTTTATTAGAGTGTTAAATATACAAAAATCTCAATAATTTTTAAAAGAGAATTTTATTTTTTTTAATACAACTTCTTTTAAAAAAATTGATATATTTTTTTTTTTATAATTTGCAAAAACTTTCGACTGCTAATAAAAAAGAAAAATATTGATAAAAGCTTAGAACCAGGATAGGATCTAATAACCAATGCGCAGTCTAAAATGTAAAAAATTTTTGTTCGGCTAGAATGTATGGTTTAATAATAATCGAAACAAAAATCTTCTTCTTCATCCTCTTCTTCGAAAAACTGTTTTGCGCATTCTCGGAATTTTATAAACCTTATGTTTAAAGAAACTCCACTTTATTTGCAACCCTTACATGAGATTTCTCAGTTCAATACTCTACAATCTTTGCAAGATTGGACGTAAGAGGTTTTTGGTATGTTAAAAAAATTCACTAATTGTGCGATAAATGTCTTCTTTTGTTTACAACAAATAATTGTTGTTTCTCAACTGTTCCGAATATTTTTTTTTAAAATTTGTTTTAAACTTTTTTATTTTCTTCATCTGCACAAAACTTGGCCACAGTCCAATCGCCAAACAATAAAATATGTGCAAACTACTATTGTAATTTAAAAAATCCATCAATGTCTAAACATACACACACAATCCGGAACACGTACATACATACCCAAACAATAGTTTAAAACTTCAAACTAACAAAAGCAGCGAAGAGAAATGGCCACAAATTTGCAGAAACCCATCAAAACTAACTTTGCACAAAAGATTAAAGAAATTGAAAAACAGCAAAACAATGCTTGGTTGACTTTACAAAATGAAAATAAATATACATATGAACGGAGACACTAAACATGTATGAGTACGACGTGTGTGCAAAAATAGCGTCGGCATGCAAAAAGACAGTAAAACAAAAGGACATCAATAAGCAATGAAATATGATGCTGGCGTATATTTTAAGCCGCTGCATATAAAAAGAGCTTGAATGGTAACGGCCGTAGAAATTGTTGTATTGATACGGCAGAATAGATACATGGCAGTGGCGTTGCCATTGCGGCACATTTTGTCAATTATATTGATAGATGGCGATTTGTGCGAAAAGTTGTAGGCGCTACAATGCAATGCTAGCAGCTGCTGCATAGTTAAAAGGTATATTAAAATGTAGCTCTAACTTTCAAATAGTGGATTTTGTTTTTGAGGAAAACTCTGCAATAATTCGAAAATAATGCCAAAGCTTATCAAAAATGAACCAAAAAACTTGAAAAAAGTGCCAAATCGGTGAATAACAAAAATCGTATAACGAGTAATGAATGACACGAAAAGAAAGGTTTTAGTACAATTTCATGTTATGATACTGCCATAGCAGCTAAAATAAATGCTCAACTGTTAGTTATAAATAAAAATTTAATATTTACAAAAACTACATTAAAAAGAGATCCAACCAAAAGCTGACCTCCAAAAATGACAAAATAGAATATAGTTTTAATAAAACGACAACAATAGTAATGAATTGCATTAGTGCAGATTTGTGCTATTGTAGAACTTATAAAAACAATTTTTGCAACGTGTCCCATTTTTTTTTTCATGATGGCAGAAGCAAAGAGTTACAACAACAATGCTGCAACTACCAGAAGAGATGAAATCGACAACAAAACTACAATCAACATACTTGTGGTGGTGACAAGCATCATCATCGCTTTACTCTTAATATCAGTCACGATTAAAAACGCAGTGTAGGCCAACGTTAAAAATGGACTGTAAAATGCACGCGATGCATTTACAAGGACAACGTTGTGCATCGGGTGCAGCGCCATTAGAGTGTTTGTCCTTCCTTTCGAATGTTGTTGTTGTTGTTGCTGTTGAATTTACTGCCGCTGCCAATACTGGTAATACCAAAGTGTCACCTTTACAATGTAGAGCAAGAAATTTGACACCGGCAACGGTCACGATATCTGCGAAGCTGTCGATTGTTCTGCACTTTTTGGTTGTGGGAGTAGAGCAGCAGCATTAATACAAGGTTGTCATCAGACACGTAGCTTGGTGTTTCTAGAGAGGTTGAAGTTTTGATTACAAAAGTTTATTGGTTCAAATACGATATTTAAAGTAGGGATAATGTTCAAATTTTACTTTAAACCAATATATGTGCTACATGAAAGTTATTTATGAGACAAAAGTAGGACTTGCAGTTTCGGGTTGTTTTGGTGATTTTTGTTGCTTTTGGTTTTTTTGGACTAATCCCGGGATTGCAACTCTATTGAAAAAAAGTTTAAATAATTTTAACAATTAAAAGATCTTGTTTTTTACAATAAAATATACGTAAAAAAAAATCTGAAATCGATTTTAAACTACTTAAATGTTATTGAATCAACCAGACATAATAATTTTTTGGAAATCGAAAACAGTGTTCTACAAATTTTATTAGCAATTAAACGCAATAAAATTCTTTTTTAAAATGTTTATTTTGCATAAAAGGCATTTAAACAAAAAAAATTAAAAATATTATAAAAATTAACAGTGAAAAGAATTGGGAACGGAATAGTGAAATTTTATTTGTTTAATGTTTGATTGTTAAATTTCAATTTGTATTAAAAATCAACAGACACTTCAGTTTTTAATGTAAAATTTAAATTTGATATTTCTTCTATCTTGTATTTGTATTATATGTATTTATTGTTTTTATATTCTTACCACAATATTACGTTTTGTATTAGTTTTAAGATTAATTAAATTCCCTGAAGAAGCTGAAAAATAACCTGCGAAACGTCGGAGGAGAAAAATTGAATAAATTTTTTATTTGCTTACAAAACACAGACCATTTGGCCTTAGCCAGTAGTGCAAGGAATTATATGAATTCAAAAATTTGGTCAAATACACTTATTTAAAAACGAATAAGTCCAGATCAAGTCTTAAAAATAGCACAACAAAAAAGAGACAATTTTTAAAAAAAAACATTTAAAAATAATTATATAAAAGTTACTATTTCATTATATTTTTAAAAAAATACATATCAAAAAACTTTGTCGTATGATGGCTACATAACTTGAAATAAAGCTTTACAGCTGCATGTTTTGAAGCCTTATTAAGCTAAATAATTTCGAATGGATAGCATGTATAGCGTTTTAGCAGCAGTGGTGATAATAAATGAATTATTAGAAGATGAAAATCATTTTTAAAGTTAACTGTTCTTAAACTTTATTTTTTTAAATTTTAATTTTAAAATTTTTATAATTTTATTTAAATATATTTTTGCATTAATTTTTGTTGAAAATTTAACTAAATCCCGGGATTCCGAAAATACCGGGATTTGAACTTTTCAATCCCGGGACTGTCGGGACCGGAAAAACTCCGGAATTGTAAGTCCTAGACACAAACCTAAGAGAAGATTAAAGTTGAGGTGCTGTTTCAATTTTTAGAAATGAACGATAAAAGTTTACTTGAAGTGTAAGGGTTTTTATCTATAGTAAAAAAACTAATTTAATGTTTGTTTGTTTGTTTGCATCCTAGATTACGTTGTTATTTACTTAGTTTTTGCCACGCTCCTTCGACATTTTTCATCAAACGGTTATTTTGCTATTATAGTAATACCATTGGAGATTTATGTCAATTTAATTTTTAAAATTTTTTATGATTTTAACACTTAAAACACTCATATATCTTAAAAATTGTAGAAATTAATTTTGAGTTTAATTCGGGCTCAAGGTCACTTTTGAATAAAAAACAGTCTTATATTTGTTTTTTAGTCTTCGTTTTATTGCGTCCAATATTTCGAACTCCACCGGAGTTCATCATCAGGGACACTGTTTTCAACAAAATATATACATTAATTACAATTTTTGACATTATAAAACACAAACTGAAAAACTTACATATTAAACATTAAACATAAAGTTTAAGACTTAACAATTTTGGTAGACATCACAGTGAGACAAAATTAACAGATATTGACTTAAAAATATATTGCAGCACCCTCGATTTCGCCATTTCGTTGTCTACTGATTTTTATATTGTTGTTTGTTTCGTAATTAGGTGTCGGTAGCTTTGAGCGCATCTCTCAGTGTCCGTTTTGAAGTTTATTCTTTGTTTTGGTGGTATGTTTATAATATGTAACATTTCTAACGTGTATCGTCTCGCGTAATTCGTCTCTTGTTGTAGAATTTGTACATTGTCAAAGTCTGGACAGTGGTCAAGTGTTGCACAGTGGGCCGCCAATGCTGTTTTTTGCTCCAATGGTTTGCTTTGTGATTTGTGCTCTGATTTGTGCGCAGACATTCTTGTTTTTAATTTCGTCTTTGTAGTGCCCACATATACTTTGTTGCACATTCCTGCGCTGTTTCCTTTGCATGTTATTTTATAAATCAAATTTGATTTGTCATTCTTGTCTAGTTTGCTCTTTGTATTGCTATAAAAATGTCCAAGATTATTATCAGTGCGTGTGGCGATTTTATATTTGTTTTTGTCATAACAATTAGATCCAATGAGTCGTTCCGATAGTCCTGGTACATATGTCATAGATTTGTAGATTTTTGGTGGTTCATCTGCACGTGACCTGCTGCTCTGTTTTTTGTACCGTTTTATTAAATCCATGGTCGTTTTTTTGGGGAATCCATTTTTGTTGAGAATGTTTATTATCTTCTTGATATTGTCATTGTGGAATTCTATGTCACTAACAGGAAGCAAAGGAAACAGCGCAGGAATGTGCAACAAAGTATATGTGGGCACTACAAAGACGAAATTAAAAACAAGAATGTCTGCGCACAAATCAGAGCACAAATCACAAAGCAAACCATTGGAGCAAAAAACAGCATTGGCGGCCCACTGTGCAACACTTGACCACTGTCCAGACTTTGACAATGTACAAATTCTACAACAAGAGACGAATTACGCGAGACGATACACGTTAGAAATGTTACATATTATAAACATACCACCAAAACAAAGAATAAACTTCAAAACGGACACTGAGAGATGCGCTCAAAGCTACCGACACCTAATTACGAAACAAACAACAATATAAAAATCAGTAGACAACGAAATGGCGAAATCGAGGGTGCTGCAATATATTTTTAAGTCAATATCTGTTAATTTTGTCTCACTGTGATGTCTACCAAAATTGTTAAGTCTTAAACTTTATGTTTAATGTTTAATATGTAAGTTTTTCAGTTTGTGTTTTATAATGTCAAAAATTGTAATTAATGTATATATTTTGTTGAAAACAGTGTCCCTGATGATGAACTCCGGTGGAGTTCGAAATATTGGACGCAATAAAACGAAGACTAAAAAACAAATATAAGACTGTTTTTTATTCAAAAGTGACCTTGAGCCCGAATTAAACTCAAAATTATACATCAAGAGGTCGAAGAAAAATAATCATATTAATTGTAGAAATTTTTAGTACAACGACTTTTCATAAAACATCGTTATTTAAGAATGGGAAATGTCTCCGATGAAATAAATATATTTCATTCAAAAGCTCAATAAAAGCACTTTACAAAAATAGTTTGAACTGTACCGTGAGTCAGTGTATATATTTTTTTTATCTTTTTTTCCAAAATAGGTCCAATATATTGAGTTTGTACTCAAAAAATGACTCCGAAATTGTTGTTGTTGTAGAAATATAGTCAAGTAAAAATTGCACACCTGACTACCTTTCATATGACATAGCATTTATTTGCAAATAACTCTTCCAGTTAAGCGCAAAAATAAGTTAACTGTTTTTGTCATCATTAAAACAACCGATGGTTTCTAGGCGAAATTTATTTTTCAAAATGTTGTTTTCAAATTTTTTACAAAAAAGTCAAGTCTCAAACACAATTTATAAGAAAAAAATTACCACAGTATCTCTTTTCAATCAAGAGTTATTGCTAAATCTATCGTTTTATAGCCTATTCGACCTTCGACTTTAATCACATATTATGGGCATTGATAACATTTTATGGGAATTGTACAAGGGGGCGTGGAAGAAACGCACCGGATTTCAGGTAGCACTTTCTAAATTCTTTATAATAAAAACAACGTAGAGTACGATGATAATAAAGGGTGTCCCAAAAGTCACTGATAATTTAATTTTTTCTAAAAACGCATTGGTTTGCTGAAATGTTTGTGAGTTCTTATTGAATTATAAAGTGCAGCTATGAAGGCTATTGATGGAATATAATATTATTCAAATGGCCGCCTCGGCCTTGCTTGCACATGCGAGTCCTTCTCATCCAAATTTCCCATGACATTCTAGCATAATTCTGGATCGATTGCTGCAATGACCAGTCAGATTTCCTGTTTCAACTACGGAGTAGTTCAAGGATTATTGGCTTAGGCCTTTTTTCTTAGGTTGGGGTTTCCTCAAGAAGTCCAACGGCATCAAATCGCATGAACTCGCAATTGACATCACCTCGACGCGAGATAGTCTTTCATTCGAATATCTTTCATAATCTTTTTTTTTCTTACTTCTTTTCAAAAGAACTTTAAAACACATAAATTTGTTAAAACACATAAGTGTGTTGAGAGGAAACTTGATTTGACTAAGGCAAAGACATAACACTTGCCTCAGATTCAAAATCATGTTAATACTGCATTCTGCCACACCAAGAAATTTAGACATAACAAGTTTAACTTAATATCTTTTTATCCGTGGACACTTCCTTTTGTCGTTTCCACCTGTCAATTTTCCAATTCCTTAAACACTATTTAGTTCTATATACCATTTTGTTTTTCGTCTTTTAGAAAATGTTTCCAATTTTAAATTTTTTTCAAAAACGGCAGTACGTAAATCAATTCACACGCATATCACAAAAATCTTTTTTTTTTATATATATCCAAAAACTCAAAAACCGCCACCATATTTTATGATATTTTCCAAATTTTCTCGATTTTTCGTATTTGAATTGATTTATTTTATAACTTTGGAACCTAGAGAGGGGTTTGAACAATGAAAACTCCTCCTTGACTACTAATTGTCGTACATGAAAACCTTTTAAAGATTCATAGATTTGCAACGAAAAATGCACAGGTGCAAGGACGTACACAAATACACACAGACGTTAACAAATATCACCATAAACAAAGCTTTTAGAACCAATTCACTTACAACACTCTTCGATGCTTTTTAAACTTTTCTAAAAATACAGACTTCAATAAAGAGTTTTATATTCGATACAAAAAATTTTACAAAAACAATTTTTTTTTATAATAACCATCATCCCGTTTTATCATACCTTGCCATAAAAATATACCATCATATCGTACCATTTTACTATACCTTTATTCAATACTTAGTAGAAAATAGTAGTAGACATACAAGCTAGTTACCATACCTATAGTAGTTCAAATTTTGTTTGTTTACTTTTGCGTTTGATCATTTTTAGTTTCTCTTGTTTTTGCCAATTTACATTTAGTTATGTTTAGTTTAGTTTATTTGGAAGTCTTTGAATACAAATAACCTTAATGATTACATTAAATCAAACCTAATAAGACAGATCTGCTATTTTGCCACCAAAATTTTCGGTGAAATGCGCTTTGGTAATATGTTACATATATTGTATACTTGAAATGAATTAATTTATTTATTTATTTAATTCAGTCTATGAACAGAGTTCTTAAAGACTATGATCACACGGAAAAATTTAGACTTAAACACTAAAACATATTATTTAACAAACGCTTCATAGCTCATAGCCCTATACAAGGGCGAATTTAAGGCATAATTAGATCGGCATAGGCCTGAATAAAATATGCTTGTATGGCGAAGGCACATTCAAACTAATTAATGCTAATAAAGATGAACAATCGATTTTTCCATTAACGATATCTTATATAAATAACATAGATAAAATTTTTATTCTAATTTCAAGAGTTTTTAATTTTAAAAGATCACAAAGAGCATTATATGCCGGATTTGGAAGGTTAAAATTAAAATTTCGTAACCAAAAATTTCATTCTAGGCCTAAAGTGTGACATGCATAGAAAGGGTTCCAAATCAGGGACACATATTCCAGTTTCGAACGGACGAAGGAGGTATAAAGGATTTTTAAGGTATGAGGGTCAGTAAAGTTTGAGCTATTTCGACGGATAAAAGCGAGAAGAGAGTATGCTTTGGGTATGATGTGGTTGAGGTGATTCACAAAATAAAATTTTGAGTCGAATATTACACCAAGGTCTTTTACCTCATTTACCCTTTTAAGCGGTGAATTTGCTAACGAATATGTAAAATGTTGGGGATAGTTAAGTTTGGCAAAAGTAGCAGTAGCACATTTATTTATATTCAGGAAGAGTTTATTTTTATGCACCAGTCATTAACCGAGTCTAATTGGAGTTTAAGAGCATCTGTATTATTCTGTATTTTAAGGAACAATTTCAACTCGTCCGCAAAAAGTAGACACTTTGAATTATTAACAACAGTGGTAATGTCGTTTATGAACAAAGTAAACAACAATGGGCCAAGGATACTACCTTGAGGAACCCCCGAGGATGCAATGAAAGGCAAAGACTTAGCACCTTCAACAATAACGAAGCAAGTCCTATTGCTTAAATAAGAGTGAAGCCATTTTAAAACACTAGATAAAAACCTGGCTAATTTCGTCAGTAAAATAGAATGCGAAACTTTGTCGAAAGCTTTCGAAAAAATCAGTGTAAATTAAAAATTGAAATATGCCATTTATGTTGGTGGAAAAATATTCCCTCTGTCTTAAAAAGGGTTAAAGAAACTTAGTTAACTTTGTGTCGTTATTTTGATAATCATAATACTATGTTAAGTAAATACTATAACAAAATTCTTAAAAATGTGTTTCGGACTAAAGAGATCAAAGTCATTTCATATTTAAAACTCATTCATTAGTAACAAAGCTCCAGTAATTGGCTCATTTAAGGCATAGTTTGTTCTACAATATCTATATATGAAGGGCTTATTGCAAAAAAATGATAAGCCACATAAAAAATATATTGAAATAATCGACTTTTAAGTTCTAAAAAAATGTATTTTTGTATGAAGAAATGAAATTGACCACGCAAACTTCTACAAATAGTTTACAAAATTAATAAGAAATAGCCAAAATCACTTCAGTTGTCATTGGAAATGCATTGAGTAATGTATTTAGCTTAAGAAATTGATTTTTTAGATCATGTGGCTTATCACGTAATTGCAATAAGCCCTTCATAAATAAAAATCAAGCCACATGTATGACGTTTCATCACTTGAGAACAGTTGAACCGATTTAGTTGATTTTCTTTTTGTTGTGTTGCTTTTTGTAAAGAAAAGGTTTGTATAAAAAGAAAAATTTGAAAAATTGTGTGCAAAATTTCCAATTGCAAAAACCCGAAAAAGTTTTTTTTATGAAAATTTTGTATTTTTTATTGGAAATATCACACACCTCCGGAAATTATGGATGAAAAATTCCCGTTATTTTGACACTAAATTTATGACGATATCTCGAAAACTGTAGCTTTTCTCAGTACAACGTTCTTTTGTATGAAAAGTCATTGGCTGAGAAAAATAACGGTATGCGAAAGCTTTTTTTTTGGTAATATTTTTCACGGATACTATATTAAAAAATATCCCTTTATAATGACATCAAAATTATTGCGATATCTCAAAAACTGTAGATTTTCTCAGTACAAGCAAGGTTTTCCTTAAAGCAAGGTCATCACTCAAAATGAGAAAAAAACGATTGAAATTTCAGGTTTTGATTTTGCAAACAAATATCTCAGCTATTTTTCAATCGATTTTCATCAAATCTTCTTTGTATTAAAGTTCATTTAAATGACTCAGAAGATATTGAAAAATATTTACCGTTGCCTTACCAATTTAATGTTTTATATTGTTTTCAAACAACCTCTAAAATATTTAATTTTTGCTCTGAATGTAGGCCAAAAGTTGTTTTTGTTGTAAATTTATTTTATAAATTTTCTTTTTCCCAAACTGTTTTATATGTCATATATTTTATCTGCAAAAATTGCTTCATTTTGGCACATAATTCAATAACCAGTTTCTACCATCGAAAATCATAAGCTACCCCATAAGATTTTTTAATGAAAATTTATTTTTTCAAAATGTTGTTTTTATATTTTTTTTTTACAATATTTTACAGCTTAAAAAATAATTTCTGTGCAAAAATTTTCAAATATTTCAAACCACTATAAAGTTATATACACAAATCTATGTCTTAAGCCAGATTCTTATCTATATATAAATAGGCGTAGGAAAAACAGTTCGGTACCTTTTTCTCCTGTGTTTCTGAACCGATTCAGATAATTTTTCTTTCTTACAAACAGTAAATTTTTCTTACAAACAGTAAATTTTGGAAAATTCCCGTTATATTGACATCAAAATTACGACGATAACTCGAAAACTGTAGCTTTTCTCAAACAAAAGTTTTTTGGTAATATTTTTCACGGATAGTATATTAAAAAATTTCCCATTATTATGACATCAAAATTATTAGGTTATGTCGAAAACTGTAGCTTTTCTCAGTACAACGTATTTTTGTAAGAAAAGTCGTTAGTTAGCACTGAGCGGCAAACTGAAAATAGAAATAGATTCGTTTTTTAACTCTTATCCACGCTCATCTGAGAACGAAAGCGATTTCATATAAGAGTGTAGGTCGAAAGTTTTAGTGAAAAGGTCGAATTTCGACCACTGGTGAATTCTAGTTATTAAAACTATACTCATTTTTTACTGGATTACTATCATAAAATTCGTAAAATTCGTAAAATTCATAACTATTCATAACTAGTTAGATATAGGGTAGAAACATTCCAAAATATCATGTTTAATATTTGCAAAGATGTAAATAAGATATAATATTTTATTTATCTTTTTAAAATTAGGTTTAATTTGATGCAGATCAATGCTACTAAGGCTATCAATAAAATGAATTTCATTAAACTGGTTAATAGTTGTTGTCGTTAATTCACCAGCTATATAAATCCAGATAAGTTTAGACAGGTTGAAGTCACCCATGACGATGAATTTCCATCCAGGGAGGAGTTTATACCAATTATATTATCGATTTGTGCTGCGTATAGTGTATATTCGAATCAATATGATAGCTGCTGAAGAGATGAGCAATGTATCCTTTTGATGGCAATGAGTACACCACCAATCCGAGATAGTCCAGCTTTAATTGGGTATCTGTCCTTAAGGTAAACATTGAAAATATTTAGGTCAAAAAATTCACCATAGAAAAACTCAGGGCTCAACCAGGTTTCAACTTATCGTCGCTTGAGAAAATAAATGTCATATGTGAACATTTTCACTTTTGAGATTATTAAGAAAAAAGGGCTATAAATTTTAAAAAAATGGCGTTAAGTCCACAAAAACTTCGTCTTCTAATGTGAAATGTGTCCGCAAATAGACCTGACATTCTGAACAATATTGCTCCGCTAGATTTTGAATTATAGCTCCTTTTTCTCAATGATCTCAAAAGTAAAAATTTTCACATACGACGACAAGCGACGATATATCAAAATCTTCATGACTAGTAAAATTATGCATAGATTCAGACTTAGTTCTAATTCCAGACATGTTCTGGAAACAGCAGTTTAGATTTTTATATAACGTGCTCACCAGCTCGTTAGGATGAGTTATTTTAGTTGTTTTTTTGGTTCTCTAAAATTTGGTTCTCTAAAAATGTGTGAACATTGAGACTTTAATATTCTCCTGCCAGAGCGATGCACAGTGGGGCCAAATGCATGAAAAGTGGCGATTAATTCATAGAAGTCGTAATTTAAAAAAAAAAATATTTTTTATTAATGGATATTTATAAATACATAAAAAACCAACATTTAAAAAAAAACAGAGTGAAAAAACACATTTTTTAACCCTTTATGGGCCATTTTGTGTTCTGTAAAAAATCCTCTTTTTTCACATTTTTTGCTGTAACTTTGGAACGGTGCGCTATAAATTATTCAATTAAATTGCAAATTAAAGCATACTAAATGTACTTTAAGAAAAACAAGTAATATTTTTAAAAATAATAAGGAATAAATATTTTATATGTATTTTTATTAGAAAATGTTTAAATTAAAATCATACCTTTTTTCTCGAAATTTGAAAATTTTGCTCAAAAATGAAACATTTGAAAATATAATTGTTTTTTTATTGATAAATAACCATAAACACACTATTTAAAAAAAATTTAATTCAATTCGGTTATTCTATTTTTTTTTTTTTTTGAAAACAACAATTTTTTATTATAATCATTATTACCTTCAATGTTAGTATTTACTTCACATTCAATTTCATAATCATAAATTAATTCGTTACAATAATCTTAATCTTCATCTCCATCTTCATCTTCATCTTCATATCCATCTTCATCTCCATCTTCATCTTCATCTTCATCTCCATCTTCATCCCCATCTTCATCATTGCTATTTTGATTGCTGGGAAGTACAAGCAACTCCAATGCAGATTTTGGCATTAGCTCTTTTTTCTTTTTAGAACTATTGTTCATGCTTGTTATAAACGGATCTGAACTTAAGAGAAATCTATTAAAGATATCTTCCATTGTTTTTTCTCGACTGCATTTACGGGCAAAATTCTCCCTATAACTTTTAAAATCTTTATTTCTGGCTTCCTGAGACTCTTCGGTTAGCTGACCAATTGGCAATGGCGATAATGATATAATTTCAGGCCCATGAATAAAATATTTGTGAAGAGTAGGAGGCATATAGTACCATGGATATTTTTTCACAAATAGCCTGGCAGTGTTATTAGCGAAGTTTGTAAATTTTTCAATGTTGACCTCAATACCACTACAAATACCTCAAACTACAATTAATATTGTGTGCATATTTTTGATCAACTCTAAATCAATATTAGTAATTTCAGCAGATACTTCTGCATTCTTAAAAAAACGTCTTGCAGTATTCCCGTCATTAGAGTTACCAAAACCAGGTTTTGGTCGATCAATGATCAATCCCGTTCTCTTTTTAAATTCGCGTTGAATACGACTTTTAGTTTCAGCAATAATTTTTTTTTCTTCGTCACTTCTTGCCTGCCATTTTTGAATTGGAAGTTTATATGCCAAGTGAATAAGACATTCAAAAAATCTTATCCAGCCATGTAGGACAGACAAACCGAACTCCATGAAGTCTACGTTGGAATCTCTAGAAATCATTTGTTCAATATTGTTGAACTCCTTGCTGGTAGCGCCACATATGTAGCACTTTTGTGTGGACTTTGTGTCTGTAATCGCGTTACACACTTTACCGTCAATCATAACAAGAATTAGTTTGTGGTTCACTTTTATCTTTCTTTCTCCAACTGATATCACTGTATCGATAAGAGCATTTTTTTCTGTCTCCACTCTTTCTCTTTCTGTTTTAATACTGTTGACCGTTTCTTTCATAAATTCAATTTTTAATGGCCTGCAAAACCTAGTTGAAGACGGTCGAGGATTATGCCAAATGATTTTGTTTTTACAAACTAATTTTAATGGTACAATTGACGTAATAAAAACAGAAGAATCAGATGCATTACTGTCATGAAAGGCTTGTTTGTAAGAACTATGCCCTGAACTTCCGTCAAGCCCCACTTAGTGTATAAAGTAATTTTTTCGATTTCTTCGTTGTCTAACGAATTTAAATCTGCATTTTTAACCGACAAAAGGCGTTCAGTGGTATGATCCAATATTCCTTGTAGGCTAACTTGCGCTGATGTTTCAGAAATTTTCATTTGTTCTCCCTTTGGGTAGCATTTTTTCTTAGCTCTTTGGACCAATTTATATGATGGAAATTTCTCAGGTGCAACCTTTCTAATAACATTATATTGGTGGCGACTTAGCTTCGCTTCTACCAAAACGGACAGAGCTTCATCCGGAGTTAACTGCTGTGGTGGTACCTGTGCTATACTTTTTCGGTATTTTTCGGCTTTTGTTGGAGATGATATTATTTCCTTAACAATTTTCGACTCATCTATTTTTCCAGCAGCTCTCAAGCTCATTTGTGTGGCGTAAGCCAAAACAGGCAAAGAAATTTGATCTCTTATGTCTTTACATTTCTTAACTTTTGTTTTTTCTTTGCACTCTTCAAATGAGAGCGACCTCGTTTTTGTTGTGGTTCTGGTGGTGGACTGAATGAGATTGAGGCATCCAGCCAATTCTTATTATTTTTTACAAAAACTACATGAATTAAGATTGTGAGCTTTAGATCAAGTGAGTTTTCAAGAAGGCAACAACAACAACAACAACTCTGTATAGAGTCAATCACTTAGCTGACTAGACAGTCTGTTTCGGAAATCGCTACATATTCCTCATCAGTAGTCTTTGAGTGATTAAGCTGTGATCAACTCACTGTTTAAACTAGCATATGAATGTACAGATCCTCTAATTCATTCTTATGAATTGTATGGCTGCTAATCATATGACACTTCAAAGCAGGAGGCCATTTTAGATCACCGCCATCAACTCTATCAAGGGTTGCCATCTGTTCTAGTTGCTTCTTCATTTATTTCAATATTCATTGGTGTTCGATTGTTTGTCGAAATGCACCATAGAAATGAAACGAGTTTTTGCTTCGCCAGAAGCTAGTGTTCTAACTGAAAGGTGGCTATTTTCACAACCAAATAGCCAGTTTTTCACAACCAGTTTTTACAAAAACTTCATTCTTTCTATGACATTTCTGCCACCGAATCTCATAGCTAGAGCAAAAATTACGAAACCTTGTCATAAAATCTACCATATCCGAAGGGTCGACACGTTTTATTACTTCCCATCTCAAAAGTTTAAATTTATCCTGAAGTGATTTAGGTTCTGCACTCCTCATAAAATTATGCAACTCATGACGAGGAATGAAAATTGTTTTGGGAGATGTTCCTAAAATTAATAAGATTTGTATTCGTTTAAAATTTGCAAAAAGTAATTCCTTTAACCCTGTACCGAATAATTTACACTTTCACAACACTTTAAATATGTAACATCACATCACAAAACATTGACAGCTAAAACAATAAATAAACGTGTCAGTACCGAATCAATAATTAGTACCGAGTAAGCGTGAATTAAAGTTACTCACGCCCCCATCTCTAATTAACAACACATTTTTTAGCTACAATAACAACTACTATAACGAAAATAATGACAAAACAAAGTAAAAACAACTTGATGCTTTGTTTTGTTGTTTTTTTTTTCATATTTGTGGATTTTTAGCATCTTGAGTTATTTCACAAAAACAAGCATAACAGAAAAATCCCAACAAATCGCCAAAAAATATTTTGGGGTTTATTAGTTGAGATCTGATATTATAACACTATATAGACGATTTTACGCAAGCTCATGAACAAAGTTGTTGAAACTCCATATATAAATCAAAAATAGCCCATTTTTGGGCTAATTTTATTTTATTAACATTTAATATTTTTAAAACATTTATTTAAACAAAAAAACATGTAAACTACCTGAAGTTGACGGTTCCATTATAAAAATTTAACTTTTAGAAGTATTAATAGAAAAAATTATCAATTGAAATATCAAAATTTTCACTTTTTTTCAATATGCACAAAAAAAATAACAATTATTCAACTTTAAGTGCTCACTTCAACTAAAGCAAACAACATAAAAGTAAAATTTTTGCAATTAGTGATGCAGAATTTTATCCACTTTAACCCGGTACCAAACACGATCATGAATTTTAAAGTTCACATTTTGAATTAATCTCCACTTTTCATTCATTTGGCCCCAATGTGCGATGGATTGAAAATATCATCAATATACTGATCGACAACGCCAAGCTTAAATTTAACTCTTTTAAGAGTATCAACAGAAGTTCTTTTTTTTATTATTTTGCAACAAACAAAGTCTTTTTCCCCGATAGATAAGTGCCTTACTACATAATTAATTATATCTTGCTCAGACACGATAGAATTAAAGGCACCTATATGTACAGTGTTGCGCAAAATAATAGCAACATAATCAGTGCGCTGCTACAAAATCGAGTATATTTTTTAATATTGGGGACACACAAAAATGATTATAGGAATTAAAATATATATTTATACATTATATACATTATATATTTATACATTATATATTTATATATTATACATTTATAAAACAAATCATATTCAAATTTTGTTTTGTTTTTTTGATTAAATTTCAAATCAATGTGACTAACTCCCAATTTGTCTGAGAGCAAAACAAAAGCAACAAAACTTGAAAAATGTAAAAGGAGAACCGGAGTTCTAAAAATTATCGGTAAAAGTTCCGTTATTGTAAAGCACGTGTTATTTGTGAGACATAAACATTTAAGTTTAGTTTTTTTTTGCGCTAATTGCGACATTGACTGTTCCATTTATAATGGCATGATATAAATACTTTAAAGCTTTAAAATTAAGTTATTTCCGAATATAAAAAGGGAAATTCACAAATATCTAACGTGAAAGAGTTTGATATTAATCTGTTAATAGTTTGCAGAATAATAAAAAAGTCTAACATCAAAAAAGACGTAACAACGGTATATTACAGAGGGTGGCCACGGAGGACATCGCTGCGTGATGAGAGGAACATTTGTGTGTTCAAACGAAATCCATTTGCCACATCTAAAAAGGTTGTTCGGACACTTGATTTAGATATTCATCACAGCACTGTTCGAAGACGAGCCGTTGAGAACTTACTTTGCTTACAGTTAAGCATAAATACAAGGTGAGGTGTTATAATTTTAACAATTCTGTCTGAAATTGTTACAACGAGTTGCAATTTATTGTAATTTAGACTCAGTTTTGCAAAAGAGCACCTAAATTGGACCGTTAAAATATTTTAAAGTTTTTTTTTAGCGATGAATCAAAGTTCAACTAGATGAATTCAGATGGGATGTGCACGGTACGGCACCAAGTAGGTACAAGACTTAAAAACCGAAACTGCAAAATAAATTTTAAGCACGAAGGCGGTGGTATTATGGTGTAGACTTGTTTTTCCTATGATGAAGTTGAACCATTTCAAAAAATCGATGGAACTATGGATCGATTTTTACATAAAGACATTTTAGAGAGCAAGATGCGACAACATGCAGAGTAGAATATGCCGCTTCAGTGAACGTTTCAGTCCGACAACGAACCGAAGCACTCTTCAAAGCTCATCAAAGATTACATTAGAGGCAATAGGATTCAAGTTCTTGATTGGCCGTAACAATCACAATGACTTGAATCCCATCGAAAATATTTTTGGAATTTTGAAGGTAAAAGTTTCTGGTCAAAGGTTTGTCAATTAGACTGCACTGTATAAAGCCCTGAAACTTTATTGGGAACAAATACCTAATACTAACATATCTAATTTAATAAAGTCGATGCCACTCAGATGTGCAGCGGTTATCAAGAATAATGGATCTTACACCAAATGTTAATTATGTTGCTTTTATTTTGCTCTCAGACAAATTAAATATGGTCACATTAATTTTAATTTTAATAAAAAAAACAAAACCAAATTTCAATATGATTTGTTTTTAATATGAAGTATGAATATGTGCATTGGTTCCTATAGTCAGTTTTGTGTGCCGCCAATATTTAAGAAGATACACGATTTTGAAGCAGCGCACGCACTGATTTTGTTGCTTTTTTTTTGCACAACACTGTACATAAGCTTTTTTTGGATAATATTTAGCTCATACCTATCTATCATTATGTCCAACAACATATTTGGTACGTTGAGTATGACTCTTATTCTGTACTAATGTCCACTGTTCATCATTACGTTCTTTATGATTACCAGCAACAACAGAAGAAAAAGTTTGCTAATTGCTGGGATCAGAAATCAAAGAAGATTCCGGCATTTGCTTTTGCTCATTGGCTTTATTGTTTTTGATACAATTCTGATTGTTGTGATACATTGTTGTACTAACCTTTGCTTCACGCAATATTTCTATGCATCGATGGTGCATTCACGTTACATTAAGAAGTTGTAATAGATGTAGCATTATTTAAATTTTGTCATAAAGCTTAAGGAGACATTTACTATAGAACCATATAATTTATTGTAATGCCCATAGTATGTTAGTTAAGGTTTCATGCAACGTTTTTGCAATTTCGTAGAATTTAGCTTCTGCCTCTGAGATCTTGCGGCTTTTTAATTTGTTTTATTATTTTAATCAAGAGAACAAAGAACTTACTTTTCTGTCGTAAAAAAAATATTTTTACCACAAACATTATGCTCAGGGAGTAATACATAATTCCGCGTAACGATATTGCATTTTCATTTTATTAGCTGCTACCTCTACGACCTGGTGACATCATAATTTATATTTTTGTCGTTTTACTCGCAAAGTAAAAATTCTATAAACATTCAGAACGCACTTGTTGCATCTTCTATCTAGGACCGTCTCCTTTTGGTTTTTGATGATGCCATAATTTTTTGTTTGTTTTTGACATAAGGTCAAAGAATCAACCGAAAGAGTCGTACAATAAGTTTTATCATAGCCATGACGATTTATATTTTAAATTTTCTGCAACGACGAGGTAAGACTTAAAACTTGAATTTCTGCAATGCATTTAAATGCAATGTTATTTAAAGTAATAAAGGCGCCAGGTCATTTACATGTACAGCGATTGCTTCAAAATTTAATTCTGCATTAATATAAAAATAGTAAGTTTAATTAACAACTTCTAAATGTCGCACAAACATAGTTATGCATAAATAAGGCTTAAAGCTTAAAAAAAAAACAAATAAATAAAAATTTAAAATAATTAACTAAAACACAAATTTTCCAACTTGAAAAAATTTGCGCCAAGCTAGCCATGATGCGGACCATGACTTCCAATTCAATTGCTTTGAAGTTGGCTGCCGCACACTCGTGCACACAAAATGTGGCTGCAACACATGAATGAATAAAAATGTGTTGAAGTTTAGTTCCACTGAATTCTGTAGCATTTCATGCGCTTTGACTGAAGCTTGATTTTCTATTGTATTTTTTTAACTATTTTTCATTGGTAGTGGTTTTTATTGCATTTTCTGCATAGGATATCCGGAAACATGTTCATGCCGCACAATGTCAAACCAAAATCAGCTAACATTTTGATACATGCATATTTTTCTTCCAGTGTTAGATTTATGCACAAGCGTATGGCAGGTTATGTAAAATTTCTTTAAGCAGAATTTTGAACTTAACGTGACGTCTTATATTTAACACTAACTTGTTCGTACGTAGGTCCTTTCCATTTGGACTCGTTGTGCAGTTTTTTGGCGTACTTGCTGCGCTTGGTGGTTTTTTTTTTTAAATTTATGTAAACTTTTTGGAACTTTTGCCTTTTTTTCTCTTTGTTCAGGTGCAATAACATGAATATCTTGACATTATCTGCTGTTGAAAACGTTGTCATAAACGTTAGTCAATGGAGCTGCAGACAGTAAGCTAAGGGCAAGAATACGCTATGAGAAGCGGCAAGAGATCCGCCAGATAAGTCCAATGGCTTACATGTTAAGCATTATTAATGTGAATATTTTTAAATACATAGTTAAAGTTATTTTATACGTCTCAAATATCTTAAAGCATTTTGAATATGAAGGTACTTTAATAACTGCTTTTCAAACATGATATTAACATTTAAGCGACCTTTTACTTTTATCTTTCTTTTGGACATTATTATAAATTTAATGAACAAGAATAACTTTTGTTTGTTCAAAAACAAATTACAATTCCAAATGATTTTTTATCTCATTTTTCGTAATTTTCAGTTCTCATAATCCGAATTTTATAAAAAAAAAATTTTTTTGTTGTTTTGAAATAAGCTGAGAGCTATGTAAAAAAAGAACTGAATTAATGTTAGACCCGGTCTTGTGACAGTTTAAGCGATCGATTTAATACTACTTTATTTAAAATGTTACAAAGTCTTAAATACATTCAATTATTTAAATTTATATGTGTACAGCTCATGTTTAAAGAAGTGGGTAAATTATTTATGTATGTGTATTAAATGTAATCCCAATAAACCAAACGAATTCGAAACGAATCCGCATTCTCGGACATTTTAATCGTCAACGAATTTCGTTTTCAAATCGTTTTCGAATACGCAAACGGGAAAAAATGACCAGTCGTTAACTATTCCGATAAAACGATTCGTTAACGAGTCCAAGAAAACGATTCGTTAACGAGTCCAAGAATGCGAATCGTTAACAAGTCCGAGAATACAATTCGTTAACGAGTCCGATCATACGATTCGTTAACGAGTCCAAGAAAACGATTCGTTAACGAGTCCGAGAATGCTACGTCCTTGGTCAGTGCATATATTTTTGTATCTTTTTTTCGAAAAACGTTGAAAAAGTAAGAAAAACTCAAAATCTATTTTTGTTGTGTCGTATGACATAACATTAATTTGCAAAAATTCTTCCAATTTTGTTTAAAAACTGTTAAACTGTTTTTGTCATCAGACCAACAAAGTTTTTAGATTTTTTTTGCGAAATTTATTTTTTCTAAAATTTTATTTTTAAATCTTTTACAAAATAGTCAAAAATAGTTTATGGTCAAAAATTACCCCAATAAATCTAGTATTTTAACACTTTTGACAATAAAATTAATAAAATTAATTTTGTATTAAAGTTCTCTTTTTTAGTCCCCTTTCCGCCCGCTCTTCCTGGGCAATTCATTGAAAAAGTTGCCGTGCATTAAAAACATTTTGAAAGAAGATTAAAACCCCGAACAGTTTTCTACGAATGTAATGCTATGTTCACACTGAGAAATAAATGTTCATTTACGAAATCCACATTTACGAACGGCCTTTATACCTTGTAGGAGTAACAGGGACAAATATATATAGTAAATGCCTAAATTAGCATTTAGCTCTCAGTGTGAACATAGCATAATAGTTTATAAGTTAATATATTCCATGCTGCTTACTTCATTGAAATTTTTTTATGAATGCACTTATATCGAGTTGCGTCGATAGCTGAGTAGGTTCAACGGATAGTTTATGAACCAAGAAGTGGTGAGCTCGATTGCTGCAAAAATTTATTTTTAATTTTTTTTTTATATAATTTTTTTTTTATTTTTAATATATTTTTTAGTTTAAAATAGCATAGCAAATATTTGCTTGAATTTAATATAATTTTGCTTTTTCCTAAATACATGAGAAGCGATTTGAATTTAGCAATCTTCTTCTAAAATCACACCATGATTGAACAAAGTTTTGCTGATTTGCTTCTAAGCAAAACATTTGTTTGATTCAAGCAAAATAATTATCGCCGTGTAAGAGTGATTACTTTAGTTGCAATATTTATCCTCGAAATTGTAAGCCGACCGCACTTTCCGATTGGAAGATTGGAGTTAAATGTATTTAAGAATTGCGTATGGTTTGGTGCTGTTAAAAAAAAAAATATAAATAATAAATATTCACTAAACATGAGAACATTTCTATAATTTTAATATAATTTCATTTTTTTGATATTTTTTTACTGGGCTCTCTTAGAATTGGTTAAAAAAATAATATTTTAATCAACAAATATTGAAATTCCTCTAGATAAAGCAATGTTTGGTGGTGCCGGTCATACACCCAAGTACATATTGCTCAAAGCAGTTTTGTTTTTAAGTTATAACTAGAAAATATTCATCCACTAGAAACTTCATTAATATAAATTGTTGCTACGTCTTAAAATAAGCTCGATTATGTTGATTGTTGAAATCTTGTCTAAATAATTTATTAAATTTGGCTCTTTTAAATTCCATATGCATACATAAGATGTGTGAATTTGATGTATGAGCAAATGAAAGATCTTTCCGTTTCCCAAAAGAAGCTTCATATTGCTTATAAATTGATTGTTTAAAATATGTCAATTAGTTGGTGCTGGTTGGTATATTTATCTGCTTAAGCACATATATCAATGGATAAAATGACAATTTCAGATTTTTTCATTTAAATCAAATAATACAAAGTTATTCAAGCTCGCATTTGACATTCGCATCAATATTTGTATTAAACTACTTTTAACTTTCTGCTCATTGTATATTTGACTGCTCTATCGAATGTATCCAATTGACTTGATTATTTAACCCTCATTGTTTCAAAATGTTCCTTCTTCCCATGTTCGTGTCGTATTATTCAGGAATGACGCAAAATTGACATCTGCATGCTTCATAACGATTTCAAACTGACAAATATAATTCATGGCTTTAGATTATTTGTCACCCAAATTAATGTGTACGAAATCTAAATCAAAATCATAGAGATTTGTTCCATTCGACTGTCTCGAAAATGTCTGCTGATTAAAATCTAACAAATGTGACCTTTTATGGGACAGCATCAGAACAGAGAGATACTCGTATAAACTTGATAGTTTGATGGGAAGATGCTCAACGTGCTCAACGAAGCAAAAGCAATGTGTTTGTTTGTATGGATCGACACACAAACTTAGCTTTCTAAAGGATACTCATTCATTTGCTGCACATTTTCATATAATTACGGGCACACATGAATGTTTTAAACTCGAAACGGCACTCTAATGACATTCGATTTGTTTAAAAAATAAAACACAAAGTCAAAACTGTAATCTGCATCAGATACAGTAAAAAAACTACATCAGATCTATACATGTGACAATTTGTGCTTTGGACCCATTGTGCACCCTTTGGCATTTGACAATTATGTTCAAACGAACAAGTTCAACTCGTTCCAAAAGCAATCAATTTAAAAGGAAGTTGTAAATATCTTCTTAAATGTTGTCAGATTTATTTCCAAGTGATACGGGACAAATGCAAAATATGCACTAAATAAAGGGATTTTACTGGGTAAATAATATATTGAAAGTTAAATCATATTGACTAGAAAAAATATTTATTAAAATACAAAGAATTCAACATTTATGGTAATATTGTAATTAATATTGTTGTTTGTATATTTGGGTGCTTAACATAAAATCTGGTTAACTGCTTTTTGATATTCGCCACTCCAATCCTTTCTTTTAATCCAAAGATCCCCTCTTTTGTAAGCTGCAAGTAAATTGATTCATTTTAAGAAGTGTTCCTTTTTTTGTCTTTCCATTAGAAAACTGCGTTTTGCAATCTAACTTTATGAATTAATTAATTTAATCCTTACTTTGAATATCATATTGGTATAAATAAATTTTTGTTTTTAAAAGCATCCCATTTAAAATTCTAATTATGGGCGTGGTGTATATTGGTATTGATTATAGTAATAAAATGAGCGTCAGTTTCAATTAAAAACATTAAACAATTTTGCACCTTTTCCATATTAACAACTTTTGATCAACGGATTCTGGTAGAGAAGTTATCTTATTTAAATTAAGCCTGAGTCATTTTTTATATAAGTTGTAAGCTTTAGAGTAATTTTATAGTAAGTTAAGAGTAAGACAGTAATGTAATAAAAAAAGAGTTATACAATTACATACTAAATATATATATGCCTTTGACATAGTTGTTGCGTTTGCAACCATATAGTAAAGTTTTCTTACAAAATTATTTTTGTAGTATTTTTTAGTTCACTTGCACCCATTTTTATGGGGGTTTTTACATTTTTCAAAAAGATGTTTAAAATATATCACAAAAACCTAGAAAAGTAGTTGTAAAGGGTAACAATTACTGTATTAACCCTGCAGTGTAATCAACTAGATTTATACCAGTCAACAACTAGTTAGAAATATCCAACAACTAGTTCGAATTTATGGATAAGGTTTTAACTAGTCTTACTATAGATAAGGTTTTAACTAGTTAACAACTCATTTTTTATGTAAAGTAAAATTCTAGTTGGGTTGTGACTAGTTTTTAACCAATATAGTAATTATCGAATTAAAACTAGTTCATATTCATATTTTTTCAATAGCTCATAGGTTCAAAGAACATATATTTTTACAAAAAAATATTAGCTAAAGGCTAAAGTTAAAGCTATTTGATGAAATACCATGTTTATGGTATATATAAACTAAGTTCTAATCTACTACAAAGTTGCAATAAAAACATTTAAAAATGAGAGTATATGTCGCATTAATATAATTCAAGATAGTTTATCAACTACATGTTTTTAAATTAGTTTTTATATATGTTTTAATTTGTTTATTATTAGTTTGTTCCAATGGGGTACCCAGCTTGAACTGGTTTTGGAACTGGTTGATTTTGATAATATGTAGTATAGTTTGATTTTGGCTAGTTTTACAACTGGTTTAATGTGACTTGACAAAAACTAGTTGGGTTTAAACTACTTTTGCAACTAGTAAATCGTGACAAAATATAAACTAGTTTGTTTTGACTAGTATAAATACTACTCATGTTTTAATGCTGACTAGTCTTACACTGCAGGGAAATTAAACTGTAATTATCTTTAAACAAGATTTGTCTAAGGACATAATAAGTCGAAATACTTCATATAATAAGTCATATGTCTGCAAAAAAGTGCACTAAACATCTTCGGGTGAAATTTTCTTTGCATAGTTGTAGACAGCTTTTAATATAAATTTACTATTTTTTACATATATGTAACTTCTAGACAAATTGTTTCTAAGAAAACTATTAGTGTAATTTTCAATGGTAATTTTTCATAAGTTATTGTTTTTCCCTACGACTATTTTCAAGGGTTATTTTTTAACATATTTTTAAAAGTGTAAATAAACTCATAAAGCTGCTTGAAGGTTAAATTATGCTGCACAAATATTTCTCTGAAAATTTTACTGCAGATCTGTGAACGGCATAACAATGTTCAGATATAAATTTTCTAGTCTTCTTACTTTTTATTTTAGAAAATAGTTATATATAATGTATATTTCAAACATATTTTAAAAACAACTTTGATGTAAAATTTTAAAAGGTGTATTTTTTCACTTTTGTATCTTTTCACACCATTGGAGTGCTTTGATAATGCAATTTGGTATGCTTAATATGTTTAAGCCTCCTTTGGACCTATATTATTTTTTACTTGATTTTGTAAGGGAGGTACATACAAAGGTTGACCGATCTTAAGATAAATTCGTCAAAATAGTAGGCAAACAGAGTAATAGATGTGTACTGAAAATTAGCGAAATCGGTTTGACCCCAGGGGTAGGTCCCTTGGACCTATATTAATTTTTTACTTGATCTTGTATACAGTGGCTCACAGCTTATTTTATGCAGTGCATACTTTCAATTTTAGGGCTTTATAACAACGAAATTAACAGGAATAGAAAAAATAATATTGTATCATTTAAAAGAACATGATGTTTAGTTTACTAAATTAACTTAATTTATTGTAAAAATATATATTAAGTTGGCTTAAAATTAAGAAACCACAAAATACCGCTTAATTTCATATCATAGCTTATTTTATGCAGTCACTTGTTATTTATAAATTTTTCGTATTAATTAATGATATCTGATATTTTTATTGTTTGGTATGATAGCCCTTGTTGTACACAACAGATCTAAGGTGGTTTGGCATTGATGAGACCAGTTTTTGAGTGATAGGTGGCGAAATATTTGCCCACTTCGTATTCAATATCTGTTTCAGGTGGTTTTTGTTTGAAATTTGATGTTTTTGGAAGTTATTTTCCAATAAAGACCACACATTTTCAATAACATTAATGTCTGGTGACTGTGCTGGCGGCGTCATCAATTGTGGGCAGTTGTATATTAGCCTGGTTTGCACAATACCCGCTTTGTGCTTTTGATCGTCATCCTGGTAAAATCGGAAATTCAATTGTATACCCAGAACCTTTGAACTCTTCAACAAATTGTTCTTCAGGATCTGAAGGTACTTAAATTTGTAAATTGTTGTTTCAATAAACGGCAACTTCCCAGTACCAGCAACTGACAATCAGGCCCAAACCATGACGCTGCCACCACCATGTTTCACGGTATGTTTTAAGTTTTTTTTGTTAACCTCGGTATTCGGTTTTCGCCACATATAGCACATACCATCTGAACCGAATAAATTGATCTTCGATTTATCTGCGAAACTAACTGAATTCCAGTACTCTGGAGCCTTGGACATATGTTCTTTGTCGTAGTTGAGTCTGCATAATCTGTTTTTGGGGCTAATAAACGGCTTGTTTCGTGTTACTCAGCCATAAAAGTTCTTTTTGCGCAAGACACGTCGAATAGTTTCAGCACTGCACTGTTTGCTCAGGTCAGTTTGAACTTCAAAAGCCATTTTCGGAGCTGAGAGTCTCGGGTTAGTCTTTATCTTCCGTACAATATGCCGCTCGTCGGTTGCATTAAAAATTTTGTTTGGTGCTTCTTTGCTCTTATTGTGCAATCGATTCTTATGGACGAAGCGCTCGATGATCTTTTGCACTAAAGAGGAATTGATATTAACCATTTCAGCCATTTTTCGCTGCGAGCTGCTATTTTTAAAATAGTATAAAACCAATTCTCATAGTTGTAGCGTTGTGCGCGCTCCTATTTTAAATAATCATAGAAACAGACATTTGAAGCAAAAAGATCAGACTTAAAAGCCAGCACAAAGCAATTATAGAAACAGAACGAAGACATAGCTAACGAAAGTACCGTTAGACAGCGCGGCATTAGAGACCATAACAGAGAGAAGTGACTGCATAAAATAAGCTGCGAGATGAAATTAAGCAGTATTTTCTGTTTTATTATTTTTTAAACAACTAAATATATGCATTCACAATTAATGAAAAACCTTTATTTAACTACACCTTTTTGCTCTTTTAAATGACACCATATTATCTTTTGTATTCCTTTAGTTTTGTTTTTATAAAGCCCTAAAGTTTAAAGTATGCACTGCATAAAATAAGCTGTGAGCCATTGTATACATTTTTTCGTTTTAAGCTTTTTTTAAAAAAAACCTAATTTTAAAAATAATTATTTTTGTTAATTTTTTTATACATAAATTATTTTTTTAAATTTTTCTGTTCATATAAAAATTTCTTCAAACAAAATCTTAATGTAAATTCGTAGTCTAAAACTTTAAATTTTTCCGATTAAAATAATTTTTTTTTAAAAGATCACAGAACCAAGGCATGTGCCTTATGCAAGCAGGGTTTGGTCTTTGACTTGAAAGGAAAGAGATAGATTATTAAGAGGAAGTGGTTGGAACCATACGTGAATTATTGATTAGGCGAAGCAACCATGAAAGACAATTTGAATTGCTTTTTACCAAGGCTAGTGTTATGCCTTAACCTCGGCAAGCATTTCCAGCCCTTAGTTGTTCCTGTCCGCTAATTCCACATTTTCCACAATTTAGTTGTGCATTTTTAGTTTTTCCATAATTCCTAAATGTAGAAATGGACAAAGAAAGTGAAAAGAACCATGCCCTAGCCCAGATTCGAACCAGGGACCTCTAGCGCACTCTCAAGGGGACTACAAAGGCCGACTAACCTAAAATAGGGATTTAGAAATAGTAGATACTTTTATGATTAAAATTCCTTCAAACCAAAGTTTGGATTAAAAAATATTTAAAAATTTTTATCCGTGCATTAAGTTTCAGCACATTGGTGCATTTATGAACAATTTCTCTTTTGAGTTCATATTTAGAAATTGTTATATTTTTTACTACGCAAGCATAGCGCAGCTTTTTTTTATCAACATTATAAATACAACATGTTTACATATAATTTCAAAATACCTTATACATTTTTAAGCTAATTGGAGAAAAACAAATAAAAATATTTAAAAACACTTTTTCACAAAAAATAACCATATTTTTAAAATACCCGATTTGTATTTCTTACTTTTAATTTAATTTTAAACTTTGACTTTAAATATATTGTACTAGCTGAAACCCGGCGCGTTGCTGCCACTCTCCCTATTCAAACGCCCATAAAATGTTATCAGTTAAACAGCATGTCTAAATTGAGGTAGAATACTGAATTCCGAGACTGTGCGACCTATATCCACAAAGCCATTCGATATAACAAATTAGGGTTGTATAGGAAATGCCACGCCCTCTTGATCACCGCTCATAGAATGTAATCAATTAAACTGCATGTGTACATGGAGGTTGAATACCGAATTCCAAAACTGTGCGACATATATCTCCAAAACTATTCGATAGCACAAATTTAGGTTGTATGGGAGGTGCCACTGCCCTTTTCCTTACGCCCATAAAATTTAACCAATGAAACTGCATGTGTAAATTGAGGTCGAATACTGAATTCCGAGGCTGAGTTACCTATAACTCCAAAGCTATTCGATATCGCAAATTTGGGTTAAGTTGGAGGTGCCACGCCCCCCGACAAACTCTAAAAAATTTTATCAGTAAATCTGCATGCGTAAATTTTGGTCAAATACTGAATTCCGATGCTGTGCGACCTATAACTCCAAAGCTATTTGATAGCACAAAGTTGGGTTGTATGGGAAGTGTCACTCCCCTTTTCCCTACGCCCATAAAATGTAAGAAATGAAAGTGCATATATAAATTTAGGTCGAATACCGATTTCTTACGCTGTCAACCTATAACTTCAAAGCAATTCGATATTGCAAATTTGGGATGTAAGTGAGATGTCAGGCCTCCCTGTCCAACGCCCATAAAAAAAAAATCATTGAAACTGCATGTGTAAATTGAGGTCAAAAACTGAATTCCAAAGCTGAATTCCTATAAATTCAAAGCTATTCGATATCACCAATTTGGGTTGTATGAGAGGTGCCCCTCCCCCTTGTCCAACTCCCATAAAATTTCATCACTGAAACGGTACGTCTAAATTGTGGTCGAATACCGAATTTCTAAGCTGTGCAACCCATAACGCTATTCGATAACACAAATTGTTTTTATATTAATGGGAGGTAAAAGAAGGTGTGGCATTTCTTCTTAAACCATCTCGTACTCAAAGCAAAGCCACTTACAAAATTTGAGCTCAATCGGACCAATAGTTTCGGAGTATTGTGATATTTCCAAAAGTAGGCGTAGATGAAGTGTGACAACGCCCGTTTTTATTAAAGTTAGTGACAGTCATCATAAGAACTTATTTACCAAATTTTAATACGACCAAAACCTTCTTAAATATAGCTTTTTTATTGATTTGTGGGCGATAAAAGGGGTGTGGCATTACTTTTTTCCTAAACCTTTGCGTAGCAGTTACGAACAAACCAGTAGAAGGAAGTATCCTATTTGGTCTAGTCGTTTTCAAGTTTTAAGCATCCGAACAAATCACGATTCATTTTGATATGTACAGATATTGATTTGTGGGCGCTAAAAGTGGGCGTGAAAACATTTATGTATCGTGACTGCCTCTTGGAGCACCTACACAGCAAGTTTCAGTATAAAAATGTGTAGAACTCCGGAATTGCCATGATTTCGAAAAAGTGAGCGTATATATATTGCGACGAAAAAGTTATTTTTGTACAGTTACTGACAGTTACCATCTGAACAAAATGATAATATCTTAGTTTTTACGATCGAAACCGTCTGATATATATCCCTTATTTGGTTTGTGGTCGATAGCGCAAATTTGGCTTGTATGGGAGGAACCACGCCCCCTCGTCCAAACGTTACCAAACCTCACAGGAACAATCTATCTCCTCGGCAAACGTTGTTCTGCCACAGACCGCCTTACTGCTATACACAAAAATGTCAAGAAATGTCAAATATATTCACCATTTTCAGTACAGCTGCCGAAAGTAGCCATGTGCACTAAATAACCACATTTTAGTCTAATACGATCAAAACCGTGCGAAATTTAGCATTTTTGTTGTTTTGCAAGCGGTAAAAAGGGGTGCGGTTATATGTTTCCCTTGAGCCATCTCGTAATCGAAACAAATCGACTGCCCAAATTTCAGCTCAATTTAGGTTAAGCCTGGCGCACTTTACTTCACTGGACGCTAACTCCCCGAAAAGTGAGTTTAACTAAAGTAGGGCAGGCCTATTTTTAGTGCACTTGCCGAGAGTAACCATATGTACTGAATTACAAAATTTTTGTCTAATACGACCCAAACCGTTGAAATAAAACGTTTTCATTGGTTTGTGGGCGGTAAAAGGGGGGCGTGGAGACCAATTTTTAGTACAGTTGCTAACAGTAACCGTACAAACTAAGCCAACATTTTAGCTCAATCGACCCAGTAGTCAATTTTGATGGTTTCTTAAAAGGTGGGTGTGGCTATATAGCGATGACGCCCTTTTTTAGTACAATTGCCGAAAGTAACCATACAAACTTAAGTATCATATGTTAGTCTCATACGGCCAAAACTGCATGAAATATAGCATTTTCACTGATTTGTGGGCGCAAAAGGGGGCGTGGAAACCAATTTTTCGTACAGTTACTGTCAGTAACTTCACAAACCAAAGTAACAAATTTAAGTCTTATACGACCAAAACCGTCTGAAATAAATCATTTTCATTTATTTGTGGGCGGTAAAAGGGGGCGTGGAAACCCATTTTTAGGACAGTTGTCGACAGTAACCGTACATACTAAATTACAAAATTTTAGCCATATACGACCCAAACCGACTGAAATATAACATTTTTATTGATTTGGGGGCGGTAAAAGGGGGGTGTGGCAAATTTTTTTCCTCAACCATCTCGTACCTGAAACAAATCGACTGTTAAAATTTCAGGTCAATCGGTTCAGTAGTTTTGGAGTCTATAGACATCACACAGCCAGACACACATCGTTTTGCTTTATATATATATAGATATTGATTTGTGGGCGTTAAAAGTGGGCGTGAAAACATTTATAAATTGTGTTCGTCTCTTGGAGCACCTAAAGAGCAAGTTTCACTGTAAAAATGTGCAGAACTCCGGAATTGCCATGATTTCGAAAAAGTGGGCGTATTTATATAACGACCACGCCCATTTTTTGTACAGTTACCGACAGTAACCATCTGAACAAAATCCCCAAATCTTATTTTTTTACGATTGAAACCGTGAGATATTTTTCTTTTTTTTTTGTTTGTGATCGATGGAGAAAATTTGGCTTGTATGGGAGGTACCACGCCCCCTTCTCCAATCGTTACGAAACCTCACAGGAACACTCTCAAGATGTGGCTTTATTTTCCCTGAAAATTTCATAAAGATCGGTTCAGCGGTTTTGGAGTCTATACGTGATATAGCCACATACCCACCCACATACCCACCAGAGAACTGCAAAACTCACATTAAATTATTCAACATGTAATCAACACTGTAAAAATCATGCCTCTTCGTTCAAGCGATCAAACTTGCTTGAATGCACATATTCGCTGTTGAGTTCAATTCAATCAAACCATGTGCTTCGTGTTGGCTCTATGATTTTAATCATCGGTCGTCTTCATACGAACACATCGATTTATTTCGTCTTCGTACCGATATATTTCGGATATTTGTTCGTTCGGCTCAACAACGATTATTTTCATCAGGAATGAAATGCAAAGAGAAAAAATCAGCTCGTATGAGTTTTTTCATATGCTGGCAGAAAGGAAGAGAGAGCGAAAAACAGAACCAAATGGAAGCAAAAGCAAAATATTTTTATGGCAACATAGCAATATTTATTTCCATATAACATGTTTTTATACACATACATAAAAAGAAAAACAAAGAATTAAGCAAGAATAACATAACATTAACTTTTTGAAATTAATTCCAACACAAGAACTTCGTCGTTTGACATTTTTAAAGCAACTACATTTATCTATTTCTTTACGAAACACATATGCATTGCAACATATAACTGTAATTCCGCATACTATTCAACGCCAACACTCAAACATGTGAGTTCAATCAGTCCATGAACTCACACGAACGAAGCCTACAGCAGCGTCATGCTCACGACGCCAATACTCGTTCGCTCAAACATGTCATTAGATCAGCCGATCAACTCAAACTGACACGAAGGACGCGTTCGCCAGCGTTGTGCTGATTTTATTCAAGGCTAAGCTTTGTTGAGTGAGTTGAGTTGAGTAAGAATTTCAGTGAATGATTAAATCAAGCAAAAAGTGAGTTTTGCAGTTCTCTGATACCCACCCACATACCCACCCACATACCCACATACCCACATACCCACATACATACATCCATTTTTATATATATAGATAAGCAAACAACTGAAAAGTTAAGAAAAAAAGCAGATGCGTCGCTGGACACACGAGAGAAGCTAAGCATTTTCGCATTTTCATACGTTTTATAATGTAATGGGTTTTTTAATAAAAAAATTTTTAAATTGAAAAATTTTAAACACATAAAAAAAATGTTAACTAAAAAAAGTAATATTCCTACCAGTAAATTTTATTACCTTACATTATTATTTTGCATTAATTTTTAATTATTTTTGTAAATGCTAATGAAATTATTGTGTCTTAATATCTAAAATATCAAACGTATTTTATATAGATTTAATATCATCGATATTTCTAGCAAATATTACATCAATAGTTGTCCTAATCGTGGTGTGCAAATATTTGGATCGCTTATCATCCCAAATTATATTTATCAAGACAAAATTGTTTAATTCCTAAAATTTTTATGAAATTGGTTTTTTTTTATATTTCAAAAGTATAGTTTTTCTGACGTTATTTTCACTTCTACAGACGTTTTAGTAGTTGTCGAGCCACAGTGTGTAGTATAGATTCATTCTCTTTATACTCATTTATCTCGAAACTACTTTTTCGGCATAGTGTTGTAGGAAAACAAAAACTATCCAGCCGAATCATCTGCTATTAATAACATCAGTGGCTATCGCTGGAACTAGAATCAAAGTTTTATTTAAAAACATCGTATATTTTACACTTAATAGCTGGTAAAAAAAACTGTTTTAAGAACTTAATTTTCAACAACGTGACTTTCTGTCAATTTTTCATATCTTTTTTCAAGTGCACTAGAGTAGACCATGAAGAAAAAAAATTTATTTTTAATATTTTCATTTGCAATTCCATTTAAAATAAGGAAAAAAAATAAAGATTTGTTTGTTTTTCCCAAAAAATTTTCAGTTTAATAAGAGTATCACCTCAAATTACTTGAATAACTCATGGGGATAAAATTTAAATTTTGGATTTTTTCAGCAATATTTGTATTATTTTCGACTAATCTTGGTGCGCTGATTTCATCATCATGTAATTTTTCATCAATTACAACAGTTTGAGCCCTTGGGGAGGTCTTTTTTAAATAAAGTCCACTCTATAGTGCACTCAAAGTGCTTAATAATATTTTTGGCTTTTATTTTTCAGATAAATAGAAAAGTCAAAATCTACAACACCGCCCATGCCCCTTTTCCGTGAGAGAGTCTCATTGAGCGCCATTTTGAATCAGATCAACAATTTTTTAAATTAAAAAATGTTTTTATGATGAATGAGTGCTACAATATACCTTAAAAGTTTAAATATCGTTGTTCAATATTTGAACTTTTTAAAAAAATCTTAAATTTTCGAACGCTATACCACTGGTCTTGCCTTAAGTGCCTATGAACATTCATGTCTGAATTCGCAATTAAAATCGACACCTAAAACTATTGGCATCTTGTGATAATTTTCAACCCGTTCAATGGAGCCTTGCTACTTTTGTTGTTTGGATAGCTAATGCACAATGCTTTTTACTACATTTCCATGGCGAATTGAGCCTGAGTTGGGTTTTCGTCAAGTTGACAAAATGGCGTTTCTTGCTCGATAGTGTTTCCATGCTCAACATTGGCCCCATTCAGCGGAAAATTTGCTACGTAGCTTATCCACAACTTTCGGGCTGTATGTATCATAATGCGCTCAAACAACATGCTCCCCGAGCGGTCGCCATCTTAGGTATCGAAAAAATTGTATGCTACTTTGGTTGAGCTGCTTATGCTCATTTCATTTTGACAGCTAAAAAAACATGGCTGCAAACTGTTAATTGTTGCTGAAGTTGTGCTGTGAAGTGAAAATAGATAGTTATTATTTTTAGAAGATTATTTTATCATTCTTCAATAAAGCTGTTTATTAATGATTTCTTGTGTGAAACGAATGAACAATAGTATAAACAAATTTTAGATGCTAAAAAAAACAACGAATGGCGAACAGCTGTTTGCCGTTTACGTTTTGCAAAAAAACCCATTCAGCAGAAAGTATCACTTTATGCTACTTCGCTACCTGAGCACTTTTTCAGCAGGAATGCAGCCATTGAATCGGATTGGACTTCGGCCATTCTATTCGCCATTTTTTCTTAGTATAAATGTGTGCGTTCAGAAGGTACAAAATTTACTAAACATCTTGAGTCTTTAATCAGTATTAGTTTCCGCTACTTCGAGTGCCTGCTGAATGGTTTGTTACATTTTATGTCAGCGCAGTGACAGAAATAAAATAAAATAACAAATAATCAATAAAACCTCGTTCAACAGTTGAGCAACTGTTTCATATTCTGAACGCATCGAATCTAGCTCAGTTAAATCTAAGAAGTTTCGTGGAGTTTTGTGGATTTGACGAAATTCAACTCAACTAGCGTTTCAATGGAAACTTAATCCCGGGTCAACCCCGACTTAACTCGCCATAGAAACGTAGTATTTGATCGATAATTGTGATCTACTGCATTATAGCTTCACGCATTCATAAGAGAATATGTAGGATAGCTAATGCACAATCTCTTTAATAAATTCCTGTCATCTACTGCAACATAGCTTCAGTTAATACTTAATATCGAAAGAATCACATCATTATTAATATGAAGGATTTTGGTGTAGTGGTTAGTGTGTAGAACTCTCGATCGAGTGGGTGCGAGTTCGATTCTCACTGCTTACTTGCAAATAAACATTTTTAATGTTATATACCCTTGTTGTAATAGACGCAAGTAAAAAAACAACAATTCTAAGAAAAAGGTGTATGGAAAAAAGTATCGTTTTTCAGATTTCACTCAAGCAAACCACAGAACGAGGCGTAAAAAGCTTTGCTTCAAAAAACGAATTTTGCATCCTTCAGCACTCCACACGGTGGCACGTACTCGTAGATCTCTACCATTAAATTAAATCCACTAAAAGCTAAGCAAGTCCATGGCCAGTTTGGAGAATGACTTTAGTATGAGGCACAGCCACTCTCACTCAAAGCAAATACCTTAATACCTAAATTTGTTTTTAATATTGAATTTTAATATTTAATTATAATTAAATAATATAATTTTAATATTTGTTCATTAGAGCTAGAAAATGCTTCTACTTTTGGTATGTGAATCAATGCGAGTAAGAAGTAATGAAAAGTAAAGAAGTAATGCGAGTTACCAATTTTTTGTAACGCGAGTTACCCGTAATTTTTGGATTATTTGAAAACTGTAGTTAAATTGTGTTATTTTTAATAATGAAAATTAAAATTACATGCTGCTGCTTTAATTAATGTCTAAAATTTAGCAATCTTCCAACAATTTTCGCGGAATTTTTAAAAAGAAATTTATTCTTTGAACCTGTTGTCCAAAAATGGTAACGCGACTTACTTACACAATACATAATTTTACTGGTTAAATATTATGTTGCCACTTACTTTTAAAAGTTTTATAGTACACAAAAAAATGTGTTATGCTCATAAGAAACCCAATTACATTTCTAATTTTTATCGAGTTTATTATGTCAAGTGAATATTTAATAATTTTTTTCTACCAAATCAGATGCGTTGCCAAGCAATTCAGCATGCCCAGAATAAGCTTTTTTAACCTGCTTTAACCAATTTTTGTATATTGTTTTAACTAGTTTATTTTCTCAAATATTTTATCTGAAACTGACGAGCTCATTTTAAATTATGAGTTATGAGCTAGCTTTCATTATAGTAATCATAACATTAATGTAATAACAAGTAACAACAACAAAAACTAAATCATTACAAACAAAATTATGACGACGACATTGACAAATGATAGTCTTGATCCTTTTTTGGAATGCGTCTTTATGGAGTAGTTTTGCAGGTTTTTCCTTTTCTAAAATACATATTAATTAAACTTTGCTTGTTGTGTAGCTTGGTCTTGACGTTTGGCTCTGCGTCATTGCTGTTGTTAGCTACATTATTGCATTCATCTTGGTTTGCATTCATTTCACTATCGACCAAAAACTTGTTGGCCACTGAAGAACTCTGCAGTCGCCACATCTGGTGATGAAGACGCCGCTGGTGACTGTCCATTAGATTTCGTTGAAAGCGCCACCAAGTTGAAACACATGCGAGTTATTTGCATAGCTTTTCCATAAATAATGTTATCAAGATATTGTCGTAGTAATAAATTAAAGAAATAAAAAATCACTACAACGAGCTAAATGACGTGTGTGGATTTGGAACGACTTTCATTTAACATGGAAACCTTTTAGAAGTTTTGGCTTGTGGCTGAGGTTAAGCATTATCAGTTGTGTCCGACCGAAACCAGAATTTTGGCCGAAACCGAAACCGAATATTCGGCCATTTTATAATATTCGGCCATTTTATAATATTCGGCTGAAACCAAAACCGTAACCGAAACTGGCTATTAATATGAAAATGTAAGTTTTTACAAAAAAATTTTTTTTTTATTAAAGGGAAACGAAGTATTTTCATACACATAAAAAAAATTTAATATAAAAAAGTATTATTTGAATATTAAATATTTAATATAATTTGAATATTAAAGTTTATAAATTAATTGAAGTTTACTATAATAATAAATGAGATAATTTTTTATTTTTATTACAAAAGCATTGCAAACGTTATATCTTCAGTACACACTCAAAATTGTCTGCGCCTACAATGTACATTTTTATAGAACTACAAAACAAAGAATTTTTGTTTTTTTAAAGGTCTAGTATTATAAAAATATAAATATTTCGTTTCCTTTTCAATTATTCCACAAACACAGAATTCATTCGGAAGTTTAATTATCAATTTTTGGCTTGCTTCAGTACCTATAAAACTATAATATTAATTGCAATAGAGATGAAAGCATCGAAAATGATAGTATCGAACGCATAAAATGAACCAAAAAGTTTTGCGTTAACACGAGAAATCAAATTATAGAAAATTAATCATTTTTGTTTGTGGCGACCGTAGCCTAGTGGGTAGAGTGCGTGGCCCCTAAGCTAAAGAACCGCGGTAGCCCGGGTTCAACTCCAGCTCAGATAGAAAGTTTTTTCAATTGAAATAATTTTTCTATTCGGTCGTCACCTCTCTGCAGACAATGGCAAACCTCAGAAAGTAAAAATTTGCCATGTAAAGCTTCTTGAGAAAATAAGCCGTTCGGAGTCGGCATAAAACACGTAGGTCTAGTTCTCGGTCATTTGTGATCAAACATTTAATAACATGCACAACACAATTGATCAATAGAAGCTAGGTCAAAGTCCTTCCAAGGGCTGAAATGGCCAGTTTATATTATTATTTTTTTTAATCATTTTTGTTTAGTACAATGCGTTGTAAATATTTTTATATTTGAATTAAATGACTGATGCAAGAAATTTTTGCCAAAAGTTTCGGCTAGTTTCAGTTATTCAGCCATATTGAGGCCGAATAGCCGAAACTGGCCGAAACTGGCCGAAACTGGCCGAAACTGGCCGAAACTGGCCGAAACTGACAAAAAGGGCCGAAACCGGCCGTAACCGAAACCGAAACCGAATATTCGGTCGGACACTTATCATCAGTGTAGATGTAACTTTTAGAATATAGCGGGGTGGGGAAAACTAAAAGGTTTTTAATAAAAACTGGGGAAACTTAGTTAAAATGAAAACACGGAGAATTCGAAGCGAATTGTACAAACGTTGTTTTATTTGTGATCTTAAAACTAAATAGAGTTTTAAAACAAGGCAGCGAGAAGCGCTGCCCAAAAGGAAATATAAGAAGAGTAAACGTTTATAGAGAGCGACACTCCCGCGCTAGCGCCGGGCGTCCACCAGTGGCGTGAACATGCCGCCCGCCTTGCAGGAATGCAAGACGTTACCAGGCACCCTGTCCTGATAAGACCCAACCAAAAATGGAGTTTTGGGCCAACGGCATGCTAAAACCAGCTGGTAGAATGTCAGGCTGTATGACCCGGGAGTAAGCATCGGTGCCCAGCAGGATCCGAGCCGGTGATCTCTTGTAGAAATGAGGATCAGCCCGATTTATGTTTGGATAGCTCTGACTGATCCTCTCGTCTATGTCCTTAGACGGGGTGACGACTTCTAGATGCCGTTCTATCATCGCGGTGGTTTCAATATGGACAGCCGATGTGAACCGACCACGAAGTGATAGAGTGCAGACTTCTCTGCCGTCGACTACCGACGTCGGAAGTTGCCACTTTACGGCCAATTCTCGGGCGATCCGGGTTTGCGAGAGGCAGGCGTTGAGTATGGGCCGCTCTTGGACAAGTCGTCCATTGGCCCAAGTACTAATGATGGCGGTTGGTAACAGAGAAACTACCCGTTGAAGGCTCGTCGTTACGGGTCTTGTGGGGGGAGACCGCTTCGGGAATTTGTCCCTCGACGATGACGCAAACGGTAGCATCGACTGCGGTCTCTTCTTGGAAGGGGACCGCTTCGGGACGTCGTCTCTCGTCGACGACGCTAATTAGAACGTCGACTGCGGGCCCTTCCAAGACGAACTCTTCGGTTCCACCCCAACCCTCGTCGTTTCTCGGGCAGCTGCGGATGCAGGCTGTCGTTTTGGCTACTTCGCGCGTCGTCCACGTGGTCTTCGGGAGTGTGCTCGACTTGATCGGACCCGAACGTGCGAATGCAGCATGCTGTGGTGATCTTCACCGCAATGACGGCATCTGATATCGCTCCGACAGTCCTTTCGCATATGAACAGCTGAAAGGCAGTTGGAACAGTAAAAGTGGAGTAGTACTGTTTTCAACCGCTCCTCCAGGTTCATAGCTATGAACCGCCGGCACGACACCAGATTGTGCTCCATGGAGCACAAGCGACACTTTGAGATAGTGGCGCTGCGCGTCTCTGCGGGGACCACGCGGGACAGCACGCTCCGCACTGGGGATTGTGGCTGTAGTACGCTGGCTTCTGGGATTGGCGCAGTCTCTCGCACAGTGTCAGGCTCACTTATGGCCATTTCAGAGTCCGTTTGGAGAAGCATCTCTTCAATCAAGTCGCGCACAAGGTTGGCGGTAGACATCCTGAAACGAGACGGAAACAAGAAGAAAAGAAAAAAGAAAGGAAAAGAAACGATTAAGATAAAAAAGAGATGGTGACGGAGCTAATTCGCTGGTAGCGCGATTAGTTTCACGATCGGTCGTGTAATGCAACCTCTCTCGGTGCGAACATCAGCTACGCGGACTTTATTGTCGCTACCGACGTATGTTTTTAAAATTCGACCTAATCGCCATTCATTCGCTGGTAAATTATCTTCCCTGACGACGACTAAATCGTTGACATTGAAGTCTAATTGAGGAGTTTTCCACTTTGTACGCCGATGCATCTCTTTCAGGTACTCATCTTTCCATCAGTGGCAAAAATGTTGATGCATCGCCTTCACCCTTTGCCATCGATTGACAAGAGAGAGTGGCTGATCAGATATTTCTGGCTCCACTGGCGAGAGCAGTGGGCCGCCAACCAAGAAATGACCTGGAGTCAGAGATTGAAAATCAGAAGGATTTTCGGACATGGCGGAAAGTGGCCTCGAATTTAGACACGATTCGATTCGATTCAGTAGCGTAGTAAATTCCTCGAAAGTATACTTAAGACATCCGGCCATTTTTTTAAAAATGGGTCTTAAAGCTTTTGACTCCAGCTTCCCAAAGTCCTCCCATATGGGGAGCACCGGCTGGAATAAAATGCCATGCGATTTCTTGATGACTATATTGCGCTAGTATGGCATGATGTGACGCACTTAGAAAGGTTTTAAAATCCTTTCTTAAGACATTTGAGGCTCCGACAAAGTTTGTACCATTGTCAGAGTACACATATGCTGGGCAGCCACGCCTAGAAGCAAATCGAGAGAAAGCTGCTAGAAAAGTAGCGGTTGATAAATCGCTCGTTGCCTCCAGATGAATTGCCTTAGTAGAAAAGCACACAAATAAACAAACGTAGCCCTTACTGATTCGACAAGATCTACCTATGTAGCTTTTTATGTCGAATGGGCCAGCGAAGTCAATGCCAGTCGCAGCAAATGGCCGTGACATGACAGTTCGCTCGGCTGGCAGCGCAGCCATTATTTGCGTTCTTTAGCGTTTCATGTGTACAACACATGTTTTGCAGTTATGCAGAGTAGATTTTATAAGAGTTTTAGCCCTTGGGATCCAATATTGCATTCGAATAAGTCGAAGCACTAATTGATTCCCTTAATGAAGTGAAATCTCATGGACGAAACGGATTAAAAGGCGTGAAAAGTGGCAATTATATGGTAATATAATTGGGTTCCTTTCATCATATGATAATATTGGTGACGAAGCGAGCCGTCCACCAACACGCATTAAATTGTCGTTGTTTAGAAAGGGATTTAAAGCAAGATTGGGACTCTTGGCTCCAATTATTTGGTTAGTTTCCAAACATTGATATTCGTTGGGAAAAGCTATTTTTTGACATAGAACTGCCAATCGTGTTTTCACGAATTTAATTTCAACCGTTTCAAGACATGCTGATTTTTTTGAAAAGGAAGCACGAAGTTTAGGATGGGTGCGATGCAGAAAGCGAAACACGTAAGCTAGTACTCTCAGTCCGCGCGATAGGGAAGAAAAGCGCTCCAGAATGTCTTCATATTTCGAAAAATATGCAAAGTGAACTTTTACAGCTTTGCGCTCAAGCGAAGTTTCTAGAGCTGGGGCTGGAGCCATGCTTAGCCACGCCGACCGTTCGATTGTGAGCCAAGAAGGTCCATGCCATCAAAAAGCGTTGTCAACTAGCTCTTGTGGCGTAACTCCACGCGTTGCTAAGTCTACAGGGTTTTCATGTGTATCTATATGAAACCAGTTGTGAATTCCTACCTTCTCTGCCACTTTTGAAACTCTATTGGCTACGAAGGTTGTCCAGGAACATGGGGGCTTACAAAGCCAGGCAAGCACTATTGTAGAATCAGTCCAACAATACAAGCAATGCCTTTCTATTTCAAGGTGCGATAATAAAGAATCCACCATATCCGGTTCGAAGGACCATGTAACTTTTAGAATATAGCGGGGTGGGGAAAACTAAAAGGTTTTTAATAAAAACCGGGGAAACTTAGTTAAAATGAAAACACGGAGAATTTGAAGCGAATTGTACAAACGTTGTTTTATTTGTGTTCTTAAAACTAAACAGAGTTTTAAAACAAGGCAGCGAGAAGCGCTGCCCAAAAGGAAATATAAGAAGAGTAAACATTTATAGAGAGCGACTCTCCCGCGCTAGCGCCGGGCGTCCACCAGTGGCGTGAACACTACCACTATATGCAGCCGGCTGACGAGCTGTTCACCAAGCGCAAATGGCACGAGATGCAGTTTTAGCTTAGAACGCAAACAAATATCGTGAGTGCGTGAGAGAGCAAAACCTTGTTTAAATAAGGTGAGGGTTGATTATAACAAGCACAAGACACGACTTTGGTTTCGATCAGTGCGGACACCGCACAAAGAGGAACGCAAAAAATTAACGATAAGAGTGCAGAAAGGCTGCTTAAACTCTTGTTTCATATATTTTCGGCTCTAAAAATATCAATACAGCCCAGTCTATGATATTTTTGTTTTTGTAACTTTTATAAAAAAAAATCGATTTTCGGACTTCTATATAAGAAATCGATCGTGAGCACAAAAACTTTAATATTTCTTTGTTTAGGTAAAAATTCACCGCAGCTGACTAGGTCAACAAACTTTTTAACTAAAGCTATGTGCGCACATATATACTTTAACTTGCCGCTAAAGAGCTTATATGCAATTGCAAGTGTTTAATATATATATGTGCGTATGCACTTATACCTTTAGATAAAATATTTTATTTAAATTGTTAACGAATAAACAATTCAATCGAACCGAACCGCGTCTAATAAATTTTAAAAAAACGACTTTTATTTTCACTCGCGTTTAATTTATGAAGTAGGCGATTAAGGAGATATAAATCCAACAGTGAATTTATATTTTTTTAAAAAGTCACTTTTATCTCTTATTTTATTTAAAAAACAAAATTATTAATTGGAATAAAAACACTCACCCGGATTTTTCCTCAAAAATTTGACAATTATAGGTGAAGTTGATGATCTTCCAATTCTGTCGATGTTGCTGCCGCTGCTGCTGTTGATGCTGGTGCCACTTAAATTTTCTTTGTTTGTTTGTTTGTTTGTTATTATTAAATGTTTTACACTGTTTGTTTTTCTTCAATTAATTTTTAATTAATTAATTGATGCACTCGCGGCACTTTGTTTTTATTGTTTTTGTTCGCTAGTTATTACTTTTTTTTAAAATCCGGCTCGAAGGACCATGTAACCTTAAGAATATAGCGGGGTGGGGAAAACTAAAAGGTTTTTAATAAAAACTGGGGAAACTTAGTTAAAATGAATACACGGAGAATTCGAAGCAAATAAAACAACGTTTGTAAAATTCGCTTCGAATTCTCCGTGTTTTCATTTTAACTAAGTTTTCCCAGTTTTTATTAAAAACCTTTTAGTTTTCCCCACCCCGCTATATTCTAAAAGTTACAGTAGTTAAAAAAAAAAATCAAGTCAAATAAAGTGTGAAAGCAATGAACACACCTGCTGTTATGATTTAAATATTGGATGTTCTTTTATATTAACATATTTCATGAATTCAAATGCGAGCTTTGGATCAATTAAGTTTTTAAGAAGGCAACAACAACAACAACAACAACTCTGTATAAAGTCAATAACTAAGCTGACTAGACAGTCTGTTTCGGAAATCGTTACATTTCCTCTTCAGTAGTCTTTGAGTGAATAAGCTGTGATCAACTCACTGCTTCTTCTTTTGAATTCCACATTTTTGGATTTTTGAGGATTTTTGAGGATTTTTTTCGTAAAAATACCCAAACTCGAAATTTGCAAAATGTTACACTTTTAGTAAAAAATTTCCTTACGACCAAGTTATTCAACGTAAGCACATAATTTTTTGTATTTGATTTAAATGTTTTTCAAAAAACATTTCAACAGCATTTTATTGCAATGTTTAAAAAATTAATTTTTACGATGTTTTTTTACTACAACATGAAAAAAAAGACATTTTTTTCAAAAAGTAAAATATCACAACTCTAGCAACTTTTATCCGATTGTTAAGTTTTAAATTTAATTTTTAGGGATTATTAAATAACAAACAAAGTGCATACCAGTTTTAGGCACAAAATAAGGTTTTATGTGCAAACAATCGCGTAATATGTAAAAAGTCAAAAAAATGTTCATATGTTTTTCAATTTCAAATTAAAATCGCTTTGATGGTCGGGTAAATTATTTCCGATTACTTACAATTTGATGTTTTTATTGTTTGTTTCCATCAAAAGGAACGATTTTTTAGCCATCCATCTTAAGAAAACTAATTTAAAAAAATAAGGTCACCCTTAATGGTGTTAGGAGTCAGACCCGAAATTTTTTTGAAAAGATAATACGCTTGGGTTATGGCTTGGATGAAAACGAGAATGTAGTTACAGATATTTCCATTTAAGCCATTTACCGTGGGATAGGATTTCTATATCGCATATTGGGTCTTGTCGAGCGTTTTATAAGAAAGATTGAAGCCCTTTGTAAGCTAACTGATTGCACCTTATCTGCACCTTAGACCTGGAAAGTCCACCATTGCCCAGATCTTCACGCAACGACAAATTTTGGAGAAGACCCATGACAAACAAATCGACACCCACCATATTTTTGCCGATTACAAAGCCGCCTTCGACAACCCAATAAGGAATCACCTATACTCTATCATGTCTGAATTTGGTATCCCTGCAAAACTAATACGACCTTGCATTATAATACTGAGCAACACCAGCAGCGCAGTTAAAATCGTGAAGGACCTCTCCCCACCATTTATTATCAAACGTGGTTTTAGACAAAGTGATTCCTTATCGTTTGACGTTTTCAACCAAATGAAGGAGAAGATCATCCGAGCTGCTGATTTAAGAAGTAGTGACAAAATATTCTACAAGAGTGTTATGCTGTTTGAGTATGCTGATGACATCGATATCATTGGCCGTAATACGCGCGAAGTTAGTGCAACAGTCTTCAAATTAGAAGGAGAGTCAAGTCGAATAGGTCTGGCAGTGAATGCAGATGAAACGAAATACTTGGTGTCAACAAATAAAGAAACAGTCCACGTGTCTTGGAACCCACGTTACAGTTGACAATACCTCCTTCGAGGCAGATGAAAAGACTTTAGGAGCTTTCGAGAGAAAGATTCTTCGTAACATCTACGGACCAATCTGCGTCAATGGCGAGTATGAATGATGAACTGTACGGGCTGTATGCTGACATTGACATAGTCAAGCGCATTAAAAGCTGGCTAGATTATGTTCTGAGCATGAAAGACGATGTTCCAGTAAAGAAAATATTCGTTTCGGTACCCAGCGGCGGTCAACACAGAAGAGATGACCTCATCTTCGTTTGAAAGACCAAGTAGAGGACAACCTGGCGATGCTTGGAATTTCCAACTGGCGCCTGCAATCGAAAGACAGAAATAACTGGCGCACATTCTTGGATGAGGCCAAGACCGACATACGGTTGTAGCGCCAACTTAGTAGGTAAGTTTGTAAACCGCGGCAAAAATTAGAACTATTCAAAATCCATCAGAACTTGAAAAACCTGAGCCGGACGGAAAAATTTTAAAAAAGTTTCTATTTAGTTCATATAACATAAAATTTCCTGTGATAAGACAAAAGCAAGTAACTTATAAAATTCAAGTAGTTGGAAAAAACTATTAGTTATATTACGAATGAAACGAATATTTAACTTTGGATTTTGTCTCTTCTTAAACATAGTCACAAAATAGAAAAATCTAAGAAGAAAACAAATTCAGATTATCGTATGAGAAAATTATGCATAAATTACTTCAGTTACTGCTTTATTGTTGTTATCGATTCGTTTGTTGTTAATATGTACATATGTAAAATTTATACATATATTTACGCAGGTTTGCACATGAAGAGATTGCGCATGAAACTAAACTTATTTTTTAAAAATCATTATAAATTCGAAGTATTTATTATGTTTATTCCAAACTAAAAATATATTTGGTTGGTTTAAATTAAATTTTAAATATATATAAGTTCTGAACTACAGAAAAAATAATCAATTCAAATTTTTCTGAAATATTTATTTCCATTTATTAAACAAAACATTGAATAACATTTAATTTTATCCAACATAAAAATGAACAATAACAACTAATTCATCACCAAAAATATCAAGCAAAAACTTATGATACAAAATAAATTTGTTTTTGAATAATTTTTATTTAGACGATGAAATGTTTTTATAATTTTTTGAAAAAAATATGTGCGAAATCCGAGACCTTAAACATAAGTACTCAAAAAAAAAATGCTGATGCTCATTTAACGTGCAAAATTACCATATTTATTATGTGCTAAATCAATATGGCATTGTTTGACCACATTATTACAACAGAATAATGGATTGCACAATTTTCTATGAAATAGCATGCATGCAAAATAAATTCAATATAAATTCAGCAAACAAAGTTGGAACGTACAAAAAATTGTTGTAAACTCAATCATGATAGATGAAATACTGGCGATTTGTTGAGTCAACAAAATCATGCAACCAAAACTAGTGACCAAGCATAAAACCTGAACTCGATAGCATGAACTGTAAAATCAAATAACACACAAGCTACCAACCTGCCGTCTATATATAAAAAATATTAAAAACCATACAGAAACTTTTCATATTGTATAGTCATATCAGGCATTGAATAGGTCAGCCAAATATTGCATTCAAACAACTGAATCGGAATCCTTCAAAAATCGTACAGTTCCCGACTGCATGCCTGCCAGTTTGTCTGTCTGACTCAGTAAATAATCTCAGCAATACAATCAAAATAAATATTTGTTATTCCTTTTTAGATTTATAGTTGAATATTGAAAATTGAAGCATCCTATTAAAATACATCTATCTATTCAATACATAGTGAATGGAACCAAAAATTTACAATTGAAATCGAAATTGAAAATCAAGTAACGATAAAATTTTGATTGTTATATCGATGAAAAGGTAATCAACACATTAGGGCCGTTGCCTGAATTTAAACGACGAAAATACATATTTTAATGGAGATGCCATCTAAACTATTATTAAATACACGCTCACAAATTTACAAGCCTTCATTTTAATTTATTTAAGAAGCTCGTCTAATTCTAGAAATCATATTTCTATAATTCTCTTTTCACAACTGCCTTAAAATTATATTTAATCGATTAGGAATTTTTGGAAATCGTTTAAAAAAACCCTGTTGATATTAAGTGATAAGAATAGATGTTGGATGAAATGTACTAAAAGCCAAAGTGAAAAAATGTTCATTTTTAAATTAAATTTTTTTTTATTCAATACAAATTTCCTCAACTTATTCCAACTTATTTCAATGATCCTCCAATTATTGTACAACATCTATGTAACGATTTTACGGAAGATCTACAGAATATAGTTCCACGGCTGCAATAGCTTCTTCATTCGACTAAAAACGCTTTTCACAAAGTGAATTGTTTTTAATTTCTGAAGTGGTATTAATCGCTGGGAACCAAATCTGGTGAATACGGTTGGTGATCACTTTATTTATACGGTTGGTGATCACAATTCATGCTTTTTTAATCAATCATTCCATTTAATTCATACAGTTTATCCACGAATTTTCTCACTAATTGTTCATACAGCTGATTCAAAAGGTCGCTATAATATTAAAGTTAATTGTTTTACCTCTATCAAAAAATGTATTTTGCATCCCGACATTCAAAATCGGTTTTATTCTATTTAAACGCTCAAATTACGCTAAAAACTTGTTTTCGATTCAGTTTTTGTTGAATTGATAACGTGGAGTAACTTTCCGACCATGTTTTACATAAGTACTCGTAATTCTTTATATAAAATATGGAGTACTCGTTCGTCTGATATGCCTAGTAGAGTGATCGCTCCACATTTTTTTCGAAAATTCATTGTGCTCTTTATTTAAAGTGTTGCGTCCCAAACAAAACGGGTTAAAATCGAAATAAGCTGTATTGTGCCTATTTGAGCTTTTACGCAAAGTAAATATAATATACAAGTATTCAAGTTTAAACTTGATATATGAGGAGCTCAGAAGCAAAGTGGTCCAACCCACAAAAAATTTTTTCGGGATTGTGCTACCAGACATGCTTACTGAAGTTATATTTTTTGATAAAAATGTGTTCCTTAAGATTTTGCCTTTATTAAAACCTTATAAAAAATAGTGTCATTATGCCCTTTTTTTAAATACATTATGGAAATGGAAAAGGGGTCCAACCCACATACTGAAAATAATATGTGGGTTGAACCACTTAAAAAATTTTCATATTGTAATTTCAATTTAAAGTTGAACTTGGGTTTAAACTAAAAGCGAAAAAAATTCGATTTAAACATTTTCGTTCTTGATGATTGGTTGGAGGAGATAAAGCAAGCAAGGAAGACTAAATCATTTGCAGGTATACAAATTAAAGCTCACAATTATATTTCTACGACCAATTACCACGCCAAATAGCAAACCGAAAAATTAGGCTGAAAAGGAAAAAGTTTAATTTTTTAAAATACAGGTGACAGTATTTCCATAGAAGCAAAAAGAAAATGCATATGCACAAAGGAATATTTTCCCAAATTGTCGGAAAATTGACAAAAATTTGCTGCCAATTATACTGCCAGTCTGTCGTAACTTCTATGAGGCATTGAAAGCATTTGGAGAATCTGAGGACTTTGGCATATTTGGCGCTGACATGTTGTAAGGTACATTCTACATGCTGTTCTTTGTAGTCTAATTCCAAGAATAATTCTACTATCTTTGAGAGCATGTTCATGTGACATCAGTTATAAAAAAGAAAAAGGTGTCATCAAACTGAATGAAAAAAGACGTAGAAAAAATTGTGTATGGGAGGATTCAATTTCAAAATTTCCTTATGCAATATGTCTTATGCAATCTTAGTTTTTTCAAAAAACAACTATTGTTCAGAAAGAAATATAAATATTTTTTATAACTATCTTTGATAAAAATTTTTTATATCATAGGGTTGTTAACTTCCGTGTTGACGCTATCACACAAAAAAACAACTATGTTGCTCGATTTATTTTGAAAGCATTTTTTCTTTGAATTTCATTGTTTCCCAATAAGCCAATCAGATTCATTTGCTTAGTTTCATTTGTGGTGTATGTGTTTTTTTTTAGATGTAATTTCATATGTGACGTAGGCTGCACAGTAGATTTTCATTTCTAGGCACTTGTGGCGGAATCTTATATATTATTATATATTTATTTTCTTGGTCTAAATCTATATTGATATTTTTACTCCCAGAATCTCTAACACAATAAACATTTTATTTTTTCTATTTTAATGGAAATCTTTATGTTTTATTTTTAAATATATATATTTAAATCAAACAAATTATTGTTTTGAAGTTTGTTTGTTCTATTATAATTTCTAAGAAATACAGATATGAAAGAAATAAGTTGGTCTAACCAACATTTTTATATTGATATAAGAAATTTGTATTTGGATGCTGTTTTAACATTTTTTTTTAAAGCAGCATTTAATAGAGAATTTTCAATTTTGTTTAAAAGAAAATTCGATCTTATGTAGATATATACCATCTTCGCCCATTTTTAACCTGCAGATTTTATCTTAGATCGACTTAAAATTCATTCATATTTTTAAATACATTTTTCTCGATTACTTCAGTATGTGGGATGGACCACTTTGCATCTGAGCGCCTCATATATAAAAGTATCAAATATCAACAAGTACGAATACAAAATTTTAGACTTCATTAGGCCAAGAACCTGCGGAAATTCTGTCTACTTATTTAAAAAATGACTGAGTGCTAAAAGGAGTTGCAAAGGAATGCATTAAATTTGATTTCATCTAAGAAAAAGTGAATCATTGAATAATTGAATAATACTCCATCCACTGAATTCAAATTGATTCATAAATAAAAATTTTAGTTCACATTCAATTTCAAAAATTTATTTATTATTAATTTTATATGGTCATTTTCGTTATTCATATTGATGAATCAATTTTTTATTCATATAAATGCTTTTTACAAAAAAATGCAATTCACATTCCATTTACTTATTCATATGAATACTTTTCATAAAGAATGCAATTTGCAATGAATTATTAATTTTGTGTTCATTATTAATTTTGTGTTCATTATTAATTTCAATTACATTATTAATTTTTAATTTATTATTCAATTGTTATTCATTTATTGTTCATTATTAAGTTTTATTAATTAATAATTTTTGAGATATTATTAATTTGTTATTCATTATCAATTTTTTATTAATTATTAATTTTTTTATTCATTATTCATTTGTTCCTTACATTTGAGTAATACAGTATATAATAAAAAATCTTGTAATTTACTATTGAAAAATAAATTACATTAATAAAAAAAGAATAATGAAACAAATAAAAAATTAAAAAAAAATAATAAACAAGAAATTAAAAATAATTAATAAATGAATAGTGTATAAAAAATGAATAATGAACAAAAAGTTAATAATTCTTTGTAAATTGCATTATTTGTGAAAAGCATGCATATGAATAGAAAAATGGAGTCGATATTCTAAATAACAAAAATTAATATTTAAAATGAACAATAAATTAATTTTTTGTTAAACTGAATGTGTGTTGTATATGTTATTTACGAATCAATTTTGCATTCATTGAATCAATTCTTATGCCGGTTTTCAATTGCTCTTAAAATGACATCTCTTTTGTCTTCTTTTGAAACGAATCACACAAAGAACATCACCACAACTTGACTCAAATTGTTCCAAAGGGATAGACTTTTGTTGTTCTATAAACTAGCTGGTGACTTTAATTGAATGAACTGGCAATTATTTCGAAGCGTTGATTAACGAGACAGGCGAGATTAAAATAATTAGATAAGGACTGCGAAGAAAAGGAGCGGCACGACACACTGTGGAATATTCGACCCCAAAACGCGGACGTTTAGGAACTACATATTTTTATTTTTTAGAAACCTAACCAAAATATGCATTTCCATAGAAAACAAACAGTTTCATCTGGTTCATTTTCAAGTTCTTGAGTTGTCATCGTAAGACTTCGGCAAGTGCAACCAACTAATTGGTCAATCTAAGTTGATTTGAACTGGGGAAGGGGGTTACGCAAATCTTTATAATAAACAGCTAGGAAGAAGCCCTTTCCAATCACAACTCCGATTAGTATTTTTGTAAAGAGTCCTCGAGTGGCCTTTTTAAAAAAAAAAAAACTTTAAGAATCGACCAACCAAAACCGATTATTTAAATACAACAAAAAGTTGTTTGCCATAAAAAAAGGGTTCCGCGTCTCAACATACAGTCATGTGAAAATAAATAGGGACACCTGTATTTTTATATTTAGAGCTGCATGAATTACATGGATTTTCCTCCCGCATTGTAAAACTTTTAAGATACAGGGTGTTTTACGGTTTTGGTACGTGTTTAATATTATTGATCTAGAATCTAAAGTACTCACCATAAAATAAAAAATAGTATTTTGTATTTTAGAAAAAACATCAACTTTTCCATCAATACATCAACCATTTTCGTGCCATGTGCTGCAGCGGAGCTAAAATGTTGAGATTATCAAACGAAATATCAACAAATTTTATATCTTTTGTTTTAGCGGAGCTGTAATCGTCAAAATTTAAAATCTCTGTTTTTCATGTTAAAATACACTTAGTCAACAGTTTTTTCCAAATTCTAACTTTGGATGATAACAGCTCCGCTAATAGAAAAGATACAAAATTTGTTGATATTTCGTTGAATATTCTCAAAATTTAAGCTCCGCTACAGTACATGACACGAAAGTGATTGATATACTGGTGAAAAAGTTGATATTTTTTCTAAAATAGAAAATATTATTTTTTATTTTATGGTGAATATTATAGATTCTATATCAATAATACTTAACACGTACCAAAACCGTAAAACACCCTGTATCTTGAAAGTTTTATCGCCAAAAGTTTTTACCTTATCAAGAAGAATCACCAGCCGAGAGAATTAATGCTATATCTGGGGCACCTTGTATATAATTCATGCAGCTTCAAATATAAAAATATAGGTGTCCCTATTTATTTTCACATGACTGTATATGTAACATTCGTCATTAATGGGTTAAGTAAAAACTGTTTTTTTAATAATATTTTTTATGTATAAAGATAGCGCTGATGTTGGAGTGCTTAAGGGTGAAAATCAGGACACACCATAGCTCGGCTCCAGATCGTAAGAAAATAAAAATAACAATGATTTCGAAAAAAAAACTTGAATGCACATCTTTTGCAAGAATGCAATAAAAATATGGAAATTAAGAAAATTATAATGCGTGGGAAAAAAATCGAGAAATGTACGTTTTTTTAAACCATATTGTTGCGTGTAAAACCTAGACAAATTTTCCAACGACTCTAATATTGGTAAAATATGTGTAGAATTACAATAGAGATTAAAAAAAAATAATTTAAATCGGTCGATTAGTTTTTTGCAGGGTGTGCCCATTTTAAAAAAAGTATGTTTGGAGAAAAACGCGTTAAAATTTACTCTGGTTAGTTAAAGTTACTCTGGCGCACTGGGTTTCAAGCACTGTAGAATATGTATTATAAGCGGGATTCCTTTGAAATTTAGTTTTAATTTTCTTGAATAGTTGTAGAACAATACTTATTATAATCAATTTATAAAAAAATAATTTTACTTTTAAAAATTTTAGTCCTAAAATCTCCCTTGTCATAGGAATGTCCTTAATTTTGCTTTTAAAATTCATTTGCTTAAATTGAATTAATTAATTATTTTTACCCACTATTTTCTTAAATTTTATTTTAATTATATATGCCCACTGTGCATATTGAATCTTTCCTTAAAATTGCCACCTAATGACTCCAATCATGTACAAAATTGTTATTCATGGGGCAACTGTTGTAATTAACCCTTTTAATGGCTAGGCGAAACTAAGAACAAAATAGTTTTTTTGAGATAATATTCCTATCATTTAGGTTCTAAAAAGATGAAAAAAATATGCCTTTCATTTTTAGCTGTACTACTTACGTTTTGCAAGCTTGTACAAATAAAAAATTGTTTTGCTCCTGTTCGGCACAAATGTTTTTTTTTGTAATCCCTTGAAGGTTTTTCAACCCTTTAGAAATTTGTTTTTTAAACTCTCTTAATATTCTTTTCATTAAAAAAATAAAAAGATTAAAATCATAAATTTGATTTTTGTCCGCTTGATTTGTTCTTATAAATAGGCTAAAAAAATTTTTTGCTTTTCTTCGGCACAAAATCGAAAATCTAACTGACTTTGATGTCAAATATCTCACTAAATTTTTTTTACGGGTTAAGCATGCTATATATAAACATGTTAAAAGGGTTAAACATGCAATCATGCCTATTGGCCAATTTTCAGAAGAAGTTTCCAAGCACTTCAGACCGTACCGTACAAATTTTTCAAGGAAAATGAGCTGCTTCAACGCTTTATTCGCTGCTGCAAACAAAGGCCACGTAGGAAATAGTGAAACTTTCAGTAGCGAAGCACTACAACTAGAAATACCAAACACGGATAATGGCTCTTATATTGAAAATGGCCTAGAAGAAAATGATGAACAAGATTATTTTTAAGATTTTTTATTGCTTAATAAATTTAAGAAAATTATATAAAATATTTTATATAAACAAAGCTTGTATAAAACTTGACATAATGTGTAAATAGAATAAATGTATAAAGAAAATTTTATTTAAAAAACCTTATTTTAATTTCAGTTTTTGTTTCTTGAGTTTAATTGCACAGTTCAATTAAATGCACAGTTTAATTTTTAAAGAAATTGAGTATTTTCATTTATCCGTTTAATCTTAATTGAAAAAAAAACCACACGAGAAAAAGTCATGTCCACGTTTTTGGTTCAACTACTCCACAGTGCGACAGCTAGTTTTAATAAGAAGTTTTTTAAAATCATAGCAATAGCAAAGCTTTGATTAAAATGAATCCAATATCAGTTTTTATTGAGCTCATCCACAAAAGCAGTTCTCAATTAATAGAAAAAACTAAGAGCAAATACAGGATAAAATCCTCGAACACGTTTTTTGCATTTGCCGTTTTTCACTGTTATTTTAGTTCATACTGACTTTGCTACTTTTTCATTGCTCGTTTTGATTTTGTTTTGCTTTCATATACAACGCAGATAGTAGCATACATATATTGCTTTTAAATTTTATTTTATGAAAATTTATTGGTATTCCTTATTTTGGTCACGTTCAAACGTGGACTATTTCCTTAAGCGAGCTTGTATGACAAACAATTGTGATCTGATTTTTAGATATGAAATAAATGGGCTACACTGCATTTGCTTAGATATGAAAAAATGGAAATATTGTCGATCTGGCAACACAGCTTAGTTTGGTATGCATTGCATCAAGTATTGCATTATAAAAAGTACTTATCGATTGACTTTTATACTGTCAGGCTTTCGAAAATTCACACACAAAATATGCAGTACTCGATGTTGTTGTTAAAACCATTTTTTGAAATAAAATTTTAAAATGATATAACGAAAAAAAAATTGTTACAAAAATGCAACATGCAACACTTTTTTAACAGAAAGAAAATTAAAATAAACAGAAACCTAAAATGCCGAAAGAAAGTTGTAAGTTGGTTAAGAAACACAACTTAAAAACACTAACAATCACAATTATTAAAAACATGTTTTTATTTAAAGCCACAAAGCACGCAATTTAAGTTAAGGTTGAGTTATGCTGCCAGAAATATAGTAATCTCAAGTTGACATAATTTTTTTAATGACTTATTTATGCAAAAATACAAGCAAAAAAAAGAACACACATTAACACCAAAAAACTTGTGCACCAGTTACAAAAGTTTAAAAATTGTATGCAAATAATGTAGAAGAAAAACAAACAAAAATACATAATTACTTTTAAATAAACAACAAACAAAACTATAATAAAAAACCACTGTATGTTGATGTTTTGGATGACATGTTCTTACGTTGCACAGTGCTTTGTGTAGTGGAAATAAATCGAAAAAGTTTTGCATAGTAACAAAAAGCTATAGTGGGAGGTTCCCAACCAAAATTCTATTTTAAAAGGTGCTCATAATTGTGCTTTTCAACTATGGCAAAAAGAACACAATACCACTATACCACACAATTGTGAATACTCTTATTGTTAATTAACACAAAAAACGTAAATAATACTAATTAGTAAGCCAAACATACCTAGATTTTATTTTAAGCTATTGAATAGATTTTCAACCGTTCAAAATTGAAATGAAATTAATTTGGCCCTTTTAATGTTAGCATATTTAATTCCATACCCAATTTTATTTTAAATATACAGGAATAAGAATATTTCTTGATTTCTAGTTAAAAAATGCTTGAACAAAAATGTTTCATTACCAGTTTCCAATATCTTATTAAATTTATGTGTAAATTTTTGAAAATTAAAAAATTTTCCGACCAACAGCCTAGAAATCCTTTTTTAACTGTAAGAAATTATTCCTTATCACTTTAATATTGAATATATCAATTCATAGTTTTAGCTTTGAATTTATAAAAGATTATTCGTCAGTATAACAGTTTCATAGCTATAAGTCGATAGGTGGCGCTAAATACCTCACACATTTTTAGGCATATGCTGAAATTAAGAAGAGAAAAAGTAACATAATGTTGTTATTGTTAATTATTGATTATATGCAAACTTAACTCACTATAACTTAAAAAATATAAAGTTTTAAGAAATAAAAAGTCCAGTTTGGAACAACATTTTTTTTTCTGCCTATTTTATAAAAAAAAAAATCAACAGAACAAATATCAAATTAATGTTTGTTATCTTTTTATGCTATCTTAGGAGCATAACAATTTTTTTTTGTACAAGCTTGCAAATCGTAAGTAGCGCAGGTAAAAACAAAAGGTATGTTTTTTCATCTTCTTAGGATCTAACAGCTCTATTCTAACAAAATCATAAAAGCCACCTCAGTATCAATTGATAGAGATTGATTGATACAAATTCGTATTCTGAGTCACGATTGATACAAATTCGTATTCTGAGCACAAATTCGTATTTCAGCACTGAACACTGAAAAAGCTCTTTTTGTATCAACAGTGATCAAAATAGTGACGAACAGCAAAGTAGTATAAATAAGTAAAGAGCCAAAATTGATTTATTGAGAATTGATTTATTCATTAAATTTTATTTATTCAATATTTTATTTATTTATAATTTTATTATTACATTTTTTGTTGCAATGATTTTAAAAGTAATACATTAAACTGATCAACGCGTTTGTTGATCAGTGTTGATCAAGAGTCTTGTTTGGATATTATTAGAAATATAACCCGCTGATGAGAAGCACCGTTCTGGTTCTATGCTAGTGGGTTGTACAATAGTGGTAAGCAATTTGTAAGTTTCGATTACGATTGCCTTCACTACAAAACAAAATTATTTCCTAAGTCAGAATATCTGACAATTCTGATATACATAGCTGACTTCCCCATGTTGAAAATTCTTCTAAAACTTTGCAGTCTTTGCTCCAGTGATTTACACTCATCATCCTAACAATCTTTTTCAGCCTCAATAAAAGGTTTTTCTATATCTATATTTTTGTCAACTTAAAATTAAATGTTTGCATTTACATGAATATTTGTGATAGAAATTTTTTATTTAAAAATCCTAGGATCCCAGAAAGAATATCCCGGGATTTAAAGGGGCTTAAATTGTCCGAGATCCCGGGATTGACTGTGATTGACTTCCTTAATACATATGTATATGTTATTATAATGATGATTTTGGCTTTACTGATTTTATTGATGATGAATTGGAACATAAGGGCTCAAATAAAATAAAACTTCAAAAAAATTTCATCAACTTAAATCAACTTAAATAAGTTTATTAGTAAATTAAAAAAATGTTGCTCATTCGTTTATACCCGTAAGATTTTGTTTTTCTACCAAAGCAGATTAAGTTTTTTGTTAAATATTCTTTGTCTAAAAAAGGCACTGACCTAATTCAAAAGCGAAAAACTATATATTTTAATACTCACATTTAATACGCACTCATTGAAACATAAAAAACTTCAAATTACGAGGTGATTTTTTTATAAAAGTATATTTTTTTAAAAAACCTGAGCATTTTTTCTTCACTTCTGGAAAGGAAACATAATCAACAAATAACTATTATATTTATTTTAATTAAAGACATTGCAGTCACTATTCGAAGCAACCGTATATTATAATTTTGGAAATAATTTCTGCAAAAAATAATCTAACCAAATTGAAATTTCTAATTTATTAAATAAATAAATTCAATATTTGTAATAAGCAACTTAAAGTGAATTTGCATACAAAATTTCATCAATATTGGACGATTTCTATTATTTATTTCCAAAAGTTATATAGGCACAAACACTGTTCGCCGTCCTTAGCGGTGTGTAGCTTAGTTTTTTTTTTAAAAAGAGCACATTTTCCCATATAAATCAGATTTTCAACTTTAAGGTCGCAAGAGTAACGTTTAAAAACCAATATATTTTTCTAAAAATTTCACAGATTACTTCCGTTTTGTAATGGAATCAAATTCCGGTGTGTAGTTTGTTGCTTTCGAAAGAAAATATTATCTAGTGATCAGCGTCCCCAAAAACCTATGAATCTATATTTTGATGCATATTCGACATTTCCTTAAGGTCTTTTTTCGATTTGTAACCAATTTGCATCGTACCGTCTCAAAATACGTTGAATGGCTTTAAAAGATTTATTTATTTAATTCAAGTAAATTAATCATTTTTCCATTTGGCATATAAATTACAAAATTTTATAATTGCCTTCTTGTATTTGGCATTTTCACTATAGTTTAATGTGATCTAAAGGGAAGGGTAACATCGTGGTAATTTTTTTTTTAAAATTTTGGCAAACCAATATTCTTAAATTAATCTCAAAAAGACCTACTTTTAGAATTCCATAACATTAATTAACACCAAAAACATTTTTTTTTTAAAAAAAGGGTTCGCTTTTCACTCGCTCTTTTGGCTTTTTATATCAGCACACTTAGAACCTTCGGGTAAAAATCTTGAACGTAATAGCTAGTTTATTATTATCATTATCACGATATTACTTTACTTTGCCCTGTATAACACGCAAATTCTCAACAACCTAAATTTAAGAGACACGGTTTATTTTATAGGCATTCTTTGTTTTATTATAAGTTATACTTCCATAAACACCATTACTCCCCTACCGAAAATCCTACACCCTTGACTCAATGAAAAACAGAGAAAAATGTCAATAAACTATCCATATAAAGTGAGAATAAAAAAGTAGTGAAATCATCCACCAAAATCATCCACCATAAGAAGCAGAAAAATCATGAAAACGGAAAATTCAACGGAACCAGAGTAAAGGCAGGTCGTAAACAATGATTTAATTCGGTGTATTCCAGATTAATTTGAATTTCAACAGTGTGCTTGCGTTTCGCGTTATTTCTGTGTGTTGACAGGACATTCAGCGACGAAACGCTAGCAGCCAGAGATTCCAATTTTCCGAAGTCGGAGGTTTTTCCACTCTCAATTTGTGCTTTGAAGAGTGTATATCGTTGTTGTTTTTTGCTGAACATTGCTGCTCAGTGGTTACGTGAAACTGCTGTTGAGTTTGAATTTTGAAAAAATTTCGCGGTACTTTCAAAAGACAAATAGCGACAGAAAAGAAGAATTTTTGTTTATGTTTTTCTATAAAACAGCAACCAATTGTGTGTTCATATAACAGTGTTTTTGCTGTAGCTGCGTGCATTGTTGAAAGATGATGAAAGGCTTTTGGGTGGCTTCAACTTAATTGTATTGCCATGAAATTTTCTTCAGTAAAAATCTAGTAGTTTTTACATTGCGTTAGTATTTTACTTGCATATTTTTGTTGGTGTTTCTTTTTTCGCCAGAACGAGGTGTTTTTCTAAAATTGTTGCTTTGATTTAAGTTTCGTTCAATCAAAAGTAACTTACATTAGCAAAAAATTTGATTTTCTGTACATCTTATATTAAAATATGTAATGAAATGATTGGAGTTTTTCATCTGGAGAAGCTTTTCAAATTATTTGTATTACCTTAAAACTTGAAAACATGAACGTGTTCAAAAATGTCTTGGACCTAGTATCCAAAAGTACCCCTGCTATATCATCAAGAGTTCATTCTGCAAAAAATTAAATTTAATTTTTTTTTTTCATAAAAATCTTTAGAAAAAACCAAGTTTCAATCCAAGAATAAAATAAAATAAGATGTAAATTTTATAAAATTTATTTAAACACGTAAAACAAGAGAACCCCGACTTGATCCCCACTATCAGCGCAAAATGTTTTTCTCAATTGTAATTTACATGCCTGTTGAACTTCACATCTCTGCTGACAATGTCAAACCTGGTAGAGTAAAAAACTGCCATTCCGCTTTTAAAAATTTGTCGGTGATTACTTTGTAATACAGAACCGTAAGTTCTGCATTTTAATGTCACAAAATCCGATTTGTTTTGTTAACAACGATAGTTTACACAACAGAAGAATAAAATAAATTCTTCTGTGGAGAATAGGGGATATAATCACGGGATCCCGCAGTTTTTTCAGACCCAATAGTCACGGGATTTAACATTTAAAATACCGGGATTTTGGGGATCCTAAGATTCGGTTTAATTTTTAACAAAAATTTATACAAAAATATATTCAATTAAAAGTATAAGAATTATAAAATAAAAATATAGTGTAGGAAGAGTTTACTATAAAAATCCTTTTCATCTTCTAATAATTCATTTATTTTCACCACTGCTACCAAAACACTGCACCGAGAAAAAAATTAGTAGATACAACAGCATTTTGCACTTAGATAATTTTTTTTTTTATTTATTTTGCTTATTTAAAAGAAGCAAGCAAGAAGCAAGAAACTCTTTTATAGTACAATATAGTTAAACAGTAAGAAATAATAACAACTTAAAGTAACTTAAGATTAAACAAAGCAAATTAATAATATTAATTAAAAATAATATGCAAATTTAGAAAAAAAAGTAACTTAATAAAATTAACACAATATTTAAATTAAAAGGTTTTCTTAGAGTAAATGAAAAATAAAACAGAAATATGAGAAAAAGGAGTAGAAAATAAGAAATGTAAGGAGCAGAAAAGAAGGATAATACTGATTGCTTAAAAGTGACTCTCCCACTGACCTCCCTAAGACTTCGTGAGAGACCATTCCACAACCTAAAGGCGTTGATGAAAAACAAGTTGATGAAAAACAAGTGGGAACTGTTTAGCGAAAAATGCCTCGGAACTATGAAGACATAGCTTCTTCTAGACGTACCAAACTGAAGTTTATCATAAAAATATCTTGGTGTTTTATTATATATTAACTTCTGAAGATTAATGCAGTTTCTCGCCTTGCGATAAGCAATTATATCACAAGTATATCACAAGTATTGCATTTCGGAAACTGGAAAGACGATCATATTTTTAAAGACCATAAACATAACGCGTGGTATGGAACGAGGAATTTAGTTTACTATACACAATTTCAGAAAGAAATATAACAGGTAAGACAAGTTGAATTACCAACTTACGCCTTATATCAATTGGAGTTACACTGGCAGATAAATTTAGGTTACGCAAAACATAATACACTTACAACGCTATTAACATGGTCTACACATGACATAGATGAATTTAAATGGAAGCTTAGATTCACAATTTTCGGTACAACAATAAGCTTATATGATCCAATAAACAAATCAGGAACATCATTTAAACAAGACTTAAACTTACAAACAGGGAGAACATATCACTTGGAAGAATCAATTATAAGATCATTGTTTCTAGCCCAATAATTAACAATATTGAGGTCTTCATTCAACCTGCATCCAAGGTCATCAATGAGACCAGTTCTACGTGAAGGATACAATTAGACATCATCAGCGTATGCGTGAACAGTAGCATGATTACAAACAGCATGATTAAAAACATAGAAAACAGAAGGGGGCCAAGTATAGAACCCTGAGGGACACCAGTTCATAAAAAGTTTTGTTGTTACAACAATAAACTTGTTAGGATAGCAAAAATATTGAATATTGTACAATTTTAGCTTCGTAAGAGTAACAACAAATTTGTTGCTTTAACAGTTTAATATTTGTTGATCCATTTAAATTACAAACTTGTTATGACAACTCCAAAATTGTTCGTTTAAAGTGTTTTTGCATTTGTTTTCGGTAACAAATAAACAAAAAACAAAGACATTCGTCAAAATTTAGGATAAAATATATTAAAAAAGCTATGCCCGTATGTCGGTCTTGGCCTCATCTAAGAATTTGCGCCAGCCATTTCTGTCTTTCGCTTGCTGGTGCCATTTAGATATTCCAAGCTTCGTCAGGTTGTCCTCTACTTGGTCTTTCCAACGAAGATGCGGTCGTCCTCTTCTGCGTTGACCGCCGCTGGGTACCGAATCGAATGTTTTCTTCACTGGAGCATCGTCTTTCATGCGCTGAACATGACCAAGCCAGCGAAGCCGCTCGATTTTAATGCGCTTGACTATGTCGATGTCGGCGTACAGCTCATACAGTTCATTATTCCACCGTATTCGGTACTCGCCATTGACGCAGATTGGTCCGTAGATCTTACGAAGAATCTTTCTCTCGAATGCTCCTAAAGTCTTTTCATCTAAACTGCTCAGCGTCCAGGTTTGTGATGCGTAAAGTAGGACGGGCATGATGAGCGATTTATAGAGCGTGATTTTCGTTCGTCGAGAGAGGGCTCTGCTTCTCAATTGCCTACTGAGCCCAAAGTAACACCTGTTGGCAAGAGTTATCCTTCGTTTGATCTCAATGCTGATGTCGTTGGTTGAATTAATGCTGGATCCCAGATAAACGAAGTTCTTCACAACCTCGAATGAGGTATTGTCAACGGTAACGTGGGTTCCAAGACGCTGGGACTGTTTGTTTGTTGACACTAAGTATTTCGTCTTATCTGCATTCACTGACAGACCCATTCGACTTGACTCTCTTTCTAATCTGGAAAATGCTGCACTGACTTCGCGCGTATTATGGCCAATGATATCTATGTCATCAGCATACGCAAGCAGCATAACACTCTTGTAGAATATTGTGCCACTACGTCTCAGATCAGCAGCTCGGATGATCTTTTCCATCATTAGGTTAAAAAAGTCGCACGATAAGGAATCACCTTGTCTGAAACCTCGTTTGGTAATAAATGGTGGGGAGAGGTCCTTCCCGATTTTAACTGCACTGCTGATGTTGCTCAGTGTCATCCTGCAAAGTCGTATTAGTTTTGCAGGAATACCAAATTCAGACATGGTGGAGTACAGGTGCTTCCTTATTGAGCTGTCGAAGGCGGCTTTGTAGTCGACAAAGAGATGGTGGGTGTCGACTTGTTTTTTTTGAGTCTTCTCCAATATTTGTCGTAGCGTGAAAATCTGGCCGATGGTGGACTTTCCAGGTCTGAATCCACACTGATATGATCCTATCAGTTCGTTTGCAATGGGCTTCAATTATTCACATGAAAAAGCTTTAAATTCCTGTTAAATGAGTTATAAGTATTAAGATAAGATTATGAAATATAAATATTAATATGATGGATAATGTAATGGGGCAAGGAATCTACGCTACCCGTTGGTATCTATAGCACTTAGTTGAGGAGTATCTACACTTGGTGCAGGGTCTTAAGGATGCTAGTGTACAACGTGACACTGATATGGTGCTGGCCAATCCTATTTTACCCGCCGATGTGCGAAAAGAGGTTGTTTCCGGCAACATTCGAAGCGCCAATAATTTAATGAGTTTCCTATGGCCGCTTTGTGGAATACGTTTACGTATTGCAGAGGGTCAACTAATACTAAATAGTACGAAGCAATTAGTAAATACTACATATATAATGGAAGAAATTACGAAGTAATTCGTACGAGAAATTGAGGACTGATAGGGAATGATATCTCTATTAGTCGAAGATCATTCTTTGGAGCAACAGATAGTAAGAGGCATTTAAGCCAATAACGCATACTAACTTGGACGATAAGCAAATTTATGTTTTTAAAATTAAACACAAGAAGAAAGCAAAGTGAAATAAATTAAAAACTACATGTTTTCGCGAAATTCGGTTTAAAAAAATCGTTTTTCTACATAAAGATAGCAAGGTGTCAAAAATAGCTTTTTTTTTAAAAAACGTATATTTATTTTGCGGTTTATAATAGATATGATCATATCCTGCAACTTTTGTTCTAGCATTTTGCAAATATTTGCAATTAGGGGGCGTGGCCCGATCTTTACAATTTTTTTTAAATGTTAATTTTATTTCAGCTTAGGATTTATATGATCTTAGCCAACAATTTTTGTTCTGACAATATTCAAAAATTTTAAATTAGGGAGCGTGGCCCTACCTTAACATAAATTTTTTAATGTTAATTTTATTTTGGATTACGATAGATATAATTTTAGCCAATATTTTCTGACATTTAACATTCTTAAAGAACTCTTAACTAGGGGGAGTGGCCCAACTTTTATATCAGAAATAATTTTCTGAAATATTTATTTATATATTTGAATGAAGATGTTGTAGTTCTAACATAAGTTGATCTTCCTCAGTTATTTCTTTCCCGTTCCATTCCTTTGGATCTTTAAAAGTTATGCCGGATTTCTTCAATAAATCTATTTGTCTCTTCAAAACATTCATTCCGTCAGCTTTTATTTCCAGTACAGACAATTTTTTCTCGAAGTCTTTATAGTTTAACGCAGTTTTTTGACACATTAGGGAAGTAAATAACAATTTTGAGTCGCTTCTTCGTTTTTTTCGAACACACTCAATTTTAGGTTTTTCTAATCTCGTTACTCTTTCACCAGAATTCCTATTCTATTTTCATAATAAGAACTCTTTAAAAATTTAACTTTAGCATTTACCTCGGAAACTTGTTTGTTCTGCAAAATTGATTTGTCAGTGAGGTAAGAAATAGAGCGATTGCATCGGCCTTTTACCTGCTGACATATTGTATAAATTTCTTTATTTGGAGCCATATCCTCATTCCTCTTCACCATCGCAAAAACACGTTCCAAATTTTTATTGCTGCTGGAAGATTTGACATTATCTAATGGTATGTTAAGATATCTTTTGTAGACAGCATTGCTAACAGTCAGCAGGATATCGGTGTACAATTAATTTATTTTTGCAACATCAATCATTGATATTTTTTGCATGCAAAATGCAAATTTAAAATAAGCAGGTATATTTTCATAAATTGTATTGGATTGCACATCTTCTTCAGCTAAGGCTTCAATTATTTTTTTAACTCATCTTTAAATTCCGAATGCTCTTCACTGTCAATAATTGCACTGCCCGTAATCGGTTCAAGACAAATAGAATTCAAAGCAACACATAATTTTAATTGATCGATGAATTCTTTGTCAATAGTGTTTAGTATGATCCCTGCATCCTTATACATACTTTTATATTGGTTGGCGAATTCAATCAGCAAATCGCTCAACTGAATAATCTGAAAAGCAATATCAACCCAAAACATAAATCTGCGTCCTTGCACATCATTCAGCATGTTAGGATGAACAATTTCTTTATTCGACTGGAAGTTTAGAAATCAACCGCTATTGGGTGATATGCAGCATTTTTTGAATTCATGAAACCAGGAGTGTTTTTAATTTTAGTACTGAAACCATCGAAAACCTCATCACGTTTTGCTACCATATCTTTTGTTACATTATTGGCTGCATGAACAAAACATTGTTTTAGACTTAAAGTTTCAACTTCCTTTCCAGCTGCCAGAAGGCTTGAAGAGTTAATGATTTCTCGCCGACAATCATTCAGGCATTTATTGAAAACTTTAGATGTCACTGCGTTATCTGACATAAATGCATTTAACTTCAACAACTTCGAAAGAAGTGACTCCGATAAACTGATGAGATGATCCATTCTTTTTAGACTATCGAGCAGGACTTTTGTTGATATTCAGTGCTTTTTGTTGGCACTTTTTCAATTGCAACAACAACTTTTTTTAATTCGACTTCACATAAGGCAGTTTAAATAAACGCTTGAAATTTATAAATACCCATCATTGTTTTATCATGATGTAGCGTAAAATCTGTCCCATGATCCAGTAAATAATTTAGTTGACACGCTGTAGATAATTCCACAAAATAAAAAATTTTTTCTTTATACCTGTAAGCAGTACTCTTCGATTAATTTCAATAAATTCAAAATTTCGACTATTTTGTTGTAAGGAACATGCATTTCTAGAATTCTGTACACGCATATCTTTTCAGTGATCACATCCATCTCTAATTTTTTGGGTTTAGTAGCCCTCAAAATTTTTAATTTATATTCTAACCTTTTAATTTTTTTTATTTTTCATTGAAATAGAGCTCAATAGTGTCCTTTTTTTCTTCAAAGTGTTTTGGTTCCACCAAGATTTCTTAAAAAAGATCATCGTATTTTTTTTTGCAGATTTAAAAATAAATCCAATTTTCTGGCAACCAACCGTTTGCCACTCGAACCCTCAACATCTTTCTAAAATGAAATAATAGCAGATCGATCATAATTTGAATTTTTACTACGCCCTGTTCGAAAATATGAAAAGAGTTCAAGAACGTCAGAGCTCTTCACATTATTTTTCCATCGGAATATTCCGTTATTGTCTTGAACAATACATTTAAAAAAGATTTTCCAATAATAAACCATTTTGAAATATTTATACACGTGCATTACGATACTAGTATACACACAAAAGACACGATGTGACTACGTTCCGCCTTTTAACTACATTATTTTTTTTCGTATTGATTGTGAAAAATGGATGGGGAATCGAGCTTTGAGGTGTGAATGTGCATTATGAATGTGTTAATTGAATGTGCTGAATGTGCTGCTTTCTATGAATATTTTCTTGTATTTTATTCTTTGATTAGATTAGCTTATTTCCGAATGAATTTTAATTATAAAATGGAGGAAGGTATCGTATGAGAATTTATCATATGCCCCTTCGATTTTTAAAACAGGTTTGTTGGATAATTTCAAAATAATCACAGTTAATCACAAAAAGGGAGTTTATTACATAAATTTTTAATTTAAATGGATATTACTTTTTTCACTGACTCTGTTTTAGAAAACCATTATAACATGTTTCTCAGTAAATGTTATTAGCTTTTAAAAACTGCTAAACATTTTTGATTAGCACAAGCCATTCCGTAGTAATAACCTTTTAACTGAAGGGGTCTTCAGGGTAAAAGAGTGATAGGTACTTTACGGCATTGACGTTATTCCTTCAAATAAATTCATGATATCGAGGCGGCTTCTTCAAGTTGATCTTTCAATGAATTTACAGTATACTGGGTTTTTAATTCGAAGCAGTTTTAGGGGGTGCACCAGGCTACCCAAAAACACCATATTTTTTGTCCATATTTTTTAAGATATTTGTTTTATTTTCCATATCGACGCTGTTTGGAATAGCTGCTTAGAATGTCTTTTCAAAATGGTTAATAACTCTAAGATCGACTTAGTTTTAGAGGTGTGCACGCAAATTGGAAAAATTGAGGTTTTCACATTTTTGCGGTTTTCGAGCTATATATACCTGATATCTGAACGACCCAAATAATTTTTTTGTATGTAATATATTTTATAAAGACTCATTACTTACATCGAATTCCATCAAGAAAGCTTGTCTGAAGAAAAGACTTTAGCAGAAAAAGACGACTGAATGAGAGCGATTCCTTCCAAGGAAGCTCCATATAAAACCCCTTATCCCCTAAACTATTAAATAAAAAACAAAAGATCACAAATTGTGACTGAAGCATTGGTCTTCCATATATGTATCAATTTAAAGTTATATGCTTAACTCGATAATTTTGAAAAAATGACACCTTGCTACATGAAGTTTTTCCAATTTGGATCATTTTTTTAATTTTTCGTAAACTTAATAAAATTGCTAACAATCTTGCAGCAGTTAAATTTGAGATTGCAGCGATATAGATAATTCTAATTTAAAAGCAAAAAAAAAAAAAATATATTAGGAAATTCTGAGTAAAGTAAGCTTATCTTAGATTTTAGATCAAGCACTAATTTTAGAAAAATCTGATGGCAAATTCTGGTTAAGAAAACGCTTTTACATTCAAATATCTTACGGTGAAAAGTTTTTTTATGACTAAAATTTAATTAGGAAACTCGATTTTAAACGTATACTTCTTCAAATTCACGTTTTTTAAAAAGAGTCCACACATTTTGTAAATTATTTTGATTTTTTCGCGTCACGTTCTTATTATTACATCCAGGATTCAGAATCAAGCCTTGAAGGTTTATTAAAAAAATACACATTTTATATAATTCATGTAATAAGTATGTTTCCAAACTCGATTGTTGTAACTTGCTTGCTGCTGGAACTGATGCTTGTTGAAAAAAGAAATAAGTCAGTTGATGTCCATGCGGGGAACATTTCAAGAATAGCGACAACTCTAATTCTTAATTTTTGCGGATTATATGGATATTTACCTACTAAATCCATCCAAATCTGATAAATTTCAGGTCGCTTACAATTGGTTTATGAGTTACAAGCCTCCAAAACTGGAAAAAATGGTCTAAAAATCTTGCTTGTTTTATTTATTTTTCAAATAAATAATATATTGGGTAATTTTAGCATTCTTTTTTGAAAAAAGGAAAATGTGGTGGATGAAAATTACTAAGAATATTTGTTGAGAAAAATTTTTTGAAATTGCATAAAAAAAATGTAATTTGAAAATGTTTCGGACATGATACCAGAAAGATTTTTACCCCATCATCGAAATACAGTCGCTCACAAAAGTATTCGGAATAAAAAATCTTTAAAGAAAAAAAATCAACCACAATTTTTTTTTAATATAAACGAATGCTGTTAATCAAAACTCACTGAAGTATATTCAAGAGATATGAATACTTTTATTAATACCAATTAGATAAAAATTAAAACTAGTAAGTCTTCAAAAGTCACCTAAAATTAATAATTAGTCTAAATCCAACCCACAAAAGTATCCGAAAAATACTCAGTAGCATCCCTGTTTTAAATGTACCGTTTTGAGTCCTACTTAATTTGGCATCACTTTTGTTTTTATACATGTGTGCATTCATTTGGCGTTAGGTTTTTTCAAAGTCAATTTGTCTTGCTGTACGTTTTTGAAAATTATTGAAAAATGGGTAGAAAGTCCGCTGAAACTACTATTGAAGAAAAAAAAAAATTAATTTTTAGAATACATGAAGAAGAAAAAACGCTTAAAGAGATTTCAAGTTCAACAAATAGAAACATTTCCACCATTCATAGCATTTTAGAAAGGAGTTCGCTAAGTGTTGATAAACGTTCAGGCAGGCTTAAAAAAACTTAGTTTTCGGGACGAGTGCATTATAATCAGAAAAAATCAAGGAACAACCCCGTACTTCTGCCGTATAGGTTAACGAAGACCTTTCAGAATATCACGATGTACATGTTAGTGATAAAACTGTTCGGAGAACGCTCAGAGCTGCTGATTACAAGAACTCCCCGTATCAAACTATTGATAAGCAAAAAAAATAGTAAAATACGCATAGAATTTGCAAAAAACTATAAAAATTATGATACTGAGTTTTGATCAAGAGTAAAAGCGATGAAACAAAATTTAACATTTTTGTACCGGATTGTGGTAATATAGTGTCGAGGAAGAAAAATACTGAATTGAATCCAAAAAATACAATCCCATATGTGAAACATCGAGGTGGTAACGCCATATTATATGCGTGTATGAGTGCAAATGGACCCAGCGGAAAAATAAAAAGCGCTTGTAGAAGCACCGCATTTTATGCGCAGTTTTGGTACGCTTTAAGGATGTGCTCTTCAGACTTCAGAGTTTTTGAGCGCATATTTTTATCTACATTTTTTTCATACAAAATCAAGCAAGAAAATAGCACAGTGTTAAGACATTCGACTCTAAGCTACGCAGTCAGAGTTCAATCCCAGACTATGCAAAGCAGTTTTTTAATTTATCTTTAATGTTGTTTTCGAATTTAACTGCATCCTCAAAGCTTACCAAAGATGCAGTAAAAATGCGCCTACTTTTGCGGACACGTAGAACAAAAAAGGAAAGTAAGCTTCATCAAAAAAGATGCGCCGCTTGCTTAAAAAACAGCGGATCATCATTAGTGTTTCAGCGCTACTTTTACCCGCTGTGGAGTCCGCAACATCCAGTTTATTACTGATAAAATGAACCATCAGCAGTATATTCAGATTTTAAAAGACAATTTGGAAGCAAGCGCCGAACAACTTGGGCTTTCGGGTCGATATGTATTTCAACAAGATAATGACCCGAAGCATAACGCTCAAAATATGCAACTTTGAATACTTTAAAATTCGCCGAGTATTTTGGAAACACCTCCTCAATCGCCGGATCTCAACCCGATCGAGCGAATATGGGAGAAGAATGGGCGAAAATTAGATCTGTAAGAACTCGGTATCTGGCTCTGTCGATGTCAAATAGCATTAAGCAAGTTATTAAGCTCAAGGGTTACGGCACACGTTATTAAAATTAATATTTTATTTATTTTTCTATTATTTTATGCTAAATTCCGAATACTTTTGTGAGCTGATTTCTTTGATATGTTGTTTTTGATGTAAATATTCCAAAACAATGTTTTTCTCTTAAGTTTTATTTTTGTGATAAAAAAAATGTATACATAAAATAAATGAATTGGTCTTGATGCGGTAAGATTTAAATTAGAATGAATTAAAAATATAACAATTCCGAATACTTTTGTGAGGCACTTTATATATATAATTTCTTATGTGTACAAGCGTGTGTAAACCAGCGTATCATATTAACAAAGTTAGTACCAAAAATCTCAGAATATAGAATTGTATAGGTTACATTTTCTTTATGTGCATTCTAGAGTCCTTTATGCCTTGCCCTTGTTTTCATTATTTATTTATAAAAACTAAATTGCCAAAAAATTGATGCTGTGTTGAAATTTTGCATGAGAAACACTTATTTTCAAATCAAATACACGAATTAAGCTTGTCATATGTGGTGGTACTTCCACGAACGCTCTTTTCTACAATATGGCAGCAAATCAGTAATACAATGCAAGCTTCATGTAAGATTTCTTTCCTGAGTCGAAGGCTTAAGATTTCGCAAATAGTGAATTTACCTATATAAATATTACAAAACGCAAAGTGAAAAATAACATTTCAAAGTTTCAAATTTCTATTTGCTATCGAAGCAAGGTAACAGTGCGTGTACCCAAGTCGAGTACTGAGGGGAAAATGACCTGAGCATGAGGCGAATTTATGGCAGTTACTTGCAGCTGTCAACCACTACTACGGAAAAAATATAACGCTGATCTGCAACTCCCCAGTCTCCCCTAACGTAAAAAAGCAATTTAACATTTTAATTTTATATGACAAGAAAAATATACTTGTTATAACAGTCTTTTTTAGACCATTGCAGCCAAACGGCTTTTTCTCTTGCAAGAGCTGTCAACACAAATTAGCATTGCAAACAATTTTTGCTACTGGCAATTGTTGTGTTTAAAATCTAATTATATATTTTTTTCTTTTTTTTTGCTTACGAGTTTATGCATATTGTTTTAACCAAATAAATTTATTTTTTCTATTATTTTTTATCTACTTGCGGAATTTTTGCATGCATGCATCGTTGTTAAAGCAATAATAGCAACTTATAAATAGTTACACATGAACAACAGAAAAATTAATATTTTAAATAGTTTGACAGACTAATAAACCACAATATAAACCAATTAACACCGAACTTGGATGACTTTACAACATTTATTTTACACGTAACTTTTATCCTTATTGTTATTTTACCCCACTTATGTTTATTCTGAAAATTATGAATTTGATTATGAATAAAAAAAAAAATAGTTTTAATATTTTTTGGGTGCTAGAATACTAACTAGAATACGTCCGGGCATTTAAAATGTTAATTAATTTTAAATCACGGCATTTGAAAGGTACTCGTATATCACTTAATTAATTAACTTTTAAATTGCGGCTAGCCGCTTAAATAGCTGCAAGCGAATTAAATTTGTTTAAAAATAATTTCAGCTAATGTGTTGCTTATTTCAGCTTTTGTTGGTTTTGGTATAAAACTGTGCTAGCGGCAATGGCATAATGTAGCCATAAGGAAGCCTTGTCTTTCCATTTACATCAATCAAACTAATGTTTTTAAAAAACTTTGTGATTTTTGTATTTGTAAGCACTCAATCAACGTTTTGTTTTTATTATTAAGTGGAGTTCAGACTCTGTAGTTCAATTGAAATTTTTATTTAGGAAGCTATTGGCTTTGATAAATTTAACAGAAACTACCTCGACTTCTGTTAAAAAAAAATAAAAAACAAAAACAAATAGGATATTTTAATTCCGCCACAATTGAAGCAAACTATCTCTAGCGAACTAAACAAATACTACATACGTTCATTGAAATGTGTGTTTTCTTTTATTTCAAATTAGACTATTCAATTCAAAATATAGATTGCAAAACAAATTTTAGAAATATTTTAAAAAACCAAAAATAAAGGAAAACAATGTGTATTTCAGCAGCTGCAATTTAAGTTCTAAAAAATATGTAGGAAACATTTTAACTCAAAAGTACAATTGCGGCGCAACTCTTCTACGTTCGCACACTTTCAGTGCTTGCCACAATTATGGTTTAAACGTGAGTTTGCAGATGCCACTAGTGATGTGATTTTCATTATGCTTATGATCCCAAATGCATGTGTAAAAATTCCTTTTTTGCTCACTTTATTCCTTCCAAAAGATTCTGAAATCCCGCGAAAAATCCCTCCAATATTAATGTCAAAATAAGAAAAATAAATAATTTTATGGATGACTATTTAATAAACATGCATAGAAATAAAAAACCTATTTATTTTTAAAAATTCATATTTAAAATTCCAGGGAACACTTTGCCCCCTTAGGCAGTGAACATTTTTTATGTATCTTCATGTTAAATCATAAAATCCGTAAGTTTAAATTAACAAATTTTAAAAGTGAAGCAAAAAAACTTTCTTAATTGTAAGTTGCGCTTAAACTTAGGGCTTTTAAAACTTTGTTAATAAAAACGTCGTTTTTAGTTGTAATTTAAAATGACGATATGGGCGATTCCGCTATAGACAATTCTCGACATCAATTTCCAAATCACAGATTTAGTTACATTTTTTGATGCCAATAGAAAAAAAAAAATCTAAATTTATTAAAAAAACATTTTTTGCGTACTTAAGGTCATATTACAATTTGTGTCGCCATTGCTAACATTGACGTTGAAAAGTTTAGTGTAAATTCAAAATTGATGCCTGGCAGCAATAACGCAAAATAGCTAGTTTTGGCAGTTTTTGGTTACATTTTATCGGTAAATTTTGAAGTGATATCATTCGTGTTTCCGTGCTTTCAGAAACATATAAGTACTTGTTATAACTTTTTAAGTATTATTGACTTCAAAAAGGTACTTTAAGCTTGTTGCACGCGAGTTACAAACGAGGCAATTAATATTAAATTACAAGAAATTGTTTCAAAATATGGAAACAATAAAAACTGAATATTTATTGCCTCATTGCAACAACCCAAATCATTTAACACTTAAATTCAAATTCATTAATTGCCAAACATATTTGTCAATTCAAAATATGCAGCTAAGCAACTCCAAATATCATGTTACTCTTTTTTTAACTGCACCAACAAACCCAGAGACCCACTTAAGTGTTTTGTAACTTCATAAACATTTTGTAATCTTCGTTGTACTGCAACGAAGAAAGAAGAAAGAAGAAAAGAAGAAATTCTCATACATTGATATGTTTGTATTGATAAACTATTGGTATATTTTAAGTAACATTTATTCTGTTAGTTGTAAGAAAGTTTAGTTTTAGTTTTGATCTGAATAAAAGAAGTTGTGTTTTAAAAAACATAAAGTGTCTTATATTAAAAAGGACTTTATAACTGGCGCAGTCGGTTACAAATAATTCCGAAGAATTATTAAAAAGAACTTTAGAACTGGCTACAAATAATTCCGAAGAATTATTAAGAAGAACTTTATTAAAGAAAAATTATCTAAAGTTTTTGACTAAATTAAAAAGTGTCCAAAATAAATTCGGAACAACTTCTTACCACTATGAACAACCTAGAAGAGGTCATAAAAAAACAACAGGAGCAGATTCTCCAACAACAAAATATTATACAACAGCAGCAGCAACAAGAGCAACAATTTGCACAACACCTACAAACACATCAACAATCGACATTGTCAATGCTACAACTAACTCCAGCAACAATTCTCGATCAATTCAGAGCAGTCAAACCATTTGGAAAAGGACATGTTCTTACTTCTTTCATCAAATCAGTGGAAAAAGTGATGCAACTATGTGGTCAAAACCAGGATTTGTACAATTTTGGATTGCAGATCATCATCAACGAAAAACTTTTAGGAGAAGCTGGGAATCGCGTCAGGACACTAGGAGACAACGCAACATGGGATGAAGTCAAGGAAAAGCTGAGACAACAATTTCAACCAAGAAAAACTTACTAAGAGGTATTCAATTATTGTAGGAATATTAAGGTATCAAATTTAAGAGAATTATTTGAAATATTTAGCAGTGCAAAATACGAAATAAACGAAATATTCGAATACGACATTGTGAAACCAAATATTTATAGTGCAAATCACGTTGACAGAGACTTAGCGGATATTTTGTTAAACAAAATTGACGGACAATTTAGGGCAAACATCGACAATTGCAATTCACTTAACGATATAATAAATAAATTCACTTTACTAAGAATACTGGATGACCCAAGGACAATAGACTATAGGCACAAAAAACAAAATCAAAATAACAATAGTTCTGGTCAATATCAAATAAATAGAAATAGTTCTGGACGCTATATTCAAAATAATAATTCTGGACGATATCCACAAAATAATAATTCTGGACGATATCCACAAAATAATAATTCTGGTCGATATATTCAAAATAATAATTCAAGACAATACAGACAAAACTATAACTCTCAACAACCCAGACAAAATCTGCAGAACCAAAGAATTGAAATTGAAAAAATTCAGGAGGACGACATAAATTTTCAAAACGAGCCTCGGAATGTAAACTGCCAATAATAAAAATTCACATTGGTAACGAGAATATAAAATGCTTAGTTGATACAGGCTCAACTACAAGCATTATACAACCTAACGTATTAATTAATTTTCCACTACAAAAACTAAAAGAACCAAAAATATTTTCGACAATTAATGGTTTAAACAAAATTACCAACGAAAAACTTACTCCAATACCAAGAGAATTTCAAAAAGCAGGAACCATATCTTGGAAAGTGGTTAATCTTCATAATCGAAATTATGATGCTATTATAGGGCAAAATGTATTAACAACTTTACAAGCAAGAATTGATCTGGAAAACAGGTTTCTAGAGATAAAAGGGAATAAAATATTTTTTTTAGATAGTCCGTACCCATTCGATATCGAAAGTATACAAACGTTAGAACCCATTAGTAACCGCTTAATGGAAAATATAAATTTAGATCATATTAATTCAGAAGAAAGATTAAAGTTACAGAATCTTTTACAACAATTTGAAGATTTATTTTACTTTGAAAACGATAATTTGTCTTTTACCCATGAAATCCAACATGAAATAATAACTAAAAACTGTCAGCCTATTTACTCAAAAATAAATAGATATCCACGAGTTCACGAAGTCGAAATTGAAAAACAAATCTCGAAAATGCTAAAACAAGGCATAATAGTTGAAAGCAACTCACCTTTCAATAGCCCTCTTTGGATTGTCCCCAAAAAACTGGACAATTCGGGTACAAAAAAGTGGAGAATCGTAATCGATTACAGGAAATTAAATGAAATCACACTTTGTGATAAATTTCCAATTCCAAATATCGAATCAATTTTAGATAAATTGGGCAGGGCACAGTATTTTACTACATTAGACTTGGCCAAAGGGTTTCACCAAATTTTAGTGAAACCCGAAGATATAAAAAAAACAGCTTTCTCTACTCCTTTCGGACACTTTGAATTTACCAGGATGCCTTTTGGATTAAAAAATGCACCTGCAACATTTCAAAGATTGATGAATTCAGTCCTGAGAAAGCACATTAACAAAATCTGCGTAGTATATTTAGACGATATCCTCATCTTCAGCACAAGCTTAGAAGAACACTTAGAGAATATCAGACAAGTATTTAACACACTACGTAAGGCCGGTTTAAAAATCCAAATAGACAAATGTAATTTTATGTGTAAAGAAACACAATATTTAGGACACATTTTAACATCGGAAGGTATAAAACCAAATCCGGATAAAATAAGCGCAATAAAAGACCTGAAATTACCACAAACCCAAAAACAAATAAAATCGTTTTTAGGAATTACAGGCTACTACAGGAAATTCATCAAAGATTATGCTAAAGTAGCATACCCAATAATAAAATATCTTAAAAAGGATTTAAAAGTAAATAAAAATGATCCAAACTATATTTCAGCATTTGAAAAATTAAAAACAATCATTACTGATTACCCCATCCTAAGATACCCAAATTTCAATAAACAGTTTAAACTCGTCACCGATGCAAGTAATTTTGCTTTAGGCGCTGTTTTGATGCAGGACGGTCACCCTATCTCCTATGCGTCTAGAACACTTAATGACCACGAAAAGAATTATGCAACGGTAGAAAAATAACTTCTTGCTGTAGTTTGGGGAGTGCAGTACTTTAGGCCATATTTGTTTGGTAAAGAGTTTATTCTTCATACTGATCACCAACCACTGAAGTGGTTACAAGCCAAACACTCAGGAAAGGATATAAATCCAAGACTCCAACGTTGGCTAATACAACTTGGAGAACAGTGTGGCCATTTTAGCCTTTTTCAGGCTAGATTTAGCCGGTTTTCTAGCGGTTTAGCCTGTAAATTTACGATTTAGCTTCATGGCTTTTTTTTAGCCTTTTTGCCTTTTCAAAATAGCTTTTTTTGTCTTTTTGGCAAAGTGTCAAAAACGTAGTTTTACCCTGTAGTTCGGTGGACCAACTAGTTCGTATGAGAATTCACATATCCTTAGGCCCAATTTTTCAGTGCGAGCTTGAACTCTAGTCAAATTAAACTGAGGTAAGCTCACCAAAATTGGACGTTTAACCTCGGTTTTACTAGATATTTTAGCATTCGTTGAAGTTAAATTGACTTAAATGATCATATAATGTGTTCCTTTTTTGCCTCAGTGTAACCTCAGATTTAACCTCAGTGTAATTTGACTAGAGTTTAAGCTCGTACTGAAAAATTGGCCCTAAGCGGTTGGGCCTAGTATTTTGTACGTCCTTTTAACACATCGATGTCATTGACAGGTGCGAACGGACCCAACGTCCATTACCCTGGGCTTTACAATTCTTCTATCCCATTCGACCATACCAGTAAATGGCATGTCTAAAGGAATATGCTGCCATCAGCCAAACTACAGGGTACTTATAAAAAAAATTCTGTCGTCGTATTTTACTACGCAATTAATTTCCGATATTGAAAATAGTCTTTACAGCATAATAATAGACGAGTCTACTGACATTTCTGTAAAAAACGATACGATATTACGATAGCCGACAGTTTATATCAAATTTTTTTGAAATTGGTAGAATTAGAAGATTCTACATTGCAGTAGAATTTAAGCATTGTAAATATCATTTTAAAAACACTTCGTGAATTTAAGTTAAGTAAAGCTAATTTTAAAGGGCTAGTGACAGCAGGACCTTTAAATTGATGGGCAACGGTTATAAAACTTTTTATTTGATTTACATTTTTTTAAAAATCATGTTTTAGAAGTTTAGAGTACTAGAACGGAGTACTTGATATCACTGACCTTTGGAGCAAAAAAATTGGTGTCCTTAAAACACAAACATCGATACATGCATCATGCTTTAAGATCAAACTCTAAATGCAGTAGCTATGACGAAAAATTTGAAACGGTTCCTACGTTCGGCAAAATAAATTATAAATTTTTTAAAATAGACCTACTAGAATAATTGAAATAGTTACATAAGAAAAGGTTAATTATTTTATGCAAGCTTAAATTTTCTGACATTGGTGGTACATAAGGATGGTAAGAACTGAGATTTGGTTGATAAGTACTTAAAAGGGGTACTTGAGTTTAATGACCTTAGGAGCAAAACAAAAATACTCTTCTCAAGACAAAAATATCGATATACCATATATTAAGATCGGACTGTAAATTTCGAAGATATGACGAAACGTTTGATAAACAAAAATCTTCGGAATTACCTTCCAAAAATGCTTCGAATTAGATGGTGTGCGGCGAATTTTATTTTGATACGGTCTAGTACCTATATTATAAATAAATTTATGTTAAAAATTAAATAAAAACCTTAAAATTGTATGAAACATATCTGGTTGTTTTTTAGCTTATTTTTTCAAGTCATTTAGCTTGTTTTGACTTTTTTTTTTGGCAGTTTTAGCTTTCTTTTTTCTAAGCTCGTGGCCACACTGTTGGAGAATATGATGCTAAAATCGATTATATTAAAGGAAAAGATAATAAAATAGCAGATTTTCTTAGTAGAATTGATACAGGAAGCCATGAGATAAATTACCTAGAAAATGATGATAATGATTCTTTGGAAGTTCAAACAGTTCACTCTCAAGAGGAAGAAGCATTAGATCATATACCCATTTTAGATACCGTTGTGAACAGATTTAAGACACAAATAATTCTCGTAGAACATAAAACTCAAGAATTTGAAATTATAGATGGCAAGAAACGCATATATATTCAACAGGAAGAAATACCACACGATATTTCCGACATACTAAGAAGACATATTAAAGATGGAAAAACGGGAATCTACTCATATTTAAATGATAGATTTTACCATCAGGTACAATTAAAAATAATTGAAATGTATTCTCAATACCATAGAATAAAATTTGTTAAATGTAGTCACCTTGCTAAAGATATGAGGGACGAACACGAAACACTAAAACAAATTTCTTTATATCATACAAAAGAATCTGGTCATTCAGGCATAGAAGCAACTTACGAAGGAATAAAAAGAAAAATATTTTTCCCAAACTTAAAGATCTTCATAACAAAAGTAATTAATAACTGCAATATTTGTACTGGAGCAAAATATGACAGAAACCCAATAAAAAAGAAATTTGCAAGAACAGAAACACCAACTGATGTTAACCAAATAATTCACATAGATACATATGTCAACAGCAAACATTCATTTATCAACTTTATTGATAAATTTTCAAAACACGCTGTTAGTCTCTATTTAGAAGATAGGAATAATCAAACCTTGATCGAAAAAATAAGACTCTACATCTCAATTAAAGGAAAAATGAATAAAATCATAAGTGACAACGAATTTAACAGCATAAATGTAAAAAACTTTTGTAGAGAAGAAGAAATAGAAATACATTTCGCAAAACCAAACAGTCATACAGGAATCTCAGACGTTGAACGCTTAAATAACACACTTACAGAAAGACTTAGGGCACTTAACCTTGAAAACAAGCTACCAATTAAAGAAGAAATGGCAAAAGCAATCGAATATTATAATGCTTCGTACCATTCAACTATAAAATGTACACCGTTTGACGTGGAAAATGAAAAAGTTAGTAAGCAGACAATAAAAACAAATACTACAAAACAAAAGACTAAAACCATAACAAAACGTAACGAAAAAAGAGAAGACTACACAGAAAATAGAGAGCGAGGGTTCATAAAAAACTACACAAATCTGAGACATAAAGAACAACCAAAATACAGAAATTATTTACTACGAAATGTTCATGAAAGTAACATTAAACGACCGTTTAAATTTGCAGATACCAACCTTGGGGCTCGCAACAATAATAATATTGCTAACAACGACAACAACAGTAATGGGAATACAAATCAGCCCGATTTATGAAACATCTGGATACGTTAAAATTAAACTAAACCAGGTAGAAATAGTAAACCAAACAACCACTGTAATACACATTATAAACACAAACACAATTATTGATATTTTAAATAAAATACAACTTAACATTGACCATTTTAATGAAAATAGTAAACAACTTTTGCAAAATGAAATAGATTTAATAAAATCAAAAATTCGTACAATTATTCCAAACAAAACCAGAACAAAGAGAGGATTACTTAATTTCGTGGGTTCAGCTCACAAATGGCTTTTTGGCACTATGGACAATGACGATAGGGAGGAAATTCTGGAACGCTTAGAAATATCAAATAAAAACTCGCACAACGCAATAGAAACAATTAACGAACAAATACAATTAAACTCACATTTTAATGATACGTTCAATATTTTACAAACAGCTAAAGAAGAGGACAGAATAAAAATGAAATCAACTGTTCTAAATATAAAATCGCAAAATAACGAAATTTTAAGAAAATTGCTTTACACCGGCCAGCTGTTGAAACTTAAACACCTAGAAAGAAAAATAGACCAAATTCAAGATAATATAGTAGCAGCAAAAAATAACATAGTCCACCCAAGTATATTGACTTCGTCAGAAATAGAAACATTTAATATAGATTTTTATAAACTGAAACTTCTCAAGGTAGGAATAATGGACTATAAAGACAATAGTATTATTATTGCTATACAGATACCACAATCATTTATAAGGACAGACCTTAACATAATAACACCAATTCCGAATTCGAAGTTCATGCAAATAATTCAAAATCAAGAATTCGTTATAAATTACAATAATCAAACATTTACTTTCGAAGAAAATGTAACGCTAAAACATTTAAAGAAAAGTAAAAATTGTATTTTAACAAATAATTGCGAATATAAATTTAATAACAAAACAGACACACAACTATTGGACGAACAAACAATACTAGTAACGAATGCATACAACCTCGAAATAATACAAAATTGCGATAATAGAAACATTACTCTTACAAAAAATAATTTAGTAACATTTAGTAACAGTAAAATACAAATGGGGGAATAAAACTACGAGAACCACATAGAAATAATCCAAGACAGATACTTTTACTCGAACGAAAATACAATTAATAAGACAGAAATAGCACCCATTCACTTCAACAATATCATTACAGAACATTATAATAATATAAGAAAAATCGAAGAACTAAATTATCATAAGAACATCTCTTATGGAATAAATGTAACATTAGTTTTAATTATACTTGCTGCAATATTTATGTTAATAATGTTTAAGAAAAATAAAGTTAAATTTGTAAACAAACAAAAATTTATAACTAATGAGATCCAGGTGAATCTCAGATCAAATGGGGGAGGAGTTACAAACGAGGCAATTAATATTAAATTACAAGAAATTGTTTCAAAATATGGAAACAATAAAAACTGAATATTTATTGCCTCGTTGCAACAACCCAAATCATTTAACACTTAAATTCAAATTCATTAATTGCCAAACATATTTGTTAATTCAAAATATGCAGCTAAGCAACTCCAAATATCATGTTACTCTTTTTTTAACTGCACCAACAAACCCAGAGACCCACTTAAGTGTTTTGTAACTTCATAAACATTTTGTAATCTTCGTTGTACTGCAACGAAGAAAGAAGAAAGAAGAAAAGAAGAAATTCTCATACATTGATATGTTTGTATTGATAAACTATTGGTATATTTTAAGTAACATTTATTCTGTTAGTTGTAAGAAAGTTCAGTTTTAGTTTTGATCTGAATAAAAGAAGTTGTGTTTTTAAAAACATAAAGTGTCTTTTATTAAAAAGGACTTTATAACTCGCGCGATAAAAAATATATGAAAGTTTGTTTTTCTTGCAGAAACATAGTGTTAACATTTTCAAACTTAGTAAAAGTAAGAAGAAATCTAAGGGGAATTTAAATCAATCGGAATTAAGGTTATAAAGCACGTTAAATTGAAATAAACGCTAACTCAAATTGTTTGCATCCGCGATCTCAATTATTACGATCACGGGTGCAACATTTTTTAGACCTATCGGCATGGTGTCATATTTTATATTTTATTGATTTATGAAGCCCTAGATGATAAAAAATGTAGTATGTGATTAGTGTTTTATATATTTAGGTTATATAAAGTTATTTATTTAACTATTTATATAAAGTTTAGTTATAAATCTTACCTATTTAGGTGCGAGTGTGTTAATTTTTCGCACTTTTTTATAGAAAGATCAACTGAATTGTCCAAACTGCGGAATGAGACGGCTTCATAAAAATATAGGAGAAAACTTAAAGAAAATTTTAAACTTTATGCAGAACATCTTCGTCGAGAAAGGTCTCGTGACTCTGCAATGACTCTGCAAAAGTAAGGCCTCGGAAACTAACTATTGAAGTCAAAAAACAAATTTTAAATTTCTTTGATAGGGACAATATTACCGGACAAATGCCTGGAATGAAAGATTTTAAGATGATAAAGTAAAGTACAGGAAAGAAATTGAAAAGCCAGAAAAGAACAGTGATATGTAAAGAAATAAACATTTGGGATATAACCCTAGGTTCAAATCCCAGTGTTAATTCGAAGACCTAGATATGTAAACAGCAAAGACGAAAATATATCGTAGATAGCACGCCATTATATAAAGCGTTAGATGAACTACATAAAAGCACTGAAAAATATATGCTGAAAAACATATATATTTGTTAGAAAAAAATGTTCAGTCTGATTACTTTCAAAATACAAAACGAGAACTGACCAGTGAGAAAGCTATTGTATAAATAGATTTTGCCAAGAACTATGGACTGATCAACCTAGACGAAATACAATCAGCATTTTGATCTCATGGGCAAGTTACACTGTTACTTGCTTTATTTAGATTACGGACAAACTTTATTCAGTGGTCAAAACAAGCGATGAATTAAATCACAGTAAATACACTGTGCGTCTCTTTGTGCAGAAAATTTTTCAGTACATAAAATCATTCAATGAAAATATTACATCTAAAAATATACCTCTTCAGCGATAAATGCGCAGCTCAATTCAAAAATCGGTATGTAATTAATGGCAACCATGAATGCACTAAAAAAGGACATGAATTCATTTACCTCAAATGGAACTTTTTTTATTGTCTCACTCAATTGAACTTTTCATTCGGGGGAGGTGTCAAAAGATCAGTGTGGATCGCCGTTAAGTCTTGAAAAACTATCATAGACAGTGGTCAGGATTTCTTTGTTCTGGCACGCAGTCCCTCTATAAACATTTTTTTTTATATTTATGATCATCAAAAAAAGTTGCAGAAAGGAAGGTATGTTAGATGATAAATCGGAAGGTCTTCAAAGTATATAAGCCATGTAATCAAAATATTTTCTTATATTTGAAGAGGGCAAGAGCATTTCTGAGGCGTGAACCTCTTGTTCTCTTATCAAAAGTAACGTTATTTAAAAAAATGTTAGCGAAAGTAATTTTGATGTTGAAGATTTGGAACCTCTTTCTCGTGTAGAACACAAAGAAACTTAGCGTCCTGATGCATCTGAGCCTTCAGTATCGTATCATTAAAGTAACATTAAAAATGAACTTAAGTGCTCGAAAGTGCAATATATATAAAGATGATTTCATGTTTTCTTAATTTATGTGCTCATATAACGTTTATATTCAGCTGAAGTTAGACGCGTTGCACCCGCGATTTCTTTTAAAGGGAATTATTTATTGCTAGTTTTGTTTTCTAAATTTTTTTCTATTAATTTGGATGCTTGATTTATCTAATTTAAACATATGAACACATATTTTAATAAAAGTTTCACAATTAACAGGCTTTTGTGTTTTTGTGCTATATTCTGATGCAATTTTGTTTCACCCTCATAGTACTTTAAATAGCCTTAGTGATTAATGCTTTTTCATTTAAGGATAAAGGCCTTACATTATTTAATTTATTAAACTATTAAGAATATTTGCTTAAGCAAAAAATTACTGAAATGTGTGTAATACATGAAAAAAAATTAAAAAAAATTTTTAAATATTTCGGACATGATACGAGAAAGATTTTTACACGATCTTTAAAATATATTAGATGGATTCGACTCGCGTCGTTTCAACAGCGAGGTCGTGAAGTGCGGCTAGTCAGTAACAAATATAATCGTCCATCTTAACTGATGTGACTTTTACTATTAATTATTAGCAACAAAAATAATATAACTCAAAAAATTAATACACAAAAATGTGTATTAATTAATGTAATCATAAATTTGTGATCAAAAGCTACAATAAGAACTTCGTGTTTACAGTAGCTTTTTATCGCTGCGAATGCTATTCTGTCGTTAAGCATTCTTTTAAGAAGAAGAAGAAGAAGAAATATATTAGATTTTCTAATGTGTACAAGCGTGTGTCAACCAGTGTAGTGTGTGTATCATGTTTACAAAATTTGTACCAAAAATCGTAGTAAATAGCATTGTATAGGCTATATTTTTTATGTGCATTTTAGATTCTTTATGGCTTTGCTCGTCCCCCCCTAGAAAAACTCCTGCTGACGCCCATGTATAAAAGCTAAAATATTTATTATAAAATAAGCACCTACTTAAAAAAATATTGTAAGAAATTAAAAAAATAACCAAAGTAATGATATTATTAAAATTTTCAAAGTTTTTGTATGGAAATCAAATAAAAAAAATATCAAAAATATGTGAATATACGAAGAGTTATTTACGGCCTTTAATTTCTGATAGTTAATTTTCTTACAACTACTACACAAACTAAATATTTTTACGAAAAACATTATTTTTTAAGTTTTTTGCAAAAAGTTTTAGCTCACTGACGTTTATCGTACAGTCCAAAATATTTTGGAAATATCATAAATTAGAGCATGGTTAATTTTTAGGGCACAAAAGGTAAAAATGGAACTTTTTTAAGACACTTTAGTACACATATAATAGTATTGTATTTTTATTCAACCTGAGTTTTGAATGAAGCTGAAGAAATTTTGAATCCAAAATGAGGTAAACATCAGGTATCAAACCAATTTAATTTAAATTTATTGAGAATATTTCTTAAATCAATTACAACGAAAACTCAACGAAACACAAAATTGGATTGCCGAAACACAAAGTGATGCCAATTTGTTGTTTAAAAGGATTTCAATATTTAAAAATTTTGACAAAGTAAAAAATTCCGCTAAAAAAACTCAAATGACCTTTTGTGGTTTAAAAATCCCACAAAAAGGGCGAAATCCTACCAAATTACATCACTAGTTGCCACACAGCATCACAGCAGTTGTCCACCAACATCTAAGCCACTAACACCTTCTGTCCCACATGAAAAACTTTCTTATAAAGAGTTGAGTTGTCTCAGCACTATTTTACTGCCTTGCTTTCATTGCTTAGTCGTACTTGCATCTTGCAACTTGCTGTCCACATACAATCGACATTAACTGTCATTCGAGTTTTCGATAATGCACTGCGGTGTTTCCACCTGCACATGGACTGCTAAATTTGTGCACTATTTCTAAAACTTCGTTGGTTTTATACTACTTTTTTCAGAATGTTTGACTGGTGGGTAACTGTGTTTTCTCATTTCGGAATTGTTTAAAAATACTCCAAATCTAGGTCATATAACAACAACCGCGATGATCAAAGTTTCTGAAAGTGACATACTTTTAGTCTTAATGTATTGGTGAACCAACGAACTTAAATCTCTCCTTCGGAAACCTGGAAATTGTTAATTAAAAATCAGATAACTTTAGTTGTTTGGACATTGTTGTTCTTGATAATAATATCATTTTTAACTTTTAAATCCACTTCTATGTTAGGGGTAAGTAGGCATTATATATATACTCGTACTATATACAAACTGATTTAATATTTGTTCTGTAAAGCTGAACTGGTCTGTACAAAGTATATCTTGAAACAGAATTTGGTATGGTTAAACATTTGCATTCCCACTTTTAGTATGAGCTATGTTGCTTTATCTTAAACGATGTATGAATTTACAATCACCATCAGCTGAATCAAAATCTTTTCCCAAAAGTTGGCATGTTAAAATGTTATTTATGTTAAAAGCTGACAAACAACCAATAAAGTTTTCTTATGCTAGTCAAAACACCTTTCTTTATTCAATGTAATTCATGAATTACAACTGTTTCTTCATTATGTCAAGATTATCCGCAGCGCACTTCTACCCCTTGTTGCAAAACTACCGAAGAGCAAACGAAGGAGTGAGAGCAGCTCCTCTTGATATCTTGTATTCAAACAAACACCATCTGTTTTTGAATACTTTCGTAGCTAGAAATATTTTGTAGATACTTTTTAAAGAGCGTCAAGTTGCTGGCGTATTGTTGTGTACAAACCTTATCAATAGAGAAACATAAATTTATGAAAAAGTTTGCACATTTTAACTTTTCTTCTACTTTTGTTTTTTTTTTTGTACACTTCTTCTTCTATTGCTTAAGTTACTTAAGAATTCTTTCCTTTTTACATGTTTCATCAAACTTAAAGTAATGAATGTTTTCTGCGCAATAGTTTAAGAAAGTTTTTAAATATTTAATGAAATGTTGGTTTCATTGTCACAATTGAATTATGTTACAGACGTTTTTTAGTTTTGGCTTGATATTTTGTACAGTTTCAAAGTAATTAATATAATACTTGTTTTATATTTTCATATTAGTAATGCTGGTGCAGGTTTTCTGATTATTAATTATTTGATTATTATATGACATGTACCAAACAATGCAAAAACTTATACCTGATTAAGGTATAAGGTTAACACTTTAACACGTTATTGAGTCGTTTGCGGCTGCTTAAGTTTTAACAATAAATATAATTAGTTTTTTTCCTAAATGACTTTGTTATTTATTATGTTGATTTTATATGATTTAAATTCAAATTCAAAATGTTTGATAGTTTAAATCATACTTGATATTAAATACAAATTCTAGTTGTTTGATAGCTTAAAATCGTTTATTGAGCTTAAGGTCAAAGTTAGAACAATTAATTGTTCTAACGAATCTTTCCAAAGAAACAACAACAACAACAAAGTTTTTTCAATATGAAAAGGAAAAAATCACTAACTGATTTTATTGCAATTTCGGCCGTGCTAAAGGCTTCATCAGAAATCTGTAATTGTTCTAACTTTGACCTTAAGCTCAATAAACGATTTTAAACTATCAAACAACTGGAATTTGTATTTAAAATCAAGTATGATTTAAACTATCAAACATTTAGAATTTGTGTTTAAATCATATAAAATCAACATAATAAATAAATTTAATTATAACCCTTTCAGACCTGACGCTTAGCCACTGAGCATTTTTTTATGTTTTTTGGAGTAAATGGACTTTATATGATCTGAAAATATATTCAAATCCAAAACTTTGATAATTTCATGTCCTTATTTCGATTTTTCGGATTTTCAAGAACCGAAAGTTTGTACTGAAAAAAAAATTTTTTTACACCAAATGACCTCAAATCAATAAAGATTTTAAAATATATTATTTTATTTGTTCACTCACTAAAATTGCACTATTAGTATTTCAGTAAATGAAAAAAAAACTAACGTCCGCTGCTAATTTCTTAAAAAAATAAATGTGACGCGAGAATTCCGTGAAAATTTTAGAAACAGCAAATTTTAGAAAACAAAATGGACAGCGAAATAATACGAGAAGCAAAAGAAACAATAAGCAGCGCAATCGATACATGAAAATTTGTTTTACATTCGTGAAATATAAGTGAATATAATTAGACTAAAAGTTACCCGCACAATCGATGCATCACGGTCTGAAAGGGTTATAGTTATCAATCAGAGTTGCTTGCAATTATTTTGTATTAGGAATGAGCACCAATGTTCGATGTTTGAATAGCATCGGTGGTTTGTATCCAGTGTTCGATGTTTTCGCCCTCGCAGGTTTTGCTTCGACGTTTTTCTACCATCGATGGTTTTACTTCGATATTTTTAATTTGGTTGAAGCACATTTCCACCTCTAGTTTTCGGTTTTTCTGATTAATTTCGACGATAATATAAACAAAAATGTAACTACTGGAATTTTGTGCATAATTATTCTCATGAAGAAATGTGCATTTTCAACTTTTAGATTTTGCTATTTTATGACTTTATTTAAGAAGTGACAAAACCTAAAATTTTATATTCGTTTCATTCACCTTATCTATCTATCTATATATATAAAATAGGATGTGTGTATGTATGTAACGTATGGACTCCAAAACGGCTGGGCCGATTTTGATGAAATTTTCAGGTAATGTTCATCTTGGTACGGTGGGTAACATAGGCTATATTTGGACCCGATAGGTGACGCTGGGGTGGACTTATATCGAAAATTTGAATTTATGGACCAATTTAACTGAAATTCAGAATGTACAATATGTTTGTTTGATCATAAGAAAATAATTTGTGCATAAATGGACACGGTAGGTGGCGCTGGGGTGGACTTATTTCGAAAATTCGATGGCGTGACAAATATATAAATACTTTTAATTTTATTTTATAACGAGGGGAGTAGCGAAGCACACCGGGTTCAGCTAGTAGCTGATATTTAAGCATATATTTTATTTTTATACGATGAATATTAAAGTTTGTAGGTGTACCCCAAACTGTGTACTAAAAGGTACCCTGTATTTGAAAAAACTTGTAAAAATTATTAACAACTAAGCCACGTCGTAAGACGTAATTCTATGCCTTAAATTCCATATATTGATATTTAAATTTAATTTTTACTGCCTAATATCATAGTTTTAATTTATAAAAAAAAAATTTATGTCTGCTTGCTATGTTTTTTTCCATTGTGAACATCAGTGGTTTTATAATGATGGAATCTTGCGATGTGCTTTTCGCTGATTAACATCGATGGCTTTGCTACGATGCTCATCCCTATTTTGTATTAACTGAAACCCGGTTTAAATAAAAAATAAGAAATCGTTTGGTACCTATAACAACGGTCAACATATCTTTTAGTTCAAAATATAGGACACACCAAAATATTAAATATTCCATATTTAGTATGTTTATTGGATATAACAGTATATTTTGTATACATACAGCCCATAAAAATGAATTAAAAACATAAAACACATAATCTTATATTAAGCTTTGTATATTGATATTGCTTTGCATAAGGTAAGTACATGTTATATTAATATTTAAGAAATCACTTGTTTCAGTTCAATAAAGATAGCAAAAGTATAAGATAAAAATAACAAAGTAAAATAAAAAAAAAAACACATCCATCGTTGGACACACGACAGAAGCGAAGCTTTTTCGCAGTTTCATATGTTTAATAATTTATTGGTTTTTTTAATAAAAAATTTTTTAAAAAAGAGAAAGTGTGTGTTGATTTTACCCATATTATGGGTTTACCTTTAAGGAAGCGTTCAACCGATTCAATTATGAAAAAGTGTAGCCTGGCAACGTGCAAAAATAAGCCTGACTTCGGAGAGAGGGTCATTATAAAATTGTCGCAAAATAATTGGACATTGCGTTTGGGATAAAAAGTATAAGAATTAAAGTATACATAAAGACGAAGCCATCTGGTCTTGCCTAATCTAACAAATTTTTTATAATCTGTATCTACTGTATCGCAAATATATTTAAATTCTTCTACACGAACATAAATATAGAAATATGAATATGTTTTTACAACAATTACTTTAGTTTATATGGGAAGTCATTCTATAGACGTTTAAATGCAGTTATTCAATATATGAGCTGCGCAGTTTATTCCAATAAGGATCTTTCCCTTAGATTCTTGAAGCTTATTGAAAAGAGTATTTTTTACCCGTCTTGCAGCCCCACCGAAGAAACAATTAGTGTTATCTGCGCATATGGCAAGTAGTTTATTGTTTGCATCAAATTAAGTTAAGAGGCCGTATATATATAAAAATTTTTTTCAATAACATTTATGGAATACAGTACAAAAAAAGAACACTTTATAAAATATAGAGCATTTATATGTTTAACATAACAAAATAACTTATACAGGGCATTGCCTTATATTGCCAAAAAGAGTACTGCACTGTATTAAACAGTACGGATGGTAACCGTACCTATATTATCTAAATCGATTCAGTGGTTCTCGCGTGATTGTGGAACATCCTTGCAGTGTCACAACTCTTTTATATAATTGTATATATTGCAATCAGTGACTGCATAGCCCATGACTACAGGTTATGTTTGTAATCTTAAATAATCTAATATATTTTTATTGCAATGACTTCAACACAAGATGTCTTGAAATCATGAGTTACTGAATGCATAAAAAACATTGAAGTCATTGCTGGTTTAATTTAAATTGTTCTCGCAGTCACGACTGCAAAACTAAATTGATTGCATTCCTTAAGATAAGAAGTCACCTTTCATTTTTGTTTAGTCCTTTGAAGTCAGTTCGTAGTCTTTGAAATAATATGATAGAAATCTTTCAAAATTAAATCTTGAAATGAACTGAGTTGAATCATTAAAAACACTATAAAAATATGGCATCTTAACATTATCTCTACCGTTAACAAATTCAAAAGCTTATATTATTCATTGCATTTAGTTTTTAAGAAAATCAATTCGAATGCGCGTTGGTAATTTATTACTTAAACATTTATTAACATCTTATATGTTAAGATTCGTAAAAATAATCAAAAGAGATAGGCAGTCTCTTTACTTTAAGAATTTCTCAAAGAGTTCTATTGTCTTAAAAGAGGTAATGTTCGAAAAGAAAATTTTTATTTGTATTGCACAATTTTTAATTAAACTGGAATTGATCCGATACCTACTATTTTTTATTAAGTTTTTATTCGAGTTAATTCTATTCCATTGTTCCATATAAAAGCTGCTTTGTTTATATTAAGTTCATAACTCATACAACCCAAAATCTTCCAAAAGATTTTAACTTTTTTGTACATGTCTAAATATTGATTGCTGAGCATTTTGCTCTTACTATTGTTTTACTAAGCTTACATACTATACTTAGTCACACCCCCCTTTCCCAATGTTGTATTGAGCATAAGATCCTTTAAAAATATTTTACGTTTTTATCTTTTCTGGATAACCCTTTTTTGTACTCACTTCTAACAGCTTAAATAATTAAATGCAATTACCTGGCCTCTAAATTGACTTTCTCTGCTTATTGTCGCGACCCTAAGAACGACCCTACAATGTTGTTTATTTTTTCTCTCTCCCGCAAACACTTTGCTGCTGGGGTTAGTTTTTCAATACGGATTGTCTACATCGTTGACATTTGCATTGCTGCTGTTGGCTTTCGTTGCTAGCTTTATGCAGTCGTTGTGTCAATATTTTTTTTAGTCCAAATTAGACTAAAAATTTTTCGTTTTCTTTTATTCTTCTGGAACTTGTTATGTGCACTTTCATTTTGACTGTCCTATTTTAACTTCTGACATAATGAACTGCTATCATAGTAGTTTTCCTGTTGTTATCAAGTTTCCATGGGGGATTAAATAATATGCCGTGCTGCCCATGAATAAAAATTATTTCTTTCTAAATTAGAATATTTATTTATTAAGATACTGAGATCTATTTATAAAGATAAGAGAAAAGCTTTGCTTCTCGTATTCATTTTTTGAAATTTAATCAATGCTGATGAAATTTTTTAATTCTCATCAAAAAATCTACAACAGCTTAAGTCAGATACTGTAGCGAATAAAAAAATCAATTGATTTAATATTTTTATTGGTTTTGTCAACTGCAGATGGCAGTCGTGGCAAATGAGTGACAGCGTGGCAAAGGATGGCGAACAGTTGATTGCATGCAGTGCTGCCAACTTTTAAATTCTAAAATCCACCAAAAAGGCGAAAATGCGCTTTTTCCTCAAAAATGCACCAGACTTAAAAGTTTTTTAAAAATATAAAACACTAAATTAAATTTAAAAATTTAATTATTTTCTGGACTGCCAGTAATTTTAGTTTTTAAAACCAATTTACTTTACAGTTTTTCACAAATTTAAAATACTTAAATTAAGCTTATTTATCGAATCTTACACAAAAATTACAAATGTTTTCATATACTTTTACCATTTAATCACATCTTCACATCAATTTCTATAAAATATTTAGTTAAATTTGGTGCTTCTGAAATTAAAAAAAAAAACCAAAAAATGCACCATGCATGCAGTCAGTCGTTTTGAGAAGCCAAACTGTGCAGACGTTTAAAATTCAATTAGAGTCTTTTATTTTGTTATTTAATTTATTGTTTTTTTTTTAAAAGATACTAAAATATTAATTAATTTTAAACGGTGTACATTATTGTCTAGGACTTGACAGTTTTTTAGAACAATTTAAAAAATAAACAAAAAAGTATTATTTTAGTCCGAGATGGGTCTTGAACCCTGGTCTCTGAATTCTAACACATTACATATCATATTATATGAAAACTTTTATGTATATGGAAAAATTTCTAAGTTTTTTCTTATATTTTTGTATACAAAAATTTAACAAAAAAATTAAAAAATAAATTTTAAATAAACAGAAAAATTTGTAAAACAATAAAAAATGAAATAAAAATATTTTTTGTTAAAGCTGGGTCTCGAACCTGCGTTTCCGAAAGCTTACTTTAATTTGTAATGATGCTAAGGGTAAGGTGTCGGACTAGCACATGAAAGGACGGGGATTAAATCTGGATATCGTTGGTCGTTTTTTTAAAGTTGATATGTTTATTGATTTTTTTCTAACGTACATTCTCAAAAAGGTCTTCAAGCAGGCCTTCAAGAGCCGCGAGAGAAGAAAGCCTAGAAAATTTTCACGTTTCATTTAGAAAAGTTTTGTGGGCTTGGATATGAGTGCGGAAGGGTTAAAAATCCATATGATAGCCTGCTAGAAGCGCTTCGAAGCCTGCTTTTGACCAATGGGTCAGAACACATTGTATAAAATACATATGATATCTAAATATTAAAAAAATTTGTGGTTATGAAATTCATTTGCTAATAAAAAGAATTTTATTTAACATGTTATTAACCATATTATCTGTTACTACCATATCTCATTAATTCATTGAGTACTCACCATTACTTTTATATTGTTTAAAAGGTATATTTAGCAGTTTTTCTTTAAAGTTGATATTTATATTGATTTTTTTTTTCTAACGTGCATTATCAAAGAGGGCTTCAAGCAGGCTCTTTAGAGTCGCGAGGGAAGAAGGCCTAGAAAATTTTCTAGTTTCATATAAAAATTTAGTGGGCTTGAATATGAGTGCGGAAGGGCTAAAAATCCATATGATGGCCTGCTAGAAGTGCTTCGAAGCCCAGCTTTTGCTCAATAAAGAACAAATTGCACAAAATACATATGTATATCTAAATATTAAAAAATTTGTAGTTATGAAATTCATTTGGTAATAAAAAGAATTTTGTTTTAGATGTTATTCACTATATTCTCTGTTACTACCATATCTCATTAACCCATTGAGTACTCACCCTTACTTTTATATTGTTTAAAAGATAATGTGAGCAACTTTAAGAAACAAATTATTTCAATGGTGTTGTTCAAACACCTTCTTCGAAATCAATTTTCTTACAAGGGATGAGACCCCAAAAAACACAAGATTATTTTAAGAATAAAGTCTGTGTAATTAACTTTCCAACGGTAGTTCAAACTTAACTCAGTTAAGAAGTGTTTCAGATATGAATTTTTGTAAACATCGACTTTCGACGTTTTTGCAGGTTTTTTTCAGCTGTGTAACTCCATCAAAAATCACGGCAAACTTTTTTCCTCCATATTAAAGATTTTATTTCCGTCAGTGACTCTCCATACAAAGTTTGACCCAAACCGGATATGGTTATTCCGTAATTTTTATTGTTTCGGTACGTTTAAAATGGAATTGCTGTTTTGATAAAAAGATTAAATTAAATATAAAAAATTCTAATAAGTCTAAATAAAAATATAAAAAAATTTGCTAGGTACTTAACTAAGTGCTTAACCGATATGTCAAAATCTGCTGACAGGCCTGTACAGTTAGGCCTTTTGGGTAACAAGCATTCGGGTAACCAAAACGTGGTAGTCAATTATGTATTGTTTTTGCTTTTAATATAACAATGCGTAAATACATTTTACTCATTTGGAAAAGAAAATTTCGAAATATGTATGTTATTTGAAAACTTTATAAAATTTTTATTTTATATTAACAAATGACAATTTTTGCCCTATAAAGCTTAAATACATAAATAGTTTGGTACTTCCAAGAACACATTTCCAAAATAATACATCACTTACATAAAAATGTTTGACGTTTCCGACTTAAAAACTGGACCAAACAAATACTTGCTAAACAAAAACACGGTGCTCAGCATATTCATTTGCAAACTAGCTGCTTAGTCGTTTCTTATACAATATTTTAACAGGATTTAACAAATTTGTTAACTTTAGCAGATAAACAGAACTTAGCTTATGTAGTGAACACCCTCATTGATAGTGTGGGAATATAGCTTTATGTAATCTGTTAATCCAGCAATTAATTTTCCAGCCACGAAACATAAGAACTTTTTGTGTCTGAGTTTTGAATAACATTAAAGTTGCAAAGAGATTTGTTTAAAAGTAGATACAATTTCTTATTTGCAAAAAAATATATAGAAAATTAAAAAAATATTACCAAAATAAAAGAAATTTCTTTTATTTTTATTCCCTCTCCTTTCTAAGCTCCTGATCTCTTTTCTGTGTATAATATTCGCTGTTTCTGATCAAATAAACTTTTTCCGAAAGAAAAAAGCTAAAGAAAAATAATTACTTTTTTCATATTAAAAATTTTTTTCAATGTAAAAGATGAAGTATTTTTTATTAGATTGGATACGAATGGTTGCATATGTAAGAAAATTTCCATAAATTATTGTAATATTTTTATCACGGAATTCCGAAAACAAAGTCCCGGTATAAAAGGTGGTTAAAATCATTTTGATTTTCGAAATCCGGGATTCTGGGATTGACTTTCCTTGTCCCTAACAAAATATTTTTCATAAATTCTTAATCAAAAATGTTTGCTCAATTTAGCTGTCTCAAAATATCTGCTGATTAAAATCTAGCAAATGTGACCTTTTATGGGAAACAATTAGAAATTATAGAGAAATTTTCAAATATTTCTGATTCGATGGAGAAAGATAGAACATCTTTAGTTAAGGATAAGCACTTTGAATGCATGTGTGAATAGAGCCAAACTCGTTCTGAGCTTACCAAAGGATATTTATTCATTTGATGCAAATTTTCAGATAATTATAGGCACACATGAACGCACACTCGGTTTGAGCGTTCGAATGACGCTTCGTTTGTTTTTTACACAATATTATCTCATCTCTCAGTTTGTGACATTTAATGCACCGTGAATGCTTTTAACTTTGACTTTTGTGTTCAAAGTTGCAAATTTACTATGCTACAAAGCCAATAAATCTGAAGCGCAATTGTTTTTTTTTTTAATTTTATTTTTATTCAAGCTTACCCAAATTTTAAGATTAAACCCAAGACCAAGAATTTTCTCGTCATTTTCCCCTTCTTTATTATGATTTCTTTTGCAAGAATTTCTAGATGAATGCGCCCGCTAGAATTTAGAACATATAAATAATTGCCTTTCTATATATCCTGCTATAATTTTTATGAGGGTTTCTAATAAAAAAACACAAGCACAAAACTTTTAACAAAATTAAAAGCAATTCTAAGATTTTAACGCGTTGACAGATTCACGGAAATATAAATTCAAAGAATATAAAATTGTTAAATTTCTTCAAAACACTGCAAATACAAATAATTGATATACATTAAAATGCTGAAACCGTAAGGAAAAATTATGTGGACAAGTCTTTATGTGGAAGACAGGGTTTAGAAAGCACTAATTAAAAGCTTACAAAATAGAAAACTGCGATAAACTTTTATTAAGGAAGAATTCATTATTCATTTTATCTGGATTATTAAACAAGAAAACGTTTTTAGGAGACCCTCGAAAATAGGTTCTTAATGGTATTCAATCAAAATTTAAATTGAAAATTTGCCAAATAATATAATTAAAATGAATACAGACGCGATTTTCATTGCACTTTTATATTGTGGCATAAAGTCAATGGTGCAAATTTGCAATTTATTTGAAATTTAGAAAGATTATGTGAACTGAAGATAACTTTAAGCTGTTTTTTATATAAGACACTCACAAGAAATAGTGTAATAAACTGAAATAATTTAAATACACAGAAATTCCAATAAAATCGTTCCGGCCTTACGGATTTCCATATTCGATATCCGATTTGGGTCAAATTTTGCATGAAGCATCATTGACGGAATAAAATATGTTATTTGAGAAAAAAAGATAGGCGTGCTTTTTGGCGGAGTTACAGGGTGCACAACGTTGTCTAAAATTGACAAAAACGTCAAAAATTGATTTTAACGAAAATTCATATCTCAAGCACTTCTTAACCGAATGTTAAGGTTGAAATACCGTTGAAAAGGAAATATAACGCAAAAAGATTTCCGAAACTTTTGGTGATTGGGGTTCCATCCCTTGCGGTGAAGTAATTGATTTCGAAAAATGGATTCGAAGAACACCATTTAAAAATTTTAAATAATGTTTTTCTTAAAGCTGAAAAAAGTACTTTTGGTAATGAGATATGGTAATTTAGGAGTGGTAGGGGGTTCCTTACCTTGTGGTGAGATAATTGATTTCAAGTTAGAGGTTCGAGGAACACCATTAAACAATTTAAAATACAATTTAACAACAATTAAAAATAAAAAACAGCAATTAAAAACGCTGTGCGTTGAGTTAATAAAAATGAGTACAATTTAGTTTTTGTTTCAATTTTTAAACGGTTTCCTCACAGTTAAATGATGATTTAAATTTATATTTCTAAATAAGAGCACATATAAAAATCTGCTGATTTTAAAAATAGAAGGCTTTATTGAAGGATCGTGAAGGAAGTTGTAAATATTATAAATTTAGTAAAACTTTATCACAAATACACCACACAGTGAGAATCCTTCACATAAATCTGTAAAAAATCAGCATTTAGGGTTTGAAGAAGTGTACACATCTGCAGTTTTTTAAAGTTTATTGTATCGGATTATTAATATTTTAAAACTTTTCATTTGTTTTTTTGGTTCTGTCGATACTTCATTTACAAATTTTAATTTTGAAGAAATTTTAAGAACGGCATATATGTAGGCGTATTAATTTGGGCCTCCAGAACACAAATATTACTATAACGTTTTTTCATTTGTGAGGTTTTTAGACAAGGGTAAGTTAAATTTGTGTGTTCGATTGAAAGAAAAAGCATATTGTTGGAAAGGTACAATAATTGCTTTTTATCTGCACGATTTTCTAAAAAAAAATTGATTTTGAATTAACTTTTTTTTAAGAAATAGTAAAAATCAGGAACATATTAATTTTTTAGCCATATATATACTGTATGCCTATTACATATCTATAACATATCTGTTACTATATCAAGAACATTTTATTTTGTTTGCCATTAATATTCGATAGGTCTATTTAATCGCAAACATTTTCAGCCTAAGATTACCGAAATTGGATGAAAAATACGTTTTTTTTTTTAAATTATTATGTGAATTAAGTACTTTTTCAATTGAATCGGTCATTTCAAAAACCTCATAAGTCACACACTCAGAGTTTTCCAGGAATCAATAAAAACTGCTTCATGCACAATCAAACGAGTTTTAAAGGATTTTTTTATGCTTAATTTAGTATTTGAGTTGTAAAAATTGAAATATCGAATAACCTTATAAGTTTATAAATAATAATAACGAAATAAACCTGAAAAACTGTTCTTGACTTATGTTGTTTAAGCAATAAACGAAGATTACGAGGTATTGCTTAAACAGGAAGGAGTACACAGAAGTGTGAGGATTTGACTTTAGATTATGGGTCTACCTTTAAGGAAGCTTCTGCAAGAAGAAACTATGTTCGAAAAATAATTGACTAATGCTGTTTTTGAAATAACCGATCCAATTGTAATACTTACGCTATTAATTAATTTTTTTCGAAATATTTTATTTACTTGTACTTTTACGTTTTAATGAGAAGTATGAAAAGTTTATATCAAGGATATAACTTGACCATTTTCTGCTCGATCGAAACAAACAATATATGGATGGAAAAGTAATTAATTTCTTTGAATCGAATAGATAATTTTAGCTACAAATAAAGTCATGCCATGAACACTAGGGTGTCCCAAAAAAAAATGTTTTTTGCTCAAGTTTTTTTTGAAAGCTTATGAGGTAATGTATTTTTGAGATTTTTTTCAGATTTTTTGGAAGAGGTTTTTCGGAGATTTTTCGAACTCCAAGCAAAACTTGGTCAATAACAGACATTTTCTAAGTCTTTGAGTCGTCTTTTCGAAAGACAGTTGTTCAAACTTCACTTTAATGTACATAAATCAGAAGTTTTGTCAAATTGTTTCGTCATTTGGGTGTCATATATTGAATTTTTCATGAAATTATCGTAAATTTTTAAAAAAACGTTTCATAACTTTTAAAAACTCCATTAAAATGAAAAAATGTAATGATGCAGTTTGAATAATGGTAAAATTTTAAGAAATTTAAAGAAAATATTTTTTATATTACTCTGGCCATTTTAAAGTTAAAGCCTTTAAAGCTTTTTTCGTTGCCTGAAAACTTATCGAATTTTAACAAGGCATTATATTTCATTCAACAAAATATCGTGAACATTTTTAAGCATGGGTCAGTTAACATTGTTATGAACTAGTTCAAAAAATTATTTGGGACCTTCATTTCACAGTAGATTTTCCTTCGTTAAAAATGAGAAGTATATGGCTTGTGGGTAAACTGATTGATGGCTTTAGCTCTGGCCAGTCGCCAACAAAACAGCAGGTTCTTCAAAGATTTTTCAAGTGACATAAAATGGACAAAAACACCATTTCGAAGAGCGCCCAAAAAGCAGCAGAGGACTTTAAATTTAACTGGAATACAAGTCAATAAGCTCGCAATATTGCATGGTTTATAAAAAAATGCACGCAAAGTGAAAACATTAACAAAAGAACAAATGTTAACAGAACAAGGTGACGATCGAGAAAGAAAAGGCCTTCGCGGCAGATTTAAAGAACGTGTTCAACACAAAAGCTCAACACTGCACAAAAATTGAAAAAAAGGCAAATCTACAGTAAAATGAAGGCTCCAAATAATTTTTTTAACTAGTTTATATTAATGTTATCTTACCGATGCTTAAAAATTTTCACAATATTTTGTTTAATGAAATAAATCGTCGTTGCGCGTACAATACCGCGTATATTGCAAAAAGGCCAAAATGAATTTCATTTCAATTTTGTTCATTCCTGATTGATTCATTTATTTTTGTTTTTTATTTAATGCTTATTTGAGAACAAAGCAAATATCTAATTTCAATAAAAATTTAGTTCAGTTGAAAATCCATTCAATAGCTTAAAATAAAATCAGTTTTTCTGCACTCCTGTAAAATTTTACTATCACTGTCTGTGTGTATGTGCATGTGGCGAATACGCGGTATTACACGCGCAACAACGGAATGCCTTGTGAAAGTTTGAAAGTTGAAAAGTTTTCAGGCAATGAAAAAAGATTTGAAGGCTTTAACTTTGAAACGGCAAGAGAAATATCGAAATTATTTTATTTTAAATTGCTTAGAATTTTATCATTATTCATACTGCATCATTACATTTTTTAATTTTGATTGAATTTTTAAAAGTTATGAAGCGTTTTTTAAAAAATTTACGATAATTTCACGAAAAAATTAAACATAGGACACCCAAATGACGAAAAAGTTTGACAGCTGATTAATGTACATTAAAGTGAAGTTTGAACAATTGTCTTTAGAAAGGACGACTCAAAGACTTAGAAAATGTCTGTTATTGACCAACTTATGCTTCGAATTCGAAAAATCTCCGAAAAACCGGGTTTTTAGGGAAAAACCGATTAGCGCCACCTCTAAACCTCTTTCGAAAAATCTGAAAAAAATCTCAAAAATACTTGATCTCATAAGCCTTCGAACAAAGGTTGAGCAACTATGAAATTCGAAAAAAAAAATTTTTTTGGGACACCCTACTGTACACCACAAAAGTATCGTTATCTAAATAACCGCACAAATGAAAAAAAAAAATTATAGCGTATTTGTGTTCAGAAGATCAAAATAAATAAACCCACAATTATGCTGTTCTTTGTATTTTTCATTAGTAATACCAGGTTATTCATAATTTTGATATTCGTAGTGACTAAAGCCGGGTTTTCAAAAGGTCAGTTTTAAATGACAAATGTTGTCAATTTAATGTAAACGTTTTGTCATTTATTAGTGATTGTCATGTCAAATCATAAACAAGTGAGAACAGATAATATTTTGCTTGTCAATCCAAATATCGTTGTATTTGTTACCCAGTTGGATGTTTCCATAAGGATTCATGGAGAATTCATTAACGAAAATTCCCAATCGCCGACGAAACTTGCGGAGTCGCCCATACAAATCGTGCAGGAAAATTTAATGCAATTGTCCAAATATTCGCCGACGAAACTTTGAAAGAAAATTGGAAGAAATTACATCAACGAAAGCAAGAGTAAAATATATAGTAAATTTTGGCAACGAAATAAAATCAGAAATATGAAAGAAATTTCTGCAACGAAAATAGGCAGAAAATTTCGCCCACAAGCAAGATGAATTTTATTTTTTTTACCTTTATTACAAATTTATATTATAAACCTTTTATTTACCACCTTTTTATTACAAATTTTATTCAATTGCATTTTTGCACAACTTTTCAACTTCTGAACATTTATTTGATTATAAATTGGCGTTGCCAGATTGGTGCGTTGCAAACCGAGAGGCCACATGCCGGTAGGAGAAATTTGTAAGAAAGTTCGTTAGTAAATCATTATAAGATGTGAAAATTATTTTCGGATTCATGGACGATTTGATTTTTAGTTCTAAAATTTTTTTAATTAATAACTTTCTAAAATGTCTTCATTCATGTAATATACATGTAATATACACTTTTTTATAAATTATGGCGTTATTTTATATTTAAAAGCAGTGATTATGAAAATTTTAAAATCGATTTAAAAAAAAAACTGACGTGCTGGAGGAAAATGACTAACACGTATATCTTTTTTAACGTCTATTTTTCGAATGTGGTAAAATTTCTCATTGATGCAACAATAAGATTGATTTTGTCGGACCGTGTAATAAACAATATAGATTCTAGATATACTTCTTTTAATCATCATTTTAAAAATTTTTCTTTCTCTATGATCTTAATGATCTAAGAGATGTAAAATATCTGCTCCAATACAAAACAGAAAATAGCTTGATAGATATACACCCAAACATTTACATATGCATTCGAATTTGCTAACATTACCGGTTAGTATCCGTTAAATTGAACTTTTCAAAATTAAAACTAATTAAAAATTATTTTGTACAATGGGTCAGGAAAGCTTTGGTTTGGAAAGCATCTGAATGTTACCCAATATTTCTAGATGGGAACTTAAAGACATACTAAAAAATTCGCCCTTAAAAACCGAAATTTAAGCCCAAAGTAAACAAAAAAGTTAAAAAGCTATGTGAGTAAGACCAATTTCCTGGTGAATAAAAGGATTGTATGGAGGTTTTGTCTTTGTATTCATCTTAAATAAAATTTATAGTAATTAAGTGGTTGGAGTTCAGTTTAATGCAATTAAAAAAAATGCATTTTATAGTAGAGGAATCTTAAAAGTAAGAAGTTAAATGGATTAAAAATAAAAATCTATGTACCTAGAAACCAGAGTCATATTAAGACAACTATTTCAACTTTTACCTTCTTTCTTTCTCTTTTGCCATCATAGAATCATACAAATGCTGAAATGGTACATAACTTTAATTCATCTTCTTTATCTTGATTAATTTTTGAAATGAATTATTTACAGAAGAATTTAAGGTTTTTGTTTTATTATAGTCTCGAGGGTCTGCCATATTTCCATCGTAACTATTATATATAAATTTCAATCCGACGGTTAACATGGCTCATGCCCCTCAATTAGTGACCCATTTTATTAGTCTTGAGCCCAAAGCGCGATATTTTTTATACAACAATCAAAATATTTTTATGTTTTTTTACAATTTCTTTCTCATTTATGACCAAAAATAAAAGTAATTCTCCAAATTTTGTGGTCACACTTTGTCTTCTCATTATCGGTGATTGGTAGAAACGGATGACACTTGAAAAATAAAAACATGTTTGCAACTTTTTGCAAAATGGGATAAAAAATTAAATTTCGGAAAGAAGTGGTGCTATTTTTAAACGGACAGCCACAATTTTTTAAAATCGAACTTTCGGTAAATATTGTTATATTAAAAAATATTCTGCGTTCAGAAATACTCGAAAATGTTATGTTTGCATAATTCTTTTTACATTTGTTAATATTTTTTTTGAACATGCTAATTTTGGGTGATTTTTTAGCTCTTCTAAAAAACATATCTGGTGATGCGTTTTTTTTTTTTGGCAGGGGTGTGGGTTTTTGTTTGCTATGATTTGTTTGAGTTCGACTCAACCTTGAGTTTTTACCTTTAGAACAGATTACACTCATTATTGAAAAAAAAAAACAAATTTGAGGACATTTTGCCAACTTTGAGTGAAAAGAATTCGCACCAGTACCAAATACCTTGTAGTATGTTATCAATTTTGTTAACTATTTGGATTTGCTCTGAAGTGGACAGCTGTTTCGATGTCAATAGCTGTCAAATCTTCACGCTCGTGAAATATTAAATTTTTCGAATATTTTATGCTGCGTGCACACTAGAGTGGACCTTATTTGTATGGGGAAAATTTCCAAGCACTTCATGGAGCGTCCCAAGGGCGCCAACTGCATTAATGGATGAAAAAAATGCATGTAAAATTTTAGTAAGATCGGATGCATATAAACCCGTGCATATATAGCTTAAAGTTTACACAAGTGCATGAAAGAAAAAAATTTTTATTTTTATTAATATTTTCAGTTCCAATTTCATTTGGAATAGGGAAACAGCTAAGATATTTTTGTTTTTTCTAAAAATTTTTAAGTTTAATGAGGGTATTCACTTTTAATTATTTGAATTATTAATACTCAAGGGGACAAATTTTTTATATTTGGATTTACCCAGCAATATTCGTTTTATTTTCGACTAATAAAGATTCGCTGATTTCAAAACTATTATTTGGGGTATTCACTTCAATGTTAAAATTTTCGGAATTTTCCGACGAGTTGAAGTTACATATTTATAATGTTTCCACCCATTTGTAATGTTTCGTTTTTTTCACATACATCTGTCGAACTTAAAAAAGGCATCGCTTAATTTCGTTATTGCGCTTGTTACCAAAACAAATAATTTTGTTCATATTTTGTTAAACACATATTAATACATAGATATATAAATCGACTGCCACTCAGCTACAACAGAATTAATGATAATTTTGTTCTTGCCCGCAGTCATTGCATCAGCTTTTAGGTGGGTGGGATTTGACAGAATGCCCTCCTTATTATCGAAATTATAAGAATCACAATGACTCACACTCATTAAACAGATTCACTTTTGGTTACTGAACACATCTTTTCTTCGCATATTTCCGACGATTATTTTTCATCAAGTCAATTGGTGATTAAATTTAAGCAATCTTTGGAGAGCCAAAACAACAACAATTGCACAGAAACGGGCCTTCAGTCTTTGACATTCGATTTAATGCAGTGGTCATCTACTTAGGTTTTTCCATAGCACGCGGGCATCGTGGGTTTTTGTGCTTTTGCACACGAAGTAGCAATCGGCTCGATGTGTTTGTACACTGCGTAAAAGCTTGTTTTTCTACTGTGCCAGTGGTGCCTCGAAAATTCTAAAAAAGTATCCATGAAAAGGTCAAAAAAGAATCCAAAAGTATCAAAAAAGTATTAACATATCAATATACAAAGACCAATCACGTATGTATTCATTTTTTTAACACAAAAATACAACTTTAATTTTTTTAAATAATAAAACCTAGTTTTTTTAATTTAAAATATAATTTTATTTATTTAATTTTAAGACAAATTTTTATTAAAATATAATAATAATAATAAACAAAAGATATACAATAATATTAAAAAGGAATATAAACTTTAGTGCTTCTGTCTTTTATATGCGTTGCTATTGTCCTTTAATTGCATTAATTTTATAAGTAATTAATATTTTAATGTAAAAATAACTGCATAAAAAAGGAAAAAAAAAATTAACAACTTATTCAGTTTAGTGTAAAGTAAATTCTTGTTGTAATTGCATTTTAATTATATAAAGCTATTTTTTGCACGTTGAAAAAAAGATGTGATTAAAAATATTTATCTTTAGGACTTGAAATTTTATTTATCTACGTAATTAATACAAAAAACCGATATTCCAAAACTTTTTGTTTTTAATGCATCTTCTTCTCGCTAGGTGGCGTAAGAAATAGTCGTTTTAGACATGGTCAAGATATTTTGGTCCCAATTTATAAAGTTTCGCTACAATTTGCAATCGCTAAGGGAATCTTAAAATTTAAAACTCGCAATAAATGTCTTCAATTGTGTCTTTTTAATTTTTTTTTCAACATGCAATGTCATATTAAATTAGGTAGTTCAAATATATTAATTTGTAAGCATTTTGGAAAACAATACATTTTCTACCATTTCCATACAAAATCTATTAGTGCTGTCGTTTTTAGTTAGTTTTAAATCAGAAAAAATACGTTCAGCAGCTGCGTTTTTTGATAAGAAAATATTGCCCAAAAATGTCTAAATGTCATCATTTATCTTAACGTTTTTATCGAATTTAAAGGACTGCTTACTTTTCATATTTTGCAAACAAAAACATATAGGTATTCATATTAAAAAATATTTTTCAATAAAAGTATCCAAACTTACATTGAGCATTAAAAAAAAGTATCCATCAATTTTTGAAGAAAAAAAGTATCCAAATAGGTCCAATAGGTAAAAAGCGAAAAACAAACAAAATTAACATTATTTTGATTCTTTTAGGATCAATTTTGATGAATTAAGTGAAAAATACTTTAATTTGGAATTTATTTTAAATAAAAATGTAGAAGTTTGCTTTGAAAGAACAAATAATTATTAAAGAACTAGCTTAAACCCAGCACGTTGCTGCCGCGGCCCCGTTGCCAGACGCGAATAAAAGGTTATCTGTAAAACTGTATATGTAAATTGTGGTCGCATACTAAATTCTATAGCTGTGCGACCTATAACTCAAAAGCTGTTGAATTTATCAAATTTAGGTTGTATGGGAGGTGACACGCCCCTTGTTGAACTCCGTACAAAGTTATCAGTAAAACTGCATGTGTAAATTGAGTTCGAATACTGAATTCCGAGGCTGTGCGGCCTATAACTCTAAAGCTATTCGATATTGCGAATTTGGGTTGTATGGGAGGTGCCACGCCCACTGGGGATAGGAGGGTGAAATATACTTTACAACCTATTCTCATACCTACCAAATATACATACAAAATTTCATACAAATCGGTTCCCAGCTAGCATTTACAATCGCGAAAGAATCTTATACGATTCGCCCAGAGGATCTATCTGATCGCCTACGATGTCGGATTCTGATCGCGGAAGTTCCATTCTTTGTATGAAACTGTTCCACTTAGGCGAATCTTCAAGATAAAACTTCTGCGGTGCGTCTAAAAGTTGCATCTGTGACGCGCCAAGAAGATTTGTTTGCGATTCTCTACGTAAAATCAACTACGGTTCGCCAAGAAGATTAAATTATAAATCGCTTTTAGGAATTGTAGTAGACCCTCTTGGAAGCGTTATATGCGAAACGTAATAGGTTTTATAAAATAAAACAACGAATTTAAATGTTTTTTTTATTGTTATGTTTGCGGCATTAGTCACATATTAAATATTGTTTAATATATTATTGAATAAATAATTGTGTATAAACAAATAAAAAAATCAAAACCAAACTGAAATAATGAAGAGCCAGTTTCGTCATCTGCCAGATATAACAGAAGATTGAATTATTGCAAATATTTTATAAAACAATAAAAATTTTTGTTGTTTTTTGCTGCTGCAAGGAACACATTCACTATCGCCGAAAACTTTGGCCACTAGCTTAATATTTAACTATTTTAAAGTAATTTTACTTTTTTTTGCACAATTTTGCAGAACACTTTTTTTAAAACAATTTGTATTTTGAATACAAAAAAAGCAAGGCTTACTTATTTCTATTCAAAATTTGTTGTTGATTTCAAAAACGATTGCTGCGAAGAATCGTATATTCGCCTTCTGCGCGAACCTAAATTAATGTTCATGTATTTTGTTTTTGTATCTCCTCCACTAATCTTCTAGATGATCAAAATAAGAATCGCCTATTAATCGTGCTTACCAAACAATCTTCCAAATGCTAAATGGGTTGAGCCGTTTCGGAGGAGTTCTGCCTCAAACACCTTGACACGAGAGATTTATGTATTAGATTTTTTGTAATTTACATCTGTCATTAAAATTAAAACAAAATAAAACACTTGAAATATAAATAGAAAAAGTTAGAACGAAAATATATTATTTAGATACCTATAAAAAACTTTAATATATTCTATTCAACACTTACCTTTTTTGCTCTTCTCTATGTTTGTTAAAATAGCGAAAAACAAACACAAAAATAAAAAAAACTTTTATATTGAAAATCCAACACTGGACAATATTTCCTTGCATCAAATGGTAAGATAGCTTTTAGCAACTTCTTGTTTCAGTGTATAGCTGTGCACTCGGATAGTTATCTTTGTTGTTGTTTGAACCATGCGTTGATGACCACTAATTTAATGTCAGTTTGGGTTTCTATTTTCGTGAACAGTTTTGTCCTGTACTGTAATTATCTCTGTTTTAAAGAGAATATATCTTGTGATTTTAGCTAGTTATTCAGAAAATAATATGGTGTTGTGAAACAAAGGCAGCGAAGGAGAATATCGTAAATTTATGCCCGTATATTGTCTTATAGAGAGTTAACAGAAATTTAGCAACATTTTCTGGCAACCTTGTTGGCAACGTTTTGTTTTACCTGAGTAGATAAGCAACATATCGTAATTTACTTTAAGCATTTTATTATGCTATGGAAATGTTGACGGTAACTCCAAAAATATAATGTTAATTTAATTAATTTTAAAAAAAATATATTAATTAAACATAACATAAACATAATTTTATTTTTGAATCACGTTTATAAATAGTTTACAAAAATATTATTTCAAGTAATGCAATAAAACTTTATTTTTGGTTGTTGAATTCAGCCTTTGGTGATGAAATGCAGTTGTATAGACATGTATCGGCTTTTATAGAAGTTGCTAGCACAGATACATTATTGTCCTTGCAACTTACAGCTTCTGCGCACTTTTGAAAATGGAAACAATTTTTTGAATTTACGTTCAAAACTGAAGACTTTTGTGCCTTGCTCACTGAAATACTGATTAAGAGAGGATACGACTTACTATCCACACTGCGACAAGAGTTCATGCAGTCTCCACGCAAATCATGTAATTTATAAATTTAAAAACTGCATTAATTCAGTGTTGCCGGAATATTCACGCGAATTGGTAATAAAAGAGTGTCGGACGATGGTTGAACGGGAGCATGATTAACTGCATTACTCTGTATCACAAAGCAGCACACCAACGACAAGCAAGACACGAGAAGCAATATTTTTTTATATACAAAATTCTATTGCTTCTTGTGTCTTACTAGTCGTTGGTGAGCATTTTCGTTATACAGAATAAAGCAATAAATCGGCAAAAATAAAGTTTTTGTTTTAAAAAAATCTTAGTTAAACCTAACAAAAAGTAACATACACAATTTGATCGTCATTGTTATCGCTTTGTATTTTGCTGAACTGCTTAAATACATAATTTAAGAATTAATTTTGCTGACATCGATAAAAATTAGATGGAACTATTTTTAGAAATATTTTCCCGTTGTCGAAAAAAAAGAGAAAAGAAACTAACTCAAAACTAATTTTAAAATGCGCAAAATAAATTTGAATACTACACTTAAACGCTTCTGTTGTACCTAATCTAAGGTTGTGCGAGAGTCACGCTGTAAACAACTGTAAGTATATTAAACAGAATCAATTAATCTAAACAAATTCAAATAATAATACATTACAAAACTGAAGAAATCAAATATTTTTCGCTTTTAAAAAACCAGGCAACACCAAAAATAGTGTCCACCGGTGTCAAATTCAATGAAAATATGTAAAAATTTCGTTTAATTAAGCCGATTTCATGATATGTATTTCATAAAAAAAAGTCGCCGTAACATCGAGAGAAAAATGGAGAAAAATAGACAAAAATATCTGCAAGTGCGCTTTAATACAACAAGACCACTTGTTGTCTGTTCATCCACAACCAAACGATTTGCCCCTTAGCTACCCAGTAAACCAAAACTTTTTTAATGAATTTATTCCTAAAAAAACCTTTTCCGACAAAAAAGTACTTCTTGAATCATTTCAATGTTTTAACAGAGCACAACAAAATAAGTTTCGTTTTATGCACTCAGCAATGAAATTTTTTAATATTATTCGTAGAAATCACTAAAATGTTTCTTTTAATATTATGTACTGTATTATTTTTGTTCGAACATGTGTTTACAGGAGTAAATTAAAGTTGTATTAAAATGGTTTTTTTATAAGTGATTTTTTTATAACACCATTTCAATTACAATAATAAAAAATCTGTATTAATAAAACTCTTTTTTTATCACAGATCAACGTTTTAACCCGACACTGGTTGATTCCTGGGGCCATGACAACAAAAAAATCGTATGGAAAGGGGATTGTCCATATCCCCCTGTTTCGAATTATCTGCAAGCCTCAGAGAGTAAAAATTGCCATGTAAAGTTTCTTGGGAACATAAGCCGTTCGGAGTTGGCATAAACTCGTAGGTCCAGTTTTCGATCATTTGTGTTCAAACATTTAATCACACACACAACGTAATTGATCAATAAAAGTTAAGTCAAAGACCTTCCAAGGGCTGAAATGGCCAGTTATTTTTTTTTTATTATTAAAATGACAAAAGAAAAATACTCCAATCCTGCAGCAAAAATATAACATGCTAAATTATTTTTTTTTTAAAATTGGAGTTAACTAGTTAAGGGAAATTTACACTTCAATTTTATATAATAGTATAGATGAAGCGAGATAAGAAAAACCACGCACACAAAAATGAACATGTTCTTCTGACACAGAATGAACATATCTTAGTTTTCATCGTTACGAACATTTTTTAAGAAAAATTACGACTATTTTCTTTTTTTAGACTGAACCAACGATCAGGGGATGCCCCCTATAAATGTGTTAGCATTGTTGAAAAGTGTCGGTGAAGACTTGTTTTGAATTTGCACAGCTCAAAACTGACGGGAAACACGCTCGCAGGGAGACTATTCCACAACTTGACCGTGCGGCTAAAAAATGAATTATCTCGGTAATGTGAGGTTCTGTTGGATATCGAGGCAATAGTAAAGAGGTGGGCTTGGACAGCTGCCTGAGTTGACCTGAGAAATACACGAGCTGGTTGAGTCAGGCCATGTATCGCCCTTGAACACTTCATATGGTATTACCTATATAGAAGGCTGAGACAACCAACATTACGTCGATGCCTAAGAGAGTTGAAAGAGGATCAAATACTTTTATCCCCAATCGTTGATCGTTGAATTTGATCCAGGAGCTCCAAATAAGATCTTGAAGCCCTTGCCCAAATGTGCAAATTGTACTCTATTTCCGATCTGATACATGTAGATCATGCGAAGATCAGCTGAAGTGAAATATTTTTTGCACCGTTTTAAAAAACCTAGGCACGTGGGTGCTTCTTTCAACACAGAAAATATGATTATTCCAACGAAGACAAGATTGGATCCGATATGCTCAGAACGTTAAGAGTGCCTGATTTCACAAGATTCATACCATTCATAAAGAGGGTAGCTAAGATGCAATCCATCCGTTTGTGGGTTAACAGACAGAACTGGGTCTTGCTTGCATTGAACTCTATTAGCAACACCGCACTCGGATATCTTTTGTAGATCATTGAGGAGTTTGACATTCATGTTTACCCTCTTTCTTTCAATCTCCATAAAGCTTGGGTTTTTTTAGTGAATATGAATGGCAAATGCTGCTGTCGTCAGCAAACAAAAAAAATATATTGGGTTATGCGTCAACGACAGAAGGTCAACCAGAAACAAGGTTGGCGATATGGGCATTTTCAAACTGATGTTACGGACGATTTGTACGAAGAATTATTAAAAAAAAAAGAATGAAAATGTCTAATTTTTAACCCTTGGATGTGCGACTACCTAGGAGGCGGTAAGAGACTCTACTGGGCCTCGCGAGGCACATAAATCATGGCCTGCTGTCTTTACTATTTTCGTCCATATAGATGTCCTATTGCAAGCTGCTATTATGTAGAAGTGTTTTTAGACACTAAATCTGTGTGTGGGTGTTATTTTTAGGGGGTTTCTTAAAGGGGTGGGGGGGGGGGTTAGGGTGCCTTAAAAGTAAAATTACTTTTTTTAATGGCACAAATTAACTTTTCACTGATATTATAACTAATTAGCAGCGTAGCCATGGCACTGACAAATTTTCTGCGTGGTTTCGTGTTCAAGGCATATTAATTTCTTTGCATTTTTTGACACAAAAAGAATGTTTTGCGCCACTTTTTGTCGTTCTGAGCATTGCACGACTCGTCGACTTTCCGTTCCATATAATTAAGGGTGAACCAATTGTGAATGTTATAACAAAGGAATAATTAGGAAGGTAGAAGGTAGAATTAAAATATTTTTTTGTATAATTATTGACAAAAACATTGTAATGAAATTCGAACGTTACTATTCGTTGTCTTAGTTTTCATGCGAGAAGTAACAAACTGGGATGTCAAAACCTTTAGAAATTCACGATGTTTATCCGTTTATAGGTTTTTGACACTCTTGAAAGAGTAGCAACTGAGCATATGGTCCATAGTGCTGACACCAGCTTTATTTTCGTTGTAATCCAGAAATTTATAAGGCTTGTTTTTCCAAAAGGATATTTTCTTCACTTTGTTGTTTTTAAGTAGCAAAAAACCTGTTCTCAGTGAGCTGCTGCCGGTCTGTCAGTAGCCTAAAAAATTGAAAACAATATCAAGCTCTAACCACACTTCGTCACTTATTCCCAATTTCAAATATTACTTACAATAATAAAATATATATGTAATGTGACCATATACACAGAAGAGCTTTACAGATATAGCGCAATAAACTCGTCAAACGTGATCGACTGTGTTTGAACATATTTTGATATTTCCCATACATTTAGCGGACGGGCCTCGTGAGGCCCACTAGGTTCACTTACGTCCTTATTATAAAAAAAGATCAGTTTATTATCCGAAAGTAATGCAAATTCCTTTTAGTTTGTTTTGTTACGTCTAGAAAACACAAGCGGTAATTGGCATAAAATATTTCGGCGCTCAGAGCCAAGAAAAAAATTGACGACTTCTCAAAATCAAAATGGGCCTCGAAAAGTCCAGTCGCACATCCTAGAGTTAAAAAGGCTTTTTTATATTTGCGTTGTAATTAAATAGCACTATATTAAGTAAAAACAATGACAAAAATCGACCCTAAGGATTTTAAGATATAAGCAAAAATATGTATTGGCGCTACTTTACAAAAAACGGAATTGATTTTTGACTTGGATTTACAAATTTGCAAAACTCTCTGAATTGGGCAAGATTTTTTGTGTACAACTTTTTTTAGAAGGGCTTTAAATAACATAAGTTTATTTACGAAGTGATAAGATTTAAAAATCTTTTCTGGTTTATTTTTTATTAGGATTTTTGATCTGGCATAACGGTACTTAAATTTCCGTTGTAGTGTAATTAAGTAATTAGGTAGTTAAGTAATTATGTAATTAAGTAATTAAAAAACAAATTTAATATATTGTCCTTTCCTTGCTTCAACCATTTCTTCATTATCTTTAACCAAATAAATAAGGGCGATGCCCTTATGTAGAGAAAATAATGGCAGTACACACAGAAAAAAAAAACATTGTAAAATCAATTAGAAACATAATAGGGATGTCCACGATCTTGTTGCATCGTTGCAAATGCAAAATAAAGAGCTTTTACAAAAACAAAAATCATGTGTTGCAAATCTTTTCAATGCTTTTTGTTTTTGCAAAAGCTGTTTATTTTGCATTTGCAACGATGCAACAAGATCGTGAACTGCCTTAATGATTTTACATGTTTCCCCAATGATTTTGCTTCATAGAGATTTATAGTAAAATGATTGTGATTTTCATGTAAGAATTGCAACAAATTTTCATGTTGAAAATTATGAAATCATGTAAAATCATTATTACTACGTTTCCATGGCGAGTTGAGTTGGGATTACTAGGGATTAACTCCCCATGGAAACGCGAGTTGAGTTGAACTTCGTTAAATCCACAAAACTTGTTAAAATTAGCTAATTCTATCTGTCAAAGGGAATAAGTTCATTTATCACAAGAAAAAATGGCGAGTGGAAGAGTTTTTGGAGTGCTGCAGACACTTTGCTGTTGATTGAAATATTTAAAGAAAAGAAAATTCTTGATATAATGGATGGAAAAAAATTTAGAAGAAGTGAAATATATAAAATTGTCGAAAGTGAGTTTAAGAAAAGGGACAACGTAAATAAAAATATTGAGCATATTGAGCACAAGTGAAAAACCTTAAAAAAATTGACGATTGCAACTCGACTCCATGTTGTACATGGAAACACTTTTGAGCTTGAAACGCCATTTTGTCAACTTGACGAAAACCCAACTCAGACTCAACTCGCCATGGAAACGTAGTATATGATGGTCATGTTGATTCCTTATGAAATCATGTAAAATCATTATCATGATCATGTTGAATCATTATGAAATCATGTGAAATCATTATGACGATCATGTTGAATTATTATGAAATTATGTAAAATCATTATGATGGTTGAATCATTATGAAGTCGTGTAAAATCATTATGATCATGTTGATTCATTATGACATCATGTAAAATCATTATGATGGTCTTGTTGAATCATTATAAAATCATGAAATCCAGCTTAATCCTAACCTCATTTTGAAATAAAAAAAACTTAAAGGTGGTTTTATTTTTTTAATTGAAAAATATAAAAGAAATTTACGACTTATAATTATAAAACTTTATTTCTTCTAATATAAACATACCTCAGAGTCTAATATAAACATACCTCATTTTTTCTCCAACTAAATAACTTTTCTCTGAAACGAAGTTTCAATGGGTGGTATAGCTTCCTGTATGTCTTCCTTAGATAAATACCTTAAGCTTTCGTAGTCAATGGAAGATTCTAAAAAAAATAACTTTTTGAAATTAGGGGTTTTAACGAATCGTGCACTTCCCAGTGCAGTTGAGGACTTGCGCACTTTACAAAAACAAAATACACGTACGTTAAAAATGGGCACAAGTGGTTTTCTTTTGTAGCTTAAAAATTGAGGACTTGAACCGTTCACAATAAAAATTTTAACAGCTTTGTGAGTTACCCAGTGATATGAGCTTTCAGTGCTTAAATATTGTTGTTAGTGCTTTTTGTTAATAAATCTTAAAAGTTATGTCACCGCCAAAATAATGTGATAATGTACTAACAAAACCATCTAACAACAACATGCAAATCGCGATGCTGGGCAAGAAAAAAACTGTAACTACACTAGTAATGTACGTTACTGTTGTTGCTAAAGGGCCACGGGAGCCCTCGTGTTTAACCGTGCACATTCCTATTGTAATAACTTTTTTAGAATTAGGCTGAGTTCCTAAATGCGTTTATGCAATGCATCAGTGTGTTTTATTTTGAATTGGTTCGAAGCTTTTTAACGAAAACTGCGCAACTAGACTATTTTTAAGAATGTCAACAGAGTTGCACTGTTTTCGTAACAAAATTCAGCACCAATTCAAAATGAAACACCCTGATGCACTGCATAAATGCATTTAGGAACTCATCCTTAATCATATTTTGGGGATAATTACTTTTCAAGCAATGTTTCACTTCCGGCAAATTTAATTGTTTTAATACTTCGTCGAGCTCAGCCTCATAGTTATCTTCATGGATAATAATATTTTCGAAGAACACCACATTACCTTCTGCTTCATCTACCTCCACTAGCACTTCTTCACTTGTATTTTCCATTAAACACTTTTTAATTTTTGCACGACGCTACCTGCAACTCGTGATTAAACTTTTGATATGCAAAAAATTCACCAGAACTAAACGGAACTTCTTAAGCAAGCTAACAATTTTTTTTACATGATGCAATAATGATTTTACTAGATTTCATAATGATTCTACATGATTTCATAATGATTCTACATGAAATCATTATGATTCTACATGAAGTCATAATGATTCTACATGAAATCATGTTGATTAACTTTTTACATGATGCAATGATGATTTTAATGGATTTCATAATGATTTTACATGAAATCATAATGATTTTACTCTGCAAAATTAATACCAACACATACATACCATGGACGTGTGCGTGCGTGTTTTTTTTACATGATATTACAATGATTTTACATGAAATCACAATGATTTTAATGTTGCTGTCACCACGAAATATGAAATCATGTAAAATGAAATCAACTATGCATCACAATGATTTTACTATGCAAAATTTTTCTGTGTGTAAGCGATACTCAGATATATGAAAATCCAGTGGATTTGCATACTCGACCACCTGGGTTTCAACTAGTTCCATTATTTGAGGCTTATGCAGAGAACAATGTACATAGGACGAGAAAAAATTTACTCTCAGTCAACGAGCATTGCAAAAATCTATGCGAAAATGACTTGACATATCCGCACCATGCAAACATCAAACAAATAATGGCATATAAGGTATTTAGTTACGGCTACGGATCAATAAAAAAGTAATGGAGCAGGTGTTATGCCTTTACATCAGCCCACTGTGCAACCCCACTCACAGACGCCACCAATAGGAGAGGATGAGTTAATGGAAACGAAAAAACAACAATTACTTGCACTGTGGGGAAGGCGGCCTCGATAGTCTACACGCAGAAAAAAATATATTTGACACAAACATAATATCGAAGGAAACTATTATGTTTATAAACTTGTTTATAACAAACAAGTTCTTTTTTACAAGAAATGTGTTTTTATTGTACGGTAAACGTAAAATGTTTACTGAAACATAAAATTATTTTTGGGGCATGTAAGCTTATTTGTTGCTATATTGTATTTTAATTATTTATAATTACTTTATTTATTCTTTTTTAATTGTTGCTCTTTGAGGTTTGCCATTGTTTGCGGCTGAACAAAAACATTAATTCAATTGAGAAAAACTTTTAAAAAAACTTTCTGTCCGGACTGGGATTGAACCGCGGCCCACTAATCGTCGTCTGACTAAAGCCACTGATGAGCATGATATTACTTTCAGAAACATAAAATATGAACATTGTGGACTTATTTTTCCGCAAAATATTTTTTTGTCACATCAATCAAAATATGTTTACCTGGAATTGTAAACAAACATTGAAATGCTTGTCACAAAAATAGCAATATATATGATAAACAAAATATGGTCAGAATTATATATACGGTAAATAGAAATATGTTTGCTACAAAGTCGAAAATGTAATTTTTCTGAGCGTAGTGGTATCGCGCTTGACTGTCGCTCAGGGGTCCCGGGTTCGAATCCTGGCCAGGTCCGGCTATAACCTTTCATTCCTTATTTATAAGCAAAGGAACTTTTAAACACATAAATTTACGACGAAAAGTTGTATTTGGTGGTGGTAAGAAAAGTTTCTCTGGAGGAACGCTTTGTAACTTGAGTTAACTGAGGTCAAAGCATGACACTTGCTTCTGCCACATTTAGCACATCCACAAAAGGTTCTCTTAATTATTCCTTTCTTTCATCCTGTGGTATCACAGCGGACATGGTCTTAGTTTGCTGGTCTAAAGACCTGCCGCTACCTTAATCTGCACTGTGGGGAGCATAGAAAAGCCCTTGCGTGGTCAGCATAAGGAAAACTCTAAATTATGCAGTCCGATGATGCTGCAGCTGCGGCTCTCTGCAAGACCGGTATTTGCTGTGTGTTGTTGTTGGTGGTTTGGACTTGAGCAGTAAAGGGTTTAAAGCCATGATAAATTCTTTGGCTTTAGGTACAAAGGACTTAAGTCAAAAAATATAGTTTTTAGTAAATTTAAATTGTAGATTGTTTTATTAATTCTAAATCCGGGTGAAGTATTTTTTTAATTTATTAATTAAAAAAGGATGCAGTTGTACTGCACCCAAGTTGTTAATAGCAATCGAAAGAGGAAAAACTAACTGATTCGAACCCATTAAAATGCCCAAATTCCAATTTTTTGACTTAAGTCCTTTGTACCTAATGCCAAAGAATTATTGATGGCATATTTTAATTACTTAATTATTTTAAAAAATTTTAAAATATAGAATTTTTTAGATTTTTAAATGAGCTTAATGTCTTATAAGATCATGAAGCAACAGGTTGCAACAACCACAAGTTATTGGCAGAACAAACCACCAAGCGCAGACGAGACAGACTGTTTCGTTGATAGCTACATCAACTCTTCAATAGTCTTCTGTGGTTTCTGCAGTCCAAAGCCTTTTCTTTTCTCTCTTAAGTTTACATTTCTTGTAGAAAAATAACGAAACATTTTTTGGAATTGGAATATTTAAATTTATAGCTTTATACATAAGACACTAAGACTTTGAGCTAAAGCTTCTCGATTTTGAGCTTTGAACTTTTCAAATATATGAATTCTCTTATGTTCTTAAGGACAAAGTTTTAAAATGAACAATTTTAAAATTTTCTCTTTTAGGTACAAGAAAATTATTTTAACATTTTAAAACACCCAAGAAAACCATTTTAAAATTCTCTAAATCACTAAGAGCCTGAAGCAGTCTGTTTTTTTTCGTCTAATCTATATTTGTAAGTAATTGCGACTTAAATCAGTTGAAGCAAGCTATTAATGTGATTTGGCTCTGATTTAAATTTAATTTTTTTTTCACAAACGCAAGTAACACCTTTCGCAAAGACAAAAGATTACTTTTGTGCAAAACATTTTGCATATTTTAACCTTGTTAACTATCATTATATAAAATAAAATACGCACCTGGCAACAAAGTGTTCTGAAAACATATTGAAAATAACGCACAAGAGCAAAACATAGCTACAAAGAATTCCCTTGAGACATTCAGTTATGTGAACATTTAGTTTTATCTCATCTTATTGCTTGACAGTAGTATAGCCTGACAGCATATCCTGCTTATGAGAAGTACAGTCGAGATTTTTGGGAGCCCTAACACTGCTCCTGCTGCGTTTCCTGCAGCATCTTCGTCAAACTTTATAATGTTTAACCATTTTTTTACTATCCTTTTTGTTGAGTTTCTCTCTTTATCACTTGTTTTATTATATAGCTTCATGAATTTCTGCTACTTTTGTGTTATTTTAATGCTTCCAGTATTTCCGGTTACCTTTGTTTATTTAAACGCAGAAAATTCAAGGACATTCCCAGCAATACAATGACAACAATGAAAAAGAACATACAATTGGAATTATTTTATTTATATAGCGTTAAAAGTATTGTGGGTAGAAAATTAAAAAAATGAAAAGAAAGTAAATAAAAAGGTAATGACTTGGCTGTCATGGCAGAGAATGTCAGATTCCGTTTGCCTGTTTGTCGATGTGAGGCAAACACTTGTTTTCTTTGTGTTTACCAATTTTTTTAGACATTGTTTTTGATGATATAGAAACATGAGTGCTCCGCAAAAGAAAAGCTCATAAATAAGTTTTCTTCTAATTTATTTGCTAGGGATTGAATGAGCTCAATAGATAGGAGGAGTGTTGAATTAAGATGAGTTTTCCTATCCCTATTCAATAGTCGAATTTCATCCTACACTGAAATATTATAATTATCAAATGTATCATAAAAATATTCGCATCAACGAACACATTTTATTAACAAGTCATAAAGTATCTTGAAGTATTCTTACGGAACACCACGGCACACAGTCTCGAACACGCGGACAAAAATAAAAAAGTTCAATATGCGGAATGTTTAAAATATCATATTGAAGTTTACAAAGAATAGGGCTGCCATAAATCTCCGAGGGTCAACCGGCAGGGACTACTTTATGAGCAAAAAAATATCGATAAAAAATAATTTTAATTTCTGACTATCAAAAAACAATTTTATTTACAATAAAAAAAAATCGATCAATAAAAAAAAATTTATTATCTGATAAAAAAATATTTATTTTTGATCGAAAAAATTGTAAATATATTTTAAAAATAAATTAAATATAATTTAAAATTCTCAAAAAACAAATGTTTAACTGATCAAAAAATGTAACCGTATATCTAAAAAATAATGATAAGCAATTATGAAGGAATAGTTGTCTGAAGTGGGATCGGTTTTGTTTTTGCACTATCATATTTCACAATGAGAATATTTTCAAACTTTAAATACATCATTGGATTGGTATTTTAAATAACTTTCTTTTTGCTTAATAGATTTATAGTTTTCTTGGAAAATTTCATTGTATTTCTTCAAAAATATTATAGGCTTAAAATTGGCTCCAAAAAATATTGTCTTCTAATGAGGGACTTTATTATACATTCCATAAAACCATAGAAAGCGTAAAGCCATTGAAATGAAAACCTCAAATTTTTCATTTTAATGTATTCAGTTGACCTGTAACATGGATATAATTTACATTATTCTTCAGATTCACTTTATTCTACGTCTTAACCCCAGTCACAATTCAACGAACACAATTAATCAATTGGGTGATAGGCTCACATGCCCTTTTTGCAGGAATAGTAGACAATGGTTATATTATCATAAACTAACGTCCTGCAAAAGTTCACATCGACACAAAGAAATTTACTGTCGTTTTATGCAAAAAGGGCATGAGCTTGACGCCTTTTTTGCACCAGACTGATTTTCATATGATATGGGCGTATGACAAAACGTCGATATTTGAGCAATTTTAACAGTTATTTGATAGTGTGGGCCAATTATTAGTTGCTAGTAGTGCGGGCTATATATGAATCAGTAGAGTTCGATTTCTTTCGGACCCAGAAAGATATCAAATATAACTATAATATTAAAAAAAAATATTTAATAGGTAGGAAAATTGATAAAAATAGGTAGGTAAAATACGAGCCAAAAAAATGGCGGACCCGGGTCAGAAACCTAACTCATTAAAAAACGACATTATTTTTATGAAGACACAGACTTTATTTGAATCATGTAATGTGTGCATGAGGAAGAAAACGGTTACATATACTTGAAGGAAAGTTGTCAAGATATATACAGATATTTGGTTAGTATAATGCAATAAGGACTCCCTACCTCGAGTAAAATTGTACTTGTGGGGATATAATTTTTTGTAATAAGTATGTTCTAGAGATATTGGTCAGAGAGTAAGACTGAAAAATATTTTTAATTGTGAAAATTTCGTCGAACAGTACATCGGTTAGATCGGAAAATATTGTTTCTTCAAAAAAGAAAAAATAGGCGGTAGAAAATAAAAGAATACTGAGGAAACGAAATGTATTTTTAATTGTGAAAATGTCGTCGCGCAATGACAAATGCCATCGGTTAGATTGGAAAATATTGTTTCTTCAAAAAACAAAAAATAGGTGGTATGAAAAATAAAAGAATACTGAGGAAACGAAATATTAGATAAAATAAAAATTGAGGAGTTTTGTCCTTAACGCCTTTCATGCGACTAGAAAATGCAGATTGGCTCAAAAATATATCATCGTTTGAAAAAGAAACAATTGATTCATGTGACAAATAAGATTAAAAAAATCCGCAACGTATTTCTCGAGCCAATCTGTATTTTCCTTTTACAAAAGATGTACTGGACACAACATTTATTTATACGAGGGGTGCCTTTTATATTTCGGAATTCGGCAACCCTGGTGTTGCAATCTGTCAACTGAAAGCTCTATCGCAAAGTTTGACATTTGTTGGCTTATACCATAGAAATAAAAGATAAGGAAGTGGTGTTATACTCACACACACTATACGTGTGTAGAAGGAATTTTCGTCGCTGAGGAAGCGAGATAGAGCGTCTTTTTTTGACATAAGCCCTTCCCGAGCAAAAAAAAAATCCATTTTTGAGGAAGAACATCTGTCAAAACACAAGTTCTGCTTCATGAGCGCATTCATTATTTAGGGTGGCAAGGGCCTTAATTTTTTTTAATATTGGGATAAGCTTTAATAGTTATTTATTTGTTTACAATTTTTTTGAAAACTTGACATGCAATTAAAGTGGATTAGCAACCTAAGGTTACAAGCTATAACTTAACAACAACTTAACAACAATTTAGCTATAAAAACCTAAGGTATTTTTATATAAAAAAACTAAGTAAAAGCCGACAGTTCGGAAAAAACTACAAAAAACTATTTATTTTAAAAGAGTTTAATTTGGTATGTATTTTAGTTGTTTAGTTTTTGTGTTTTTTAATATCAATTAAATAGTTTATAAAAAATAGTTTTTTGAAATGAATTTTTAAAAAATGATTAAATGTAACTTTTGTCGTTTCAGTCTTATTCTGAGTTCATGTCTTTTACTTTATTTTAGCAATGCTTTTCTCTGTAAAAAACATTGATAACGCAACGTATTATATAACGGTGCTATATACAAATTGCATTGTAAGCATACATCTAAAAAAAAAATAATTTACGCCTTTATTTACTACATAATTGAATGCGGCCCTGTTTGAATGTTTTTGTGTTTGTGTCAACTTCACTGTGTTTGTAAAATACTTCATTTCACTTCAACTACACCGCTTCCTTATATTTTACTTCTATGGCTTATACGTACTCAGAACGTTTTGACATACGAGCGCTATTTGTGTTGTTTATAGTAACTTAAAAGATTCATCTCGGTCCAAAAATGGAATTAAATCGTGAACATTTTCGTGCGATTATTTTTTACAACTTTCGACGTTGATTAACACAGCAACAGTGCATGGATGAACTTAATTCAATTTTTGGCGATGAAGCTCCATGAAGGACCAGTGTTGATCGATGGTATGGTGAATTCAATCGTGGTCGTAGTTCACTCCAAGACGAATTTCGTGAAGGTCGTCCGAAATCAGCTGTTGTTCCGAAAACCATTGATGCTGTGCGCGAACTGATATTGGAAGATCGTCATGTTACCTATCGTGAGAATGAGGCAACCTTATTTATAAGTGGGACCAGCATACATTCAATATTGCATAAACATTTGATTGTCAAAAAAATTTGTTCGCGTTGGATCCCACACAATTTGTCAATCGCTCAAAAAAAGGCTCGTGTCGATTGGTCGAAGGAAATGCTCAAAAAATACGATCGCGGTGCTTCGAAACACGTCTATGACATCGTGACAGGTGATGAATCGTGGATTTACGCGTATGAGCCCGAAAGTAAACAGCAGTCGACTGTATGGGTGTTTCAAGATGAGCCAAATCCAACAAAAGTTGTTCGCGCACGATGCACTTCCAAGCAAATGGTCGCCTGTTTTTTCGGAAAATATTGACATGTCGCAACCGTACCACTAGAACAACGCAGAACAGTCAACTCTGAGTGGTACACAACCATTTGTTTGCCAGTTGTCTTCCAAGAAATCAGGAAAACCAACCGCCGAAGACGGATCACTCTTCACCACGACAGTGCGAGCTCTCACACATCGGCTCAAACAACTGCATTTTTGAGCACCCAAAACATCGATTTGATGGGTCATCCGCCGTATAGTCCTGACTTGGCACCGAATGACTTCTTTTTATTCCCAACCGTGAAGAATAAACTGCGTGGACAACGATTTTCGACGCCCGAAGAAGCGGTTGCGGCATTCAGAATGCATGTTTTGGAGATACCTCAATCAGAGTGGCAAAAGTGCTTCGACAATTGGTTCAAACGCATGCAAAAGTGTATAGATTTCATGGAGAATATTTTGAAAAACAATAAAGTGATTTTCTATGATTAATATTTGTTTTTGTTCTCTAATCCCGAAATATAAAAGGCACCCTTTGTAACACTTTTTCATCAAAGTTACGTATTAAATAAATAATTTGCTCCACAATTATAAAAAATGCTGGTCATTGAATCAAATAAATTGACAATCATATTCATCACTTTAATAACATTGTGCTTGAACTTTTTTATATTACTCTGTAGCATTACCTATGACCAGGGCTAGGATTTCAATGACATGTCATCTTTTTTCTGCTGCTTTTTAGACATTTCCTGGTTGTTTAAAACGTTCATTTATGATTCGAAAATGCAAAATATGAAAAGTTTTTAGGTAATTTTTTGGTAATTTTTCATTTTTTTTCTCGGTTTCAGTTTTCAGGTCATTTTTAATAGTTTTAGGGCATTTTTTGGCAATTTTTAGCAATTTTAAACTTATTTTATTGTATTTTTTGACATATTTAAAGCATTTTTGGGTTTTTTATATTATATTTTTCGTTTTTTTCGTACTAAAATATGTAGAAATGCAAATTTTTAAGCATATTCCTTTAACAATAGAGTTCCTTCAATCAAAAACATTAACTCATGAAAAAGGAGTAAGACTTCGAAAAAAAGCTCTGCGCGTAGGCAAGCTGACGAAATAGTAAGTAGAAAGATGAAACAAGTGTTAGATAAAAACTCAGGATATGCTAGGATTTACTAGCTCTGTTTTTATGCTCTGTTGCTGAAATACTAGGGGTAAAAATTTAAATGCTATGAAATTAGAGGAGAAACTTACATCCGATGACATATCGTCTTTTTAATATGTTCCTCCTGTCAGTGCAAAAGTAGAAAGATTCAAAAATATTTTGAAAAGCTATCGACGTTCTTTTAATTTTAATAAATTAAAAATGTACTTTTTAATATATTATATGATGACTTAGTAAAATAATCTGAAATTTTTTGAATTAATATCTTTATAATTACTTTAGTAATTATAGTAATAGTTTATTATAATTTATTTAAAAAGTTGTTATCTATTTTTATATGCGGCATGTAAAAGATTTAAGTCTTAAATGTCAACAATTTGTCTAAATAAATAATAAATAATAATAAAAAAAAAAAAAAAAAATAATAATAAGCTGTAACACTATGTATACAAATTATATAAAATAAATTTTAAGTTTTGCAATCTTTAATTTTTAACCCTTAATTAATTGTTTGCGTTGTTTGCGTTAACAATTAATTGTAATTGTTTGCATTTTTTGGATAATTTTTGTCAGTTCTTAGGTAATTTTTGTCATTTTTTTAGGTAATTTTTTGCAGTTTTCTTGGTCATCAAAATCCGAACCCTGCTTATGACTAATATAGGGCTCAAAGAGAGCTGCAGAACATTTTTCAAACAGTACTCATATCGATAATAACTTGTTGCTTTTTAAAATAAGTTATTTTAATATATATTTCAAAAATTTAATAAAAAAATTAGAATTTATATTAAAAAAGAAATTAACAAAAATGAACCATTAGTTTACTAGCTATCAGAGTTGGGCGTAGTGCACTAAATGTTGAGTGCACTCAGCCTTTTACTAGCACTAAAATATATTGAAATAAATTCTATTTTTCACTATTTTTTACCAGCTTAGTGAAGTATCTCTTCACTATCACTAGGGATTTTAGTGGTAGTGTTATATTGTTGCACTATAACTAAATTGAGTGGTAGTTACTAAATCTCCACTACACTCAAATAGTGCAAAATTTGAACAGCCACTAAATGAAAGCTGCAATTGAAAGTTTTTCCACTCAACTTTCAAATATGACTGGTTTTAAAACTATATCAGTTAGACTCGAAATAAAAAAAATCCATAATTAAGAAAAACTATTTTTCGAGCTTCTGGTCATATATGTTTACGAAGAAAACAACAACAACAGCTCTGAATGAGCATCACCAAGCTAGGATCAGATAGACAGTTTATATAAAATTGGTGTTATTTAAAATAATAGTTTCATGAAAGTTAAATTGCTTACAGCAAATAATTGTTAGCATAGCTTATTTTTCTTGTTTTACTTAATATTTTTATATTTTACTAAGAATAGCATAGAAACATAAAAATTTCTGTGTAATATTTAAATACTCAATACTACAAGTAAACTGTTCCTGTTTTCTTTCAATTGAGTGATAACTTTCTGTGCTGTGCCACTATTAGTGCAAGCAGTTTTCTTGCACTATTTATTTAGTGCAAAAAAAAATTTTTCCACTAAGCTGTAAATATTTTTTTTCCACTATTCTTACATGATTTTGAGTGAGCAATTTTTCACTATCACTATCACTCATGTATAGTGAGGCTTTTATTTTTCAATTCAGCAGTCAAAAATAATAGAAGATAGAGAATAATTTTACACTATCAGTACATGTAAGCTGAAACTGCAAATTTAGTGCACTACGCCCAACTCTGCTAGCTATAAGCTCTCAAAAACTTTAGACATGAATTTTTTTGAAACACAGTTTTTTCTCACACGCCCTTTTTGCACCTAATGCATCAATTTTTCATCATCAACTTGCAAAATATCATCAAATTTTACGCTCACCTTTTCTAGATATGGATAAAAACTGGTCTTCGGTATGTTGTATGCACGCGCAGTGGGTCCCACATTGCAAAACATGTGAGGTCCCACATTATAAATTCATGGACATTTTAATATAGCATCAGAAATTTATTTTTTCACTGCATTTGAACAAAAATCACATTAAAATCTTAGAGATAAACGAAAAACCAACACAATGCATATACTCACCGTTTTAATAGAAAAAAAAAAAAAATAATGAAAAAATGATCACTTCCAAAAATTAGAAAAAACTTTTTTCTGAAATTTTTGTTTATTATTGTATGTTTAGCACGAATATAAATAAACAACGCGTATTTTCTCTCCAAATCCACATGAAAAGTTACAGCGCATCGAAGCTACACTGTCAATGTAAAAACATTGGTGATGCCTGTAGAAAATATCAGAGAAAAGTTTGAGTCCCACATTAGAAGACGTCCCACTTTAGACAACTCTTCCTTTATAATATTATAGTCTCATTTTTTTCCAAATCACAAGCTAGAGCGAATAGAATTCTGGCTCTGTCGAAAACAATATGCAGCAATTTAGACGCTTCAAAATGGATCAAAATCATGCCCAGTATTTGGTGGGATCAGTAGGGTGGGATAATTAAGAGCTTCTCAAACCCAAGAAACCGAACACGGTAATTCGCTAGAGACTGCAATTGATGTTTCTGAGCTGATCATTGAGGAAGAAATGGCAAAGAGAGTATATATCAAGAGGCCCAGAAACTCAAAGTTCGCTCTTGAGTATTATATCAAAACTACAAAGATTGGATTCTGCCGGTGCGCTGCTAATGTTGTTCTGCCGACGTTCTTGCTTACTATTTCGGACAGAGGTATTTTTAAAATTATGTGTGCACAAGCGAGCTGGGAATACGTTTGTTCTCTTTAGAATGCTTTGGCCTTTTTCTTCCAATTAGAATTGCGATCGTTTTGAATATTTTATTGAAATTAGGAAATTGCAAAAAATTGTCAGCTTTGCTTTAGCTGAGCTTTGTTTACATTTTTTGTCCTACATTTCTAAAAGAAAGATTTCTGTGCAAAAGCGAACGGCAACAAGTTTTGTTCATTTTACCTTTTTCTTCCTACTAGAATTGCGATCATTTGGTATATTTAAGGAATTATGAATGAAATGAAGCAGAACAAGACTTCCTTGAATTTACCAATTTGTCGATATTCTAATGTTTTGATTATCAATTTTTTTTGGCTGAGTTGTATTTACATTTTTTTGCTACATTTCTAGCAAGGAAGTTTTTCATGCAATTGCAATTATATTATATGAATATGTTTTAGTTATATTTTATCACAGAATTTTAGCTTTCTATATCGATCATTTAGTACATTGAAAGAAATATTGGTGAAATAAACTAAAATGCCTTTCTTTCAATTTACCAATATCGAACATATTATTGTATTTTTCTTTTATATTTATTTATCAAATACTACTCAACTATAAAATTTAAATAACAATTTCAGAAAATATTAAATTGCAATTCCAAGGTACTTTAATTCAAACTCATTTATTTATTAATATTTCATTTTTTATTTTTAAAAAAGTTCAAAGTTGCCAATATAATTGCACACTTTTTTGTACCTGCACTTCAAGAAATAGTTGAAGAAAATATTTCCACAAAACTTCATAGAAATTTGTTATAATTGGAATTTTTGCGATTTTGTTTTTTAATCTGATAAAACATGCGATACTTCAAATTATCGGACAATTATTAATAAATCATGCTAAAATAATTGCAATTTTCTTAAAAAATATTCTGAAATAGATTTGAACAATGCAGAAAAGTAAGATTTGAGCAACACAGAAGAGTAACAATTTATTTTAAGTGTTTGCAGAAATGCATTACAAATTAATTTATTTATTTTATTTTGATGTGTTGCTTGTTTTATCAGATTATATAAAACTATTTTAAAATAATTAATGCAATGAAACAAAATATTTTAAGTAATTGAATTAAAATATTGGCAGGTAAATACATACTTATTCTATATGCACTGAAAACCTTATCTTTCCACTACTAAAATTAAAACTTCCAAACAAATTTGTACTTAGCTTATTTAATATAATACTTACGAACTACATGACTTAATATATAAAATAAGAACTTACAAACTAAAATATACTCTTATTAGTATATATAATAAATTAAAACTAAACTGAGATCATATTACATAATGTACTCATATTATATAATATAATAATATACAAAATAACTACTAACTAACTTAAAAACTAAGGAGCGGCAAACATTTCTTAGGAATTTTAATTAACCTAGCTAATCCTAATTCTTAACCTATCCTTACAGTGAAAGCTCCCATAAGGGGACACCGATGGTTACATACTTTTTGTCCTCACATGAGAGATATCCGCTTATGGGAATAACGTAAAAAATTATATTAAAATTGAAATTAAAAAACTAGCATTGCGATATTGTAATTTAAAATAATTTTTATTCTTCAATAGACAAAAAACAACACTATTACAAAATAAATTAAAATTTATATATGTACATTAGAGTGGTCCTTTTCTTTATATAGCAACGGAGTTTTGTTCCTTCACAAAACAGAAGTAAACTGCAAAATTTTCTGATATTTAAACGTGCCGCTTACAGGTCTTAAGTCTTAGTTGAAAAGAAGGTCTTAAGTTGAAAATAAAATTTATATGGGGAAAAAATATCCCATTAAAAAATCAAAAAAAAAAAATCAAAAAATCCGGTATTTCGCTTGGCAGAGAAATACCGGATCTTGGATTGCCTTGTTAAGTGAACAGATTTATTCCTGGCTAACCTATAGCATAACCAATTTGCAGATGAAGGTTCTCTTCTCCAAAGTTTGTGTAATCTATTACGTTTTTTTATTGCGTTCTGTGAAAACTAAGGACAAGATGCATTCTTTTGACGAACTGTCCACAGAGAAACATATTTTTAAAATAAATTTTTCACAGGAGCTGTAAGGGAGCAAATTTTGTAAAATAAACATGTTGTACTAATACTTCTTCTCAGTAGAAAAAAAAAATGTTTATTATATCATTTACTAAAGCTATAGAAAAACAAAAAATTAAAAAACATTACAAATTCACAGATATGCCTATAATTTATGTTATATATATGTTGCGTAAAATAATCCATTGCTGTAAATCATTCACAAAAATATGAGAAATCAATATAAAATAGTCAATAAAAATTAAAAATTTATACAAAATCTTAGACTGCTCGATCGAGTTTTCTAATAAGACTGTTAATTTTTCTTGAGTTACTTATGTTCTTTTTGTGGCCCCTTATTTGAGATGGAAAACATTTAAAGAAATACCTCATTAAAAACTTCAAAGATTGAGATATCTTTTTTTTTGTGAATTTAAGGTATAATAAAGGTCTATCAAACCAAAAAATTTCTCCTTAAATAAAATTTCTCCACCCATCGGGAAAAGAAGCACTTCGAAAGGATTTTTTCCGATGGCCTTCCCGAAGGAGTGGAATTATACCATTGTAATTTTAACATTGAATGTCATTGGGAAAAATCACTTTAATTTAGCTTACTTTGAATTGAAAGCTTTAGGTCAGCAGTACGTTTTCGTTTTGAATACACTTTTCAAGCTTTGTGAGCTGTCAACAACTTGCGCAACAATAAAAATAAATGCTGACGATTTGCTTCTAGAGTAAGCTGCTGACATGCCGGCCCGATGGGCATACATAAGATATGCATGTCTTAGTTTTCTGCAGTAATGAATATGAAGAAAAATTAAGTTATGTAACATTTTATCATATTATTGTTGAAGTATAAAGTCAATATTTACCATATATTGTTATCCACGGAGTTGATATAACACGGTTTTTGTAAATGCCCTCTATTGTTGTACCACTCTTGATTGCCACTCTGATGCGAATTCGATTATAACTGAGCATAAAAAAATAAAAAAATCAATCAATTAACAAAATAAAGTGAAAAAGTTTAACTCGCGCAAAAGTTAAGAGCTTGGTTAAATTAAGCGAAGTTCAGAGTCGACGTACCACTCTAAAAAGTTAATAAAGAATTACTATTCTTATTAAACAAATTAAATTTACACTTATTTTTTGGAGTGTAATTGGAAACTTTAAGAATTTCAACCCTACCGTCTGTATTCACTTAACATTACGTCTTTCCTACTACCACTTGTTCCAGACGATGACCCATGACCTGGTTGAGCTGAACTGCCATACCTATGGCTATAATTAAAATTAAGTTGATTCTTGGATAGCTTAAAATTTCTACAAATATGTTTTTGCTCATTCCCAGCAAAATTGTTGTGACAAATATGACATGCATTCTTATGGACACTGCTTCCAGAAGACATTCTATAGATCCAATTGTACTTCTACTAAGCTTTATTAAGAAGTACTTTCAAGAAGCATTCTCATAAATCACTTCTCAAAGACATTCAAATAGCATTTAATATCAATTATTTTTTGATGATTTTTTTTCATTTTTCGTGGGATTTTTCAAACCTCCACTGTAAAACCTCAAAAAACTTCGAACACCAAAATGCCGTGAAAATCGGGAAAAGGGATATTTTACGTGCATTTTTTTAAACCCCCAAAAAAACCCAAAAACTTCCCATTTCCAACACTAAAATCGCGAGAAAACCAGGAAAAAGGATATTTTCCGTGGAAATTTTTTAAGCCCCCCTAACCACAAAAACCTTTTCATTCCATGGAATGCCTTCTTAGTGTTCCCCTCAAAAACACCTACAAGAATCCTTTCATTTAAGGGCTCAAAGAAATATTCCATTGAAAAAATTCTGGAAGCACTTCTAGAGAACAATAAGGAATGTCATTCCTCCCAATGAATGCCTTCTGGGTATGAAAGTGGAAGGGATGGAATTCAAAACTTTCCTTTTCACTTTATATTCTTTTGGAAGCACTTTTTTTGCTGGGTTGTCTCCGGAAATTGTGGCAAAGTATAAATTTATAAACAAAAAGATCTAACCAACGAGAGTGTTTATCAATAGCCAAAATATTTTATAAATCACAGTAAAAATCTAGAGCAGAAGAAGCATACTTTAAAAATTTAAAAAATGTTTACATTAGAGACTATACTTAAACAAAACTCAAAACAAATTTCAGTTTTAAAGAATCTGTGAGGTGAGTACAAAACAACATTAACATACATAATTGCGGGTTTATAAACATATAAATTTTATGTGGTAGCACGTGCACGTGCATGTGCACATTTATACATATAGACAAAACTCAACAGCTTGTACTACAATGAATAGTCATCAGAAAACCTAAGGACACACTTGATGAAAAAGAAAAATCCACAAAAAAGCCAAAATAGCTAAACATACTTACAAAGTTCTGCGCAGTTTGCAAAAAGAATTACTGAAATCATATGCGTGGCACGTTCACCGAATGAAGTCCCTACTTTTACATACGAAAACTCTCACAGATTAACAAAAAGTGTGTAAATAAAATAGAATAGCATACATATTCGTACATAAAGTAAAGGTAAGTCGAGTCGCGCCTATCTAAATATGTACTAACATCACATACAAACCACTTAAGTGCAGAAGCAGCCAAATTCAGCAGCGAAATCATTTCGAGCAAAACACTTCACAAGGACATTGTTTATAGTATTGAGGAGCATTCTGCAAGTTTCGGGGAAGAAGCTTTTTCTGTCACCAACCCAGCCGGCATTTATGAGATGGTTGGCAGATAGCGATTGTTTGACGACTCTTCTTTCGGTCGTCCATATGATTGTTAACATTTAAGCAATGAAAAAAAGTCGATATAGTCTAAATAGCACATATTTCTGTTGCGCCGCCAACAACAAAAATAAGGGAGATCAAAGAACCGTTAATAAATTTTTACAACCTTGCAAAGCAAGTTTGTGTGTTCATTCGAAATTACGTTTGAGTCGGCAAACGGCCTTATTAAAAATACTTGACTTATTAGATTCTGAATTACTTACTTTATTTATGCGAACACAAGTTTTATGCAGGCTTAATTACTATTCAATCATTCTGGCGACTGTTTTAAGACCCTTCTGCGAATCGCTAAAGAGTCATCAATAATCATTTAAGAAGAGTCGTCAAACACTCTTAACAAAACACTCTACAACGAAAACTTGTTATAGATGCTTCAAAAAGGCTCTACAAATACGCTTTTAGAAGGGTCAACTCGAGACGAAAGTACTAACAAACTCTAATCAGTAGCGATCAGAATGTGACATCGTAAAAGATTAAATAAATCGCTTACTATCATCTCAAATTAATCTTACGCGATAGCAAATGCCTGTTGGGAGACGTTTTATTTGGCATTATAGAAAATAAAGCTTTTTGCTTGCTGGTGATAGAATGCTCACCCATGCTGTAAAGCCTGACCAAGCTTAAATTACTAGAAGCACGATTGGCAAAAAATAGTCAGGCCCAAAATCACGGACTCATATAAACTATCATACACATGCATATACACAAGGTCACACATTAGAACATACACACTCACACACACTGAATGGCATTGCTTAAGATACTATTACAGTGTGTAGCCATAAAAAAAAACAATTTTTTTTTTAAATTTTTTAACCTAGTGTTATTCATTTTAATTATTCAAATTTTTTACATAATAAAGGATTATTCATGAGGAAATAAATATTTTTTTTTGTCTTTATAGTTGTTGTTAATTTTCTACAGGTCGTTAAAGTTAGTGTATTTAAAAAAATTGTTGCAATTGGCTTCTCGTCTCCAGCTTTTACAAAGCGTCTGAAAGTACAAAATCAAAGTGCATTCTTGAGTTAAGGGTTGTAGTTAAGCACTCAACTTAAGCAAACAAAAAAATAAAAAATAAAAAATGGCATGCGTTGAAAAAAAAAAATGCACAAAAACCCCCCTTTTTGCCAAAACTTCCAGCCATACAAAACAAAATATAAAAGTTTTTTGGCTTTTTATAGGTCTAGTGCTTAACAGAGTCAATAAGAATCACAAAGAATCAAGATTCATCGCAATCGATCTAGTAGAACTCCAGATACCTTAGAAGTCGATTTGAAAAACCTTGTTTCGAGAAAAACGCGATTGAAGATTTAAAGGTTCTCGAATATCACGCGACATACGAATATAATATATGTTATAACTTTATTTTTATATGACATTTTTTTCTAAAATTTAGTATACGTGTACTTAAGACCTTAAAAAACCATATTCTAACGAAAAAAAAAAATTGATTTTTAGTTTCTTGTACACTGTAATAGTACCTTAAAAGCACATATCGTCGTTTGCAAAATTTTGCGTTCTATATGGCAAATGTTTTTTTTGTAAACCCATGTTAAAGTTTAGTTGTTGATTACAAAAAACTGAACCGAAAAAATAATCGCGACCTTTTAACCAAGAAAAGTTCTAGAGCTTGTGGTTTTTTCTCTTCAAAAAATTTGCGCCTTTGGAAACGCTTGTAAGAGCAAATAGTGTTTTAAAAACAAATGCTTTTTTCTATATTAACTTTTTTACGAAACTCTTCTTGATTTATAGCATATAGAACAAATTGTTAAAAAGGACTGTCAAAAATTAAAAGCAATGTGTTTTCATGCAACAAAAACTTTTCTTCATATAATATTGACTTAATTTTAAACTTGATCTTTTAGTTTTTATAAGTTCACTTACAGCAATACTTGTTAATTTCCTAAAACAAGGGAAGTTTCGTTTATAAAATAAGCAAAAAATTTATGTAATCGATTTGACTTCGATTCCACGAAATTCAAGCTTGATTTACGAAAACGTTTTGAACATTTTAAGTTTGAGCAAGTTTGTTGAAATATAGACAAAAAGTTGTACCTTTTTTGAAACTTGTATTAAACAAATTATTATAGTTTGCCACTGTATCTAGCTACAAAAGTTATATTAACTTTTCACATTGTTAATTTTCTCCGATAATATCTTTTGAGGAGCTAAACTCTGAAGATGTTCTTCAATTAATTTGTTAGGAGCTGGAAAAACCTAGAATGTTTTATAGAATCTTGTTAATATCTTATTTTCGCAATTATTACATATTGCAATGATTTAATACGTTCAAATGGGATATTTTTAAAATCAATTTTATTTTATTTTAACGATTACACATGAAAGTCTTCAGTTTGCAGTTAAATACAAATGATATTATAAAGGATAAAAAATTTTTATACAAAAACTAGTTTTATTACAAAAGGTAGTCAATGGCATGAAAAAATAGTTTTTAGCCATAAGTTTCTGTTAGAGAGAGAATATATCTTTTCCACATAAATTATTTTTAAGTCTTGACTATTTCTTAAAAAATTTAAAAACAAAATTTTGGAAAAAATAAATTTCGCCAAGATGATGAGAAAACAGTTTAGCAATTTTCGCAGAAGACTGAAAGAATTTTTTCAAATGAATGTGATGTCTTATGAAACATAGTCGGTAATACAATTTTAACATATTTTTGTTTTTACAATAAAAACAACTTTTGAGTATTTTTGGAGTAAAAAATCAATACTTTGGACATTTCTTGAAAAAAAGACAAAAATATAATACATTTTAATTATATGTATTTACATGACCTAACGGTAAAGTTCAAACTATTTTTGTTAAATGCTTTTATTCAACTTTTGAACAAAAAAAAAAAATTAAATGAAATACAGTGACTCAAACAACTGACCACGTGTTTGCTTACTCTGTGTTCAAGTGCTCACAACAACAAAACTACTTTTCCTATCCTGTTCGTCAAGCACTTTTTCCTTTATTGTTTTTTCTTTAAAATGAGTTCATGGGGAGGGCAATCTAAAAAACCACTATTTTTTATTCTGAAATAAGTAAAAACCCAGCAAATTTTTTAAGTTTAATTATTTTACAACAGTGAATGCAGTTAAAATCAAAAAAATTGTAAAAAAATATTTGGTATTGTGAATATTTTGGAGCTGGTAAGTAAATTTTTAACAGTTTTTAAAAATGTTCAATAAATTTTTTATAATTTTTTAAGACAAAGTATGATTCGTCCGTTGCCGAAGAATATTGTGGAGTGCATTCACTAGCTTTGAATGGAAGGTACAAGACGGCAATATAAGTCTACAAGAATTTCATTCGATATGTTAATTATACTTGGCAGCAGTGACAGTTAAAAATAAATTACGTACTGCTGGTTTGCGAGGTCGAGCAAAAGTGAAGAAACCTCTATTCACAAAATGTCATCAAAAGCTTCGTCTAAATTTAGCTTAAGATTACTCACATTGGACTATGGAGGGCTGAAAGAAGGTCATATTGTCAGATTGAATTGAAATTAATTGGATGGGATCAGATGGAAGGACTTGGCGAAAACTAGGAAGCACTCTTAATCAGTTATGAGCAGGAAAATAAATTTAGTGAGCCAACGTTTTTTGTTTTTTAAAACAAACACAAAATTATCCTCATTATTGCTTTTGCTCATCGTTGCAAAAAAAAAAGAACAAAATAAAAAATGTTAATGCAATCAAAAACTCCAATAAGTTTACACTGATTTTCTATTTCTATAAAAAAATTGACCAGCAAAAGAAAATCAAATCATGTGTGTTTGTGTGCAACACATGTAACGGCGCAAACATCTCAAGCGTAGCGCCATTGAGTAAGGTTTGCTTTTTCTTGCCTTTGTATGCATTTGTTGTTGTTAACAAGTTAGAAATTTGGTGAACTTCGGTTTTGTTGTTGTTTTTTGTAGGTGTTGTTGTTTTTACAAATGTGCTAGTTGATAAAACAAAACAAATTTGTAGCTAAGCCTCTGGTAGCTAAGCTTCTGGAAGCTCATGTCTGCTCTAAAGGCACGGAACGTTTGAAGTTTAGTGGCGGTAGTTGTATGTTGTGAAGATGAATAATGGCGGGGGAAGTTGGCACTGTACGGCGAATAGTTGAAAAAGGAAACATGTCACATTCTGTTATTATCTAATGTAATTCAAATATATAAAAAAAAAATGATACAGAATTTTTATTTTATTTTTGTGCTCTATTAACCGGGATTTTTTTTTATGAATTCAAAAAAGACATTTATTAGCGCAACAAGCCGAAGAACCCAATTTAAACGGGAAAAGTTATGTACCTTTCCTATAGAATATTAAATTTGCTTACTTTTCAGCTCAGTAACATGGGCAACCCAATTTAGTGGGGCGAAATTAACCGGTAACCAATGCATATTGTTTTTTTCCTCTTGCGTTTTCTTGTTTTCTGCTCGCTGCGCTACCCACTCTCGCAACAGAACACAAGAATCACAGTCGAACTTTGGAGTTGCCTGCTTTTCGTCTGTCCTTACAAGCCTCGCTGTATGGCCGTTTCAGTCGACCTCGCCTCGGCGTTAAGAAAAATTCTCAGTCAATCTCATTCTTTTTCAAACCATATGCTTGAAGTCTGTTCGCCGTGCTATTTGCTTTTGATACAGAATTCAAGCGTCTCATTCGAACTTTTCGGTGGACTGTAGTGTCCGACTGAATATTCGGTTTCGCTTTCGGTTACGGCCAGTTTCGGCCCTTTTTGTCAGTTTCGGCTAGTTTTGACTATTCGGCCTCAATATGGCCGAACACCGAAACTGAAGCCGAAACTTTTGGTAAAAATTTCTCGCATCAGTTATTTAAATCAAATATATAACTTTGGTTTAATCAAAATATTTACAATGCTTTATACCAAACTTAAATGATGAATTCATCTATAACTGGATATATCATGTAAACGCAAAACATTTTGATTAATTTTATGCGTTCATACTATCATTTTCGGTTTTATCATATCTATTTCAACTAATATTAAAGTTTTATAGGTACTGAAGCCAAAAAGCGATAAATAAACTTTCGACTGAATAAACTTCCGTGTGTGTGTGGAATTAAAAAAGCGATAACGAAATATTTCTATTCTTATAATACTAAACCTTTAAGAAAATCAAAAATATTTTGTTTTGCAGTTCTATAAAAATGTACATTGTAGGTACATACTGTTTTGAGTGTGAACGGAATAAAATAAAATATTATCGGTTTTGTTATTATAATAAACTTCAATAAATTATTATAATAAACTTCAATAAATTATTATATAAACCAATATATACTAGCACTTAATACTAGCACTGTGTATCCTTTTCTCCCGCCAGTTAACTCTTTTGAAACTCCTGTAATAGACCCAAATATTGTCATGTGTTGTCTTCGACAAATAAAATCGTCTTTTACGACCGGCCCTGATAAAATTCCAAGCTGTATTTTTAAGCAATGTGCTACAAACCTGTGTACTCCTCTAGCAAACATTTTTAATATTTCCTTGCATAGTGGTTATTTTCCTATTATATGGAAGGATTCTTATATTATACCCCTTCATAAATCTGGCTCCAAGATAGATGTTTCTTACTATCGAGGAATTGCAAAATTAAGTGCAATCCCTAAGTTATTTGAGAAAATCATAACTGATCAATTAACCCACTCCGTGTCTTCCACCATTTCTGTCTGTCAACATGGTTTTCAAAAGGGTAAGTCCACTACAACAAACCTCTTAGAGTTTACTACGCGTGATATTAATGGTTTTACTTTGGGACTGCAGACTGATGTTATTTATACGGGCTTTAGCAAAGCTTTCGACAGTGTTAATCATAATCTTCTTTTGAAAAAACTCCACCTTATTGGGTTTCCTGTCACATTATTAAATTGGATAAATTCGTATTTATCTAGACGTACTCAAAAGGTTTTATATAAGAATTCTCTTTCAAAAAGTATTTCGGTCACTTCTGGCGTTCCTCAGGGCAGTCATCTTGGACCGGTTTTATTTTTACTATTCATTAATGATCTTCCTTCGGTAATAAAACACTGTAACGTCTTAATGTACGCTGACGACGTGAAACTTTTTCTTTGTTACAAATCACCCGAAGAACGACATCTTTTACAATCTGATCTAAATAGACTTGTGGACTGGTGTAGCTTAAATATATTAAATCTCAACTTAAAAAAATGTAAGCAAATGACATTCTCGCGAAGATGTGCTAGTAACATAAATTACAATATAAATAACACTAACTTAGAAATAGTTTCCAGTTTTCTCGATCTTGGTGTTATTATGGATTCAAAACTTCGCTTCAATATCCACGTTAATATGGTGATAAATAAGGCAAGAGGAGTCCTTGGTTTCATTAACAGATGGGCTAAAGAATTCAGTGATCCCTTTACTACTAAATTATTATATACCTCTCTCGTAAGGCCAATTCTTGAATATGCATCAGTTGTATGGAACCCACAATATAATGTCTACATCGACGCCATAGAGTCCGTTCAAAAACAGTTTTTACTTTTTGCTTTACGTCATAGTCGTTGGAACCCCAATATTATGCTTCCATCGTATGAAATACGCCTAACAATTATTTTACTACCTTCCCTAAGAAGCAGAAGAATGATGCTTAATGTCATGTTTCTGTATAAATTACTTCGTGGCGAGATTAATTCGGAATATCTCATCTCAGCTCTAAATTTTAACATCCCAAGGAGAGGAACTAGAAATTTTCTGTTTTTTAAGTTGAGTCAGTGCAGTTCTAATTACGCTCTTCATGAACCTTTACGATGTATGTGCAGTGATTTCAATGACAACTCCAACATGATTAATTTTTCTGATTCGGTAGACGTCTTAAAACAGAAAATTATATTACATTTAAATAATTAAATCAATTTAACTTCATCCTATTATACCTAACGCAGTTCTATAACAATGTAATATTGGAGATTAATCTCATTTCCACGTAGGTCCTTGGGTTGGACAATGGCCGCAAACCAGTTAAAATGAGTTTAGTGTTTTGGATTGTTTTTCGGGTACCTTAAATTGATAATTACTATTATTTAATTCGATGTAAATCGTGCATGCGTATAGGACGGGTATACGTATCTTTGGAAGATTTCATACCTCCGGACGAATCCAAAAAAAAAAAAAAATATATTCAAAGAATACTTTTTTATATGAAATATTTTTCTTATATGTATGAAATAGTATTCTTGTTTACTTTTATAAAAAAATGTATTAAAAGGTTTAAGACTTAAATTTTCATATAAATAACCAGTTTCTGTTTTGGTTTCGGCCGAATATTATAGAACGGCCGAATATTCGGTTTCGGTTTGGTTTCGATCATAATTCTGGTTTTGGTCGGATACTAGTCGTCTGCCCTCGGAAATTCTTTTGATTATGCTCACTACGCTGTCTCGGTGGCCCTTGCAGCAGAACTTAAGTTTTATACAATTCGCCTTTGCAAAACATTTGAGCCTCTCACTGCATAACTTCTGCTCGCTGCACCGTCTTACCTCTGCCTGATTCAGCTTTCAGATATCCTTGCCACAGAACTTTTGTTGCTGTAAATAAGTTGCTTTACATATTTAATACTCAAACCACCGGCGTCAAATGTCATCGAAGACAAGAACTTACTTCTAAAACATTTATAACCGAACCGGAACCAGCTGGCCATTTCAGCCCAAGAAAGGACTTTGAGCGAGCTTCTATTGATCAGTTTTGTTGTGCGTGTTATTAAATGTTTGAATACAAATGATCGAGAACTGGACCTACGAATTTAATGCTGACTCCGAACGGCTTATGTTCTCAAGAACTTGTTCACATGTCAGCTTTTACTCTCTGAGGTTTGCCATTGTCTGCAGAGAGGTGATGACCGAACAGAAAAATTAATTCAATTAAAAAACATTCTGTCTGAGCTGAATTGAACCCGGGCTACCGCGGTTCCTTAGCTTGGGGGCCACGCACTCTACCCACTAGGCTACGGCTGCCTAAGAACCGATTACTCGTCCTAAAAAGAGTCTTGCTGATTTCCAACAAACCTATAATTTGTCATGAAAACCCAGTAAACTCCCTAACAAGCGATTACCAGTCATTGGAACCGATTACCCGTCATAAGAATCGGCTACCTGATTACCAACGAACCGATCACCAGTTATAAGAACCTGCCATATAAAAGTATTTTGTTTGAATTGAGCGCCTCGTTGTTCGAACTTTAACTTAGCTTTTTAAAACTTAACTTGTTTTTCATTATTACAAAAATTTCAATTAAAAAATATTTTTCATAAATATAAAAAAGCTTGTACAAATTCAAATTGAAAAATTCGAATATAATGAAACAAAGTCAAGTTATAAAAAAACGGTTCAGGGATATAACGCCCAAAATAAATAGTAAAATATTGCCAAAAAATTTTCCATACAAATTTAAGATTTATTTTATAATGCACTAAGGGCCAAAACAAAACAATGTATTAGAGCTGATGCGACTCCAGACGCAGCCATTATATTTTGTTTTTTATATGTTCTGTATTATTAAAATAAAAAAGATTTAAAATGAAAGAAACAACGGATTATTTTATAATAGAGTGATGTAATTAGTATTGGTATTAGTTTCAGTTAGTATTAGTATAAGTATTAGTATTAGTATTAGTATTAGTATTAGTATTAGTATTAGTATTAGTATTAGTATTAGTATTAGTATTAGTATTAGTATTAGTATTAGTATTAGTATTAGTATTAGTATTAGTATTAGTATTAGTATTAGTATTAGTATTAGTATTAGTATTAGTATTAGTATTAGTATTAGTATTAGTATTAGTATTAGTATTAGTATTAGTATTAGTATTAGTATTAGTATTAGTATTAGTATTAGTATTAGTATTAGTATTAGTATTAGTATTAGTATTAGTATTAGTATTAGTATTAGTATTAGTATTAGTATTAGTATTAGTATTAGTATTAGTATTAGTATTAGTATTAGTATTAGTATTAGTATTAGTATTAGTATTAGTATTAGTATTAGTATTAGTATTAGTATTAGTATTAGTATTAGTATTAGTATTAGTATTAGTATTAGTATTAGTATTAGTATTAGTATTAGTATTAGTATTAGTATTAGTATTAGTATTAGTATTAGTATTAGTATTAGTATTAGTATTAGTATTAGTATTAGTATTAGTATTAGTATTAGTATTAGTATTAGTATTAGTATTAGTATTAGTATTAGTATTAGTATTAGTATTAGTATTAGTATTAGTATTAGTATTAGTATTAGTATTAGTATTAGTATTAGTATTAGTATTAGTATTAGTATTAGTATTAGTATTAGTATTAGTATTAGTATTAGTATTAGTATTAGTATTAGTATTAGTATTAGTATTAGTATTAGTATTAGTATTAGTATTAGTATTAGTATTAGTATTAGTATTAGTATTAGTATTAGTATTAGTATTAGTATTAGTATTAGTATTAGTATTAGTATTAGTATTAGTATTAGTATTAGTATTAGTATTAGTATTAGTATTAGTATTAGTATTAGTATTAGTATTAGTATTAGTATTAGTATTAGTATTAGTATTAGTATTAGTATTAGTATTAGTATTAGTATTAGTATTAGTATTAGTATTAGTATTAGTATTAGTATTAGTATTAGTATTAGTATTAGTATTAGTATTAGTATTAGTATTAGTATTAGTATTAGTATTAGTATTAGTATTAGTATTAGTATTAGTATTAGTATTAGTATTAGTATTAGTATTAGTATTAGTATTAGTATTAGTATTAGTATTAGTATTAGTATTAGTATTAGTATTAGTATTAGTATTAGTATTAGTATTAGTATTAGTATTAGTATTAGTATTAGTATTAGTATTAGTATTAGTATTAGTATTAGTATTAGTATTAGTATTAGTATTAGTATTAGTATTAGTATTAGTATTAGTATTAGTATTAGTATTAGTATTAGTATTAGTATTAGTATTAGTATTAGTATTAGTATTAGTATTAGTATCTGCATTAACGCATACGCTCTATAATTTTTAACGATTAAGCTTGACTTCAACGGATTTTCCATTCGCAGACTACTGCACTTGCAATTGCTTGATTTTAATTCCAACCACAATACATTAATACATCATAAAAACATTCCGTTCTTAATACAACACAATCAAATTTAGCTTAAAGTGTTTTTCTTTCATATAAAAATAAGTCTATCTAGGCCTGTAGCCAGGGGGGGAAGCAAGGGGGATAAATCTCCTACTACAACCATTTTCCCCCCCTGGCCAAATCAGACAATGAAAAATTTTAAATGAATTATTAATATGCATTTTCTTCATATATTTGTTTATTGCTTTAAAATTAGTTTAGTTTAAAATAACAAAAAATATACACATTCACCTTATTCATATATGATATTTGTTTAACAAAATATTTCAGACAAATTGCTACAAATTTTTTAAATTTCTACTGGGTCACCAACATTTGCTATCAAAAAATATGATTTGAATTTTAATAATTTTTTAACCCGTATCCATAGGAACTTTCTAGAAATGAAAAGCACGTTGTGCACCAATTTGATGCAGATACAAAAAGAATATATAATTCATTGAAATGTTTTTAATTTTTAAATTTTTTTTATGCATGATGAATGTTTGTTAAATTTAAAATAAGAAAGAACTGCAAATTTAATTCTAGCAAAAATTTAAAGAAGCAAAAGATTTAAAGCAAAGCATGCATGTTTGTTCTTAATATATAAATCTGAATAAAAAATTTGCATCAATTTGATCATTTGATTTTGAAATGAAAAAACAAAAAAAATTTACCCCCTCCCCAAGATTCATGCCTACCCCCTCTGCTTTCTTGGTCTGGCTATAAGCCTGAGTCTACCCAAAAAACACGATAGTAAATATGTACTAGAAACCAGCAAGCTTATTTTATATTACTATCACGTCCTGTGACTGGGAAATATCAATTCAATGAAATTATGTTTTATCGAAATAAACATCAGTTTAGCACATCGCAGGCGTACAATAAAAAAGTTAAAGTTCGTTTCTTCTCCCTTACATAGAACAGTTTAAGAATGAAAGACTGTTTGAATTAGGGCCTTTAATCCCGGAATCCCAACTTAATTTCTAGTCTCGATTCAAAACACTAAAACCCGGTATTTTATTTACAGGAAAATATAAAAATGTTCAGCAACTATAAATGCAATCGCAATATAAACGATGGTTTTTTTATATTATCGAGAAATCACACTGTTTTCTATATCTCTCTTTACACTTTGAAAGCTTATTTTTTAGATTGTTTTGGTTGTGATCTTAAAAGACTTTGCTTACTAGGCTGTTCAACTTTCATAGAATTTTGAAAGAAGCATAATTTTTATAACTTTACTATAGTTTTTTTACTATAAAAGGAATATTTTATTCGCATCATCTTTTTTTAACAGTTTGATAATTATTATTAAATAATTTATAATTTATTTGAATAAGAAGTTTTGCTTCTTTTTAAACTTTTTTACCAGGTGAATTTATGATTCTTTTTTAATTTAACTCATTAACGTTTATATTGTCGTGTTTATAATAAAGTGAAATATTATTTGATATTTTTAAATATTTTTAGTTTTAATTCTAAAATAAATATTGAATTTTTCTGATAAATTAGATATCATAAAGTTTTTTATTATAACCTTGTTATATAATTAATATTATTTCTTAAGGACTGTTAAGGTTGTGATTTTTTTCGGAGAAAAATTGTCATTCCATAATCGTTATTTTCTAACAAAAATTTTTTTTTGTCTGGTTTGATCAGGTGGTGTATTTTTTTTAATCATGAATTTAACAAGTGTTTAACATAAAAATACAAAATGGGATTTCAGAATTCAACTTCCAATTATTGTTGAATTTTTTCATTAAATTCAACTTTGTTGATTGCAACTGTTTTGTAACCCTTGTTGCATTAAGTAGTAATGATTTTGTCTTCTTGTTGTCTAATAAACTTTTGAGAGTTTTTAAATATTTTTGGTATGAATAATGATTACGTTTGGATTTCTATTTAAAAAAAAATATGCTATTATTTTTGCCAAATCGCAGAAATAAAAAAAGGACTTGTAATGGACCCTGCTTTTGAGACAGCTAAGTGCAATTATGTGTGTAAAAATTTTGGCCTTTCGGGATCCCAAAAAATCCAGGGATCATGGATTTCAGTTCCCTAAATCCCGGGATTCTCCAAAACTATTCCGTACTAAAAGCCCTAGTTTGAACCAAAAAAATATTTTTAGTTCAATATTTTTTAAAATATTTAGAAGGATTAAGTGTTTCGTTGTACATATATACACACAGTAGGGTGTCCAAAAATATACTTTTTTTATTTTGACAGATTTCCGCGGCTTTAATACTTCCACTTGACCTTAGAAACATCCTCTCTGAAGCGCATCTCAATCGTCAAAGGCTTAGAGGTCGCGAATCAATTTTCTAATTTTCCCATACGATTTATATGGGGAAAAAAATCAATTTTGCTGGTAAATTCAATTTAGAGCTACTATATTTTAAGTAAAATGGTTAAAAAACACGTGTTTTCTCAAATTTTGTCTGTTATGATGACACATCCAAATTTCATTTTCATCGGATTATTTTTTGTGGTTGCACAAAACGATTACAAAATAAAAATATGAATACAAAAAAATGACTTGTCTTAACTATCCAAACATATCACAACCCTATGAACTTTTTCTTCATTGTGTGTTCTAACAATCGTTATCTATAATTTAAGACCAATAAAAATAATGAAAATGGAGTACTTTAAGAGATATTAATTTTTTAATTAAATAATTGTAAGTAAAAGCATTCATTTATATAGGTAGCTCTAAGAAGTGAGCCACTGACCACTAAATAATAATTATTTTTTGTGGTTGCACAAAACGATTACAAAATAAAAATATGAATACAAAAAAATGACTTGTCTTAACTATCCAAACATATCACAACCCTATGAACTTTTTCTTCATTGTGTGTTCTAACAATCGTTATCTATAATTTAAGACCAATAAAAATAATGAAAATGGAGTACTTTAAGAGATATTAATTTTTTAATTAAATAATTGTAAGTAAAAGCATTCATTTATATAGGTAGCTCTAAGAAGTGAGCCACTGACCACTAAATAATAATTAGATGAACATTTGAGGGAACACGTGTTTTTGTTAACCATTTTCCTTAAAAGATGGCTCTAAATTTAATTTACCAGCAAAACTGATTTTTCCCCGTATGGGAAAATTAGAAAATAAATTCGCGACCTCTAAACCTTTACCAATTCAGATGCGCTTCACAGAGGGTATTTCTTAGGTCAAATGGAAGTGGAAAAGCCGAGGACATCAAACACGATTTTTTTTTGGGACACCCTAATACACATGTATATTGATGAAAACCAGATGTTACTCACAGGTGACAGCAAAATATTAATGAAATTCGTAAATTAATAATCTACTGCCTAGAAGATATTAAATTTCTAACTGATTACGGCAGGTTTAAGTAAAGTTGTCAAAATGAAATAATTGAATAAGATAAATAGCAATAAAATTGAAAATGACATTGTGTCAGAAAACATGAAGACGAGAGAAGTCGGATATAAGCCATGTTTTGTGTATACCTATAAATTTGTCTGTGAATGAAATTTTAAGCCGATTAGCAAAGTTATTAGAAGAGGAATGGTTAAGAATTTCTGCAATGATAGATTTTTAAATGTGAAAATTTAACAAATTTTTTTTTAACCTCCTTAAATATTATATTGTTTTTCAATTTTTCAAAGAAGGTGACGATGAGTGAGTCACACAATCTGTTAATAAGTTGTACAAATATCAACTTAGATCAAATTAAATGTTTAATGAATGCTTTCGGAAAGCAAATATAAAAATTGAAATAAACAATAATACCAAGTAAGTACATCATCTGTTTTGGTTTCATCGATCATTTTCAGAGCAATTAGACTATGTTGGAGCGAACTGATGTTTAGAGTATATTTAATATTTAAGTTGTTTTTTTTTAGTGCTGAAGTTTTTATCCGAAGGATAACGAATTATCGACATAAATTATGAATATAAACACAAAATAAAAGTATTTAAAAACAAAGCTCGAGCTTGAATACTTACTTCAAAGTTGAGTGCTTATATTTCTTTTTGATTTGTCAAAAAAAAAAAATTATGAAAAAAATAAGTAGTAGAGGAACTTCGGGTATTATGGTATAGGAGGATAATGTGGTATAGGCTTATATCTCCGATTCCGCTAAACTTATTTTTCCGCAATCTTGATTAAATTTATGTTAACTAATAAAAAGAGAGTAGAGTTCAAGAAAATCAACGAAACCTAACATGCTTTCAATCAGCTAAAAAAAAAACGTATGAAGGCGTTTGAAGGACTTTTTTTTTTGCTCCAAAGTCAGTGAATTTTTTTAAGGAAAACAACAAGTTATTTATTATTGTGTAATTTCTGCATTTAAGGTAAGTGTTAGGCTCTGATTAATTTGCGATACATTTTGTTAGTTCTCAACACTATTCAATTTAAAATTTCTTATACCTGATCATATCAAATCGGCTTTTGTGGTATACATCTTGGCGGCTAATATGGTATTATGATTATGCATGTGAAAGCATAATTTAAATTTTTTTTTAATATTTCTTAACTTGCACATGAACAATACTCTTTATTTTAAGTTTCAACGATACCTAATGTAATGAGTTTATTAAACAACCCTTATTTATTGAATTATAAACGTTTTCTTTTGTTAAATTTGAAATATTTAATTCTAATAAATTTATAAATTAAAAACCCCTCAAAACAGTTCATATATATAAAATAAAATTTTTTTCAAAGATTTTTCAAAACCAATTCACTCAAAAACAGTATACCACATTACACTTATGTTGTGTACCACAATACCCTCCCAACTTTTGGGAAGGAGGTTTTTGGGTTTTCTCAAACTTTTCCTAATAACTTTTTAATGGGTTATCATAAGATTCTTATTCTATGCTATTTTGTTACCAATACTTCAAGCATCCAAACAAATAATATTTGACAAAGAACACACTTATAGTTTTTTCACAAATCGCAGAATAAAAATACCTATACCACAATACCCGAAGTTCCTCTACTAAATTTTAATTCGGGTAGTACTGTAGATATAAAAGTATATCATGTACTACTATTGTACATTGTAAGTATCATCTCACTATTGACAACCTTAAGAATATCAGCAACTATATTTTTAACCGACTTCAAAAAGGAGGAGGTTCTCAATTTGGTTGGTTTTTTTTTCTTTTTAAATGTATGTACATGGATAACTCCTAAAGTACTTGCCCGATTGCCACAATTTTTGTCAACAGATAAAGATATCAGACGCGGAGGTGGCCGTCTAAGTGGGCGGTATTCTACACAGGGTCATGGCAATATAAGAAACACTTTGTTTATCGAATAACATGAACACTATAGTACTGAAATTTAGGAACAATTATTACAAATTACGGTCAAAAAGTGAGCGTATTTCGATAAAGGTCGTGGCAATATAATAAAAACGCTGTAACTCGAATGATATTGCCACTAGAGTACTGAAATTAGGTACACTGGTAGACATAATTATGAAAGTTTACTGTGAACAAAGTGGGCGTTGCTAGACAAGAGGGCGTGGCAATATTAGAAGAATACTGCATCTCAGTTAATATTAACACTAGGGTGCTGGAAAATGGTGCAAGGGTTTGAACAATTATTACAAATTACGGTAAAAAAATGGGCGTTGTTCGAAAAAGGCGTGGCAATATTAGAAAATAGGCATAAATCGAATAATATTGACACTAGAATATTGAAATTAGGTACAGGGGTAGGCATAATAATGAAAATTTAAATAAATTAATAAAAAATAAATAAACTGGCCATTTCAGCCCTTGGAAGAACTTTGACCTAGCTTCTATTGATCAATTGTGTTGTGCGTGTTATGAAATGTTTGATCACAAATGACCGGCTTATGTTCTCAAGAAGCTTTACATGGCAATTTTTACTCTCTGAGGTTTGCCCATGTCTGCAGAGAGGTGACGACCGAACAGAAATATTAATTCAATTGAAAAAAACTTTCTGTCTGAGCTGGAATTGAACCGGGGCTACCGCGGTTCCTTAGCTTAGGGGCCACGCAGATGCTACGGTCGCCTATTATGAAAATTTACGGTCAATAAAGTGAGCGTTACTGGACAAAAGGGCGTGGCAATATTAGAAAAATACTGTTTTTCAGTTAATGTTGACACTGGGGTACGAAAATTCGTTACAAGACTGGGAAAATTGTTATCATAATCTCTAAGAAGCAAAAAATAAAAACTTTTTAACAAAAAAAAACCAACTTCAAAACCACTACAAATTAAAAAATAGTTTTAAATTACCTTGGCATTAATTCTTAGTCAAATTTGTTAATTTATTTATATATATTGTTAAATTTGAAATCTTATTACTATAATTTTTTCTATGATGTATTATTATCATAAACATATTAATTTCTCCATGAATATAAAACCTTTAAAGTCGGCTCATATATAATCAGATTTTTATAAAATAAACGCTCCGGCTTTAAAAGTTTTATATTCATGGAGAAATTATTAGATTTTTGATAAAAATTATAGCAATAAGATTTCCAATTTAACTATATATATAAATTTATTAACAAATTTTACCAAAAATTAATGCCAAAGGTAATTTAAAATTATTTTTTACCTTGTAGTTGTTTTGAAGTTGGTTTTTTTTTTTGTTAAAAAGTTTTTTTTACCTGTTGATAAATAAATCTTTTGATATTAAGCACAAATTTTTAGCTTGATGGTCTTGAAAGAAATTATCCATTCACCTTCCCTGGTTTCCCAAATCATTAATAGTTGGAAATTTTGTTGCCCAAAGCTTGTCTTTCCTTTTTAATTTAAACGTTTTTTCAATTTAATTTCTGTATTTTCCCTTCTTCTTCTTCTTCTTTAGCTTTCTTCAATTCACTCTTTTAACAATTTTCTTTTGAAATGGTTTATAATCTTTATTCAATCTGCCGCAGCATGGCTTCTTGTGTATTTTTGTACTTTTTTTAGCATTTTAAGAACATGCGTTTAACAGCCACTTCTTAAACAAAAGAGGTAGGACCTTTTTAGAACCATTTTCAATATTAGACCAACAGTTTTTGCCATTGTTTTGCATTCAATTACATTTTCATAATAGCACTTAGACTTCGTTTACTTTGAGTCGTCTACAATTTTTGGCTGACACCAGAAACCCATTCATTATCTGGTTTGTTTTTGGATTTTGCTTGAACTATGTCACAGTTTTTTTACAATATTATGCCGCAAATAGCTTTGCTGTGTTAATGCAGCTATATAAAATGTTGTTGGCCTTTTTCTAAACTTGGGTTTTCTTTATCAATTTATTTTTGGTAATATTCAGCCATCAATGTGCCTATAGCAATTTCTTTTCCAGTAATTTTAGGCTTAACTTTGGTTTTCATCGTGCTTTGTCTAACTAACTTATTTTTTTTTTATCTTTTCACTCATTTTTTTTTTGCCTAGTGTCCGCCTGAAAACCTATAAAGTGGCTTCCAATTAAAGTGTTCATAATTTAAATGTTGCTGCGAAAGGCTTCTTTGTTGTTACGCATAATGCTTGGTCTTACTTGCGATGCTTTTCACCCTGTTATAATCATCGTCTGGTTGCTTATTAATTTTAAGAAATTAAGATTGAGTTAGTAGCTTGATTATGGAACCGTAAATTTTCTGCTCCTTTTCTTTGTCCAAATTTTAGTTCATTAGGTCCTGTTGCATCTTTAATGAAATTGTAATTAATGAAGTTTTACAGCTGAGATATTCTTTTAATACTCATTAATTTTTAATGAGCTTTCTTTTTAACTAATTTTAATTACGTTACAAATCTTTTTTTAAGCAAACATGATTTCCTTACAAATTTTTAAACCTAGTTTTTAGCAAAACATGTCAGTAAATTTTATAAAGCATACTTAAAATAGAATAATACTTAGAATCTATCTTTAAAAAAAATTTTAATATGTATACAAAATATTCGACCATAGTTAAACAGAAAAACAATGTTTTATTATCGCCACAAAGTGTGCAAAACTCTGCACAGCAGTAATTAATTCCGGAAAAAAATTAACAATCTTTTGATAAAAAAAAGTCAAGATATGCTAACAAGCACTAAAAGCAAACTAAATTGAGGTTTACAATTGAGCTGATACAGTGACAATAATGAACTCCGAAGAAAATAATTTATTCAGAATGCGCTTTAAAAATAATCATATTTAATCAGATGTACAGAGCTAGAGTAAGCAAAATCATTGATATATCATAATAAAATCAGTTCACAGAAAAGATGTGGCAAAACATAAATGTAAATACAAAATGTTAAATAGTTTCAGTTGCAGGAACTACGATTTTCTCAGTTTATATCTGGAACCATAACTTAAAAAATGTAAACGAAAGGAAAATCGATTTTTTTAATGAATAAAATTGTTTTTGATCAAACAAATAATCAATATTTAAAGAGAATGATATTTTTAATTTCAAGAATTGATGTATATGTACTAATACAATATAAGAATGCATTCGATATGTAGTCGAGTAAGATATTATATGTTTGTTGTTGATTAATAAAAACAAATATAAATGTTTGCAATATTATGGCATTTTTGTTTATCTTCCACATTTTATCTGCAAGCAGATATTGGATTTGAGTCAAAAGCTAACACAAACAAAACAAAAACAAATCAAGCTTGATCCCTTTCAATTTGAACAAACGTACTGACTGGGCTGAATTTGTCAGAGTGGCTCGCCCAAAAATCCATTCTTTAGCCAACAAGCAAATTTCAACTGCGGAGGAGCTAAACTCTTCCGTGGAGGCCCTAGAGCAAACCATGCAGGTTGCCTTAAGAGTCTCATGTCCGATTAGCAGGGGCAAGAAGAAATCCTTTCCTCTGTGGTGGACCAAAGATCTTTCTGACCTTAGGAAAAGTGTAAGGTGAATTTTCAAATCGTGTCATAGGCAGTGTCTTCGCCAAAAATTCAGAAACATCCTAAAAAACTACAAGAAAGCAATTCGAAACGCGAAAAATCATTCTTGGCAGGATACACCCAATCAGTCGACAATACAAAAGAATTGGCGAGACTAAGCAGAATTATGTCCAAAGAAAGCACCAGTCCTTATTAGGAAATAAGATGGTACGTGGACAGAATCTTTCAATGAATCACTAGAATACCTACTCAACACACACATCCACGGCTGCAGGAGCAGTCTCAATGGAAAGGGCTATCTGGGCCTTAAACAGCTTCTCTCTACACAAATACCCAGGTCGTGATGGCACCAATAAAGCTGCACAAACTACATTATGTAGTTGCACCTATCCTACTATCTATCTTCAAAAATTGCCTCCACCTCAATTACACTCCAAGGAGCTGGAGCAGAGTTAAGGTGATATTTATATCCAAAGCTGGTAGGAGAGGTCATGAATCAGCCAAGAATTTCAGACCAATAAGCTTCATATCATTCGTACATAAAACCCTAGAGCGTATACTGGATATTTATCTTAGAGACGTTCTAAAGGGTACTAACAAGTCCAACACCCAGCATGCATACCTCAAGGGTAGATCCACAGATACCACCTAACAAGAGGCTATTACTACTATTGAAAGATTCATCTTCTTGAAATAATACACTCTTGCGGCTTTCTTAGTCATAAAAGGGGCATTTAGCAATATACATACTAGGGCCATTCTTAATTCTCTGACCCACCTTGGTGTGCAAGCACCGGTGAGAAACTAGATAGTCTCAATGCTCAGTAACATAAGAATCCAGGCAGACCTGGGTGGTTGCCAACTCACGAGACTTGTCAGTAGGGGTATTCCGCATAGAGTAGTGATCTCCCTCATACTCTGGCTCATCGCCATGAACAAAGTACTTAACACACTAAATTGCAATGGGGTCAAAGTGGTGGATTATTATAGTGTCAAGACTATTCCCTTCTACGCTCAGTGAGGTAATGGAGGTTGCTTAGGGAAAACTTAGTGTCTGGGCTGCCAGGTGTGGCCTAGGAGTCAACCCGTAAGCTGGAAAATTAACATCGAACAAAGGAAAGGGTCAATAAGGCCCGCATAGCCTTCTACGACTGCAAAAAGACTTTTGGTAGAAAATGGGGTCTCCAAGCGAACATTCTCTTATGGCTATATAATATACAACGGTAGTGAATCCTATCTTGTCGTGTGGTGCAATAATACGGTAGCCTGCCCTGAACAAAGAATAAAACTCAATAAAACTAGCTCTGATCCAGCGTTCCGCGTGCATAGGTAGCACAGCAGGTATCCGTTAATGCTCCGCTGATGCACTTAACGTCTTGATACATTTACTTCCCATTGATCATGACATTAAGCTTACCGCAACAAACAGTGCAGTCAGACTCAGAGAGTCCTACAACTGGCGGAATAGGCCATATGGACACAGCAACATTCTTAATCTGCTATCTCGGGAACTGATTCCTAGAAACACAGACTACGACACTCCCAAACTCGACTTAACGAAATAATTTAACCAAGTTTCCCACCACGGTGGAATGACGTAATGGAGGAATTGATCTTGCTTCCGATACTCTGAGAAACTAGGGGTGGCGGATGCTTTTCGTCTGCCAAACTCAGCCAGCGTCTTCCAGGCCGAGCTTTTTGCGATAAGAGAAGCTTATGACACCTTAAGTAGAGCTAACACCAATCACTTCAATGGATCTATTCTGACGGATCCAAGCCACCATTAAAACTTTAGCTGCGATCAGTACCAACTCAAAACTGGCACGGCAGTGTAAGGATGAACTGGCCCGGCTAAGTCACCAACTTAGCATTACCATAATCTGGGTTTCCGGCCATAGGAACATTTATGGTAATGAAAAGGCGAATGAATTGGCTAGGCGGGGCTCCTCCCTTGAAGTTTCAAGAGCGGAACCAGTCGAAGTTCCACTGAACACAGTTAAGGGAGGAATTCACTCTTACTACTTGGCCTTAGCTGTTCGTAGATAGAGAGTACAGCGAGAAAAGCATCGATCACACCTAACGCAGCAGAACATTGGCAAAGATATTAAGGGCTATTAATTTCATGCAAATTTCATGCAAATTTCATGCGTTCTGGGCATCTTAAAGCGCAAATGGTTAAGTTATCTTTGCGATTCATGAAAATTCCTTCTAAATGGCATTCAATAGTTAGTGCATATTTTTAAATATTTTGTAATAAATGCATGGTTTTGCATATTTTACAAAAAATGCTTACTTTTGCATATTAATTGCGTATATTTTTTATACAATAAATTCATGTGGTTTTTGCATATTTTGCTTTTTTTGATTTGCAACCATTAAAATTCAGTACGAAATATTTTGGAAAAAGATAACTTTGAATTATTAGGTACTTTTAAATGCACTTTACTTTTTTTATTTTATAAATTAATTTTATATGTATTTAAAAATGAATTGTTTTTTGTTTTTGTTAATTAAATGCAATATTGATTTTTTAAACGGTAATAGAAAATAAGAAAAATATTTTTAATTGCATATTTTACCTTTTTTTAGCGAATATTTAAGTGTTTTAAGTGCATATTATATGCGCGTATTTTCGATTTTTATGTTCAAATCGTGATATTTTGCAAATATAAGTATTATTTTATGTGATTTCGGAGGGTATTTTTTCCCATCATTTTAACTCGAATTTTTTAGAAATATTTAAGGTACTAGAAAAATAACACCAGTATTTTATGCCAGGGCCGTAGTCAGGACTTACCCATGGGAGGGAATCTTGATGAAATTTTTTTTCAAAACTAATATATAGGTACAATTATTTGTTTCATTTAATTTTTACTTTAAGTTTGCAAAAATTATTACACCAGCCAATATATTTACGAAAATTATGAATTTTTGAGGTTTTTGCAAAATGGCTTAGCTCACTGACGATTATCGTAAAACAAAAGATACAAAATTTGTTGATATTTCGTTGGATAATCTCAAAATTTTTGCTCCGCTACCGCACATGACACGATAGTGTTGATATATGGATTAAAGAGCTGATATTTTTTCTAAAATACAAAATGATATTTTTAATTTTATGATGAGTAGTTCAGATTCTAGATCAATAATACTAAACACGTGCCAAAAACGTTTAACACCCTGTAAATTGAAAATGTTACAATATAGGAGGAAATTGAGTACAGATTTGAAACCAGCGTTAAACGGACATATACGAATAAGAATGGGTTTACCAGATACGAAATTTGTATATAATATCTGAATATAAGACGACTGCTATTATTTTGTTCGCAACTGTATATAAAATATAAAAAACTAAACGTAAAACTGAAATGAAACAAATAATTGTCCCTATATTTTAATTTTCAAAAAATTTACTGACTAAGTCCCTGCCATAAAATACTGGCGTTATTTTTCAATTACCTTAAATATTTCTTCGAATATACCCTCCGAAATCACATTTTTCTAGTAGATCATTCAGTTTTACTAAGATATACCACAAAATAATAACAATAAAAACATAACTATCATCGCAATAGACAAACAACAACACCAATACTACCATAAACAACAACGCCAACAACAAACGTAATCACATCATTACTAGTAACCATATTTACAAATTAATCATCATTATAATCATCAACAGAAAAAACAACAATAACAACAATCCACATCATAAGAATGCAAGAAACAATAATCATTAAAAACCACCACCAATAGTGAAAGTAAAACAACAAGAAAATATCCTCATAAACAACACAATAAAATTTAACTAATTTTTTTTGTTGTTACTTAAAATATATATTTATTTTTAATTCTTTAATAACTTTTATTGAATTAAATATTGTGAAAAATGAAAAAAAAAATAATTAATTTCCATAGTAAATAAAAAAGTCTCTTATTATAATTTCAATAATAAGAAAATCCCTTTTTTTTGGCGTTTTAGATGATTTTTACTTCACAAGGAAATGCAGAAACTATGAAACCTAAACAACACATAACTCCAAGTTTTCTGCTGTTCATAACATAACTTTCAAGTCATTTCGTTCTGCTGCTTTCTTCTCTGTCGACTCAAGCATAACATTGATTCGGTTTTCTTTTGTTCTTGTTCTGCTCACGCGACGAGTGCTCTCTGTAGTGTTACGTTTGTTCTAATTAAAGAAAGCCGAACATAACCAACGCTTGCTCCACAAATCAGTGTTTTGAAATGCATTTCAAGCGCACTCGTGCAGAGGTTTAGTAGATAGGTAGAACCCAGGAGATGCTCTCAAAACCCCGGAGTGACACAGCCAGAATAACGGCTATTATTACGAGTCACTGGTGTATCGGAGTACACGCCGAGAGAATCGGACTACCCTTTAACACCCACTGTCGCAGTTGTGATGACGTAAACGAAAAGAAACACTGACACACTTTCAGTGCATCTGCCAGTCCCTAGCCAGGTCTAGACTACAACGCTGGGCAAGCCCTTTCTCAGCAATCTAGAGGAACTTTCAACGACAAAGATCAACAATCTCCTAACGTTCATCAACCGCACCGGATGGTTATAACGTAACAGTGCGTTACTCACTCAGCTAACAGGAACACGAGGTAATGGTATCAGAACGGCTCACTAGAGCTACTTGGATCCTACTTCTATGTAGCATTACCATCTAAATCAACCAGACAACCCCCATTTGCTTTATTATGAATAGTTCAAAATTAGGTATTTTGTAAACAGTTGCACAAGAATTATATAAATGACTTACAAGCTTTCTATATACTCAAAATAAGCACTGTAGTTAAGAGAGTTTTTGACATACAAACGAATACTGCAGAAAGAGACAGTAGAACATTAACAGCCCTATCCTGACAAATTAACAAATTGTTAACCAGTATTTTGAATATTTCTATGTGCTTGTTGCTTTCAATACAAAATTTAAAGCTTAAAAAATAAAATTTGTTAATGAAATTGTCAATAACTAAAAAGCAGTTGAGTTTTTATCAAATTGTTTTATTTTTGAGCTTCAAATTTTGTTTTGAAATAAAAAAATTACAGCAAATATATAGAAATATTCAAAATACTGGTTAACAAATTATTAATTTGCCAGAATAGGTCTGTAAAACTATAGAACAATAAAACTAAACTGAAGTAGCACCTCCTGCACTGGCACTGAACTACTAACGGGAACAAAAAATGTTGGTTTTTTTTATTTTTTTGATCAGAATTTAAAAACTCCAAAATTTATTTGACAATAGGGTTGCAACCTTAAATTTTTATTTTAACGATTTCGAAGCTGGGGCAAACACTAGATAAAAAAGGGTCTCTGATGCTAAATCTATTGTCAAAATTTACGAATTACTAAATTTATTTGAAAACAGGGTTGCCACATTAAAATTATATATTTTTGCGATTTTGAAGCTGCGGCAAACACTATGTAAAAATGTGTTGCTGTTAGAATTTACAAATTTCAAAATTTATTTAACAATAAGGTTGCTATTTGAAAAATTTTTATTTTTGCGAATTCGAAGCTGCGGCAAACATTATGTAAAAATTGGTTGCTGATTCACAACATAACATAAGTACTGTTGTTACTGTAGTGAAAAGTATTTAAAATTTCGTTTATATCGTTACTGACTTAACTTAACCATAGAACTCTACACTGAAATGCAGTGCACTAAAAAACTGTACAGCAGTGAAGTGGCACAAATAGAATGTATGTGCAGCTCTTTAGTATTTTTCTACACTCAAATATTTTTTTGGATATCTATTTGCGCTTAAAAACGGCTGATTGAAAATTTCAATTGACTGGATTCTTGGAAAACTCGCTAGAAATGTGATTGATCACGAACTACGATTTGAGCTACGAAAAGTTTAACTGTTTCTACAACTTGACAGGTAAAAATTTACTATGGTTTTGTACAGATAAGTACGTTTTCTCCAAAGAAATTCGCTATGGATAAATTTTGTAAAATATTATAGAAAATCCTATGAAATAATTGAACTCACTACATTTATTATTATAAAAGCAATACCTATACTTTTTATATTTTTTTAAAAAAGCTCAAAAAGGACCAAGTGGTCAAAATATATAATACAAAATTTTTTTTTTCAAAATTAGGCGCGAGTCAATTTGGTAAGACGGTAACTGTTTGAACAAAAGGTATAGTCTTCTTTGTGATTGATAGTCCAGCGTTTCTGCAGTTTTTTTATTCCTTCCAAATAAGATATTGTATCAAGGTCGTCAAAATAGGCTTTCACTTTAGTAATGTCCTCTTTGTTCGACCCAAATCTCTTACCGCCAAGGCATTTTTGCAGGTCTGAAGTTAAAAATTTGTCGCAGGGGGCTAAATCTGAAGAATAAAGGTGATGGGTTAGCAGTTCGTAGCCCAATTAATGGACTTTTGCAATGACAATCACAGACGTGTGCGACGATGCGTTTTTATAATGGAAGGACTCTTTTTTCTTCGCCAAATAAGGTAGTTTTTACTTCAAATCAATGTCAAATCGGTTAAGTAGCTGGGAATAATATTCGTTTTACCATTTTCAAGGTCACCGATGTGAATGACTCCGCATACATCCCAAGAAACGCAGTGTGAGCAATTGCGTAATATCATTCCATAGATTTAACGACGATTTCTGACGTCACAACACCTTTTTGGCGACCTAAACGTTCAGCGTCACTTGTACTAATACGTTCAAAACGGAATTTAGTAAACCTTTTCTTAATCATTGATGTTGATAGTCGTTTAGTAAACCACGTTTAGTGTACACGCAGAAAAAAAGAATAGTTGCAACAACCATGGGTTAAGAGGATCATAGTATGATTCGGATTATGATTGAAGCTAACATGTTCTTAAACATATAATGTTTTCTTTGATCATGATAAAATGATTACAACAACTATATTTAGAAAAGGAACTTTTTTTGTAGGAACCAAAATATTATTGAAACAATCATTACTCTCTTATTGGGTTGAAAATAGAATGATTGCAACAACTTTATTATGAATTTATTTTTAGGATCCAGAATATTATTGAACAATAATTTTATTTTTCTTATTTTCATGCACTCAATTTTCATGCACTCAATTTCCACAGCTATTAATTAAGATATATCCAGAGGTTTTCGATTGTCAGGGCTGAACAGAAATATTAATTCAATTGAAAAATCTTTTTGATAAAATTTTCTCTCCGAGCTGGGGTTTGAACAGCGGCTTTGTCGCTTGCGAGCCACGCACACTACCAGTAGGCCACAGCCACTTCTTCCGCTTGCCTGACTAATGCCATTCATAAACATGGTACATTAAGTGCATTGTCACAAAAATATCAATATGTGTGATAAGCAAAATATAGTCAGAATTGCGAAATATGTTTAAGGTATATAGAAATATGTTTGCTACAATTAAAGTCAAAAATGTCACTTTTCTGCGTCCTGTTTTTAGGAAAATGCGATTTAAAACAAAACACAATAATTGAGCAGTGGACAAACGAAACGGCACATAGCCAGGAATCGATAAAACTTATTGTGTCTGAATGAAGTGAAAGTATTTCATGCAAACTGTTCAGACACAATAAATTATTTCGATTTTTAGTTATGTTCTGATTTGTTTGCCAACAATCAAAGAATAGTTCAGACAAACATTCAAAATTCTAATATGTTTGTCTCTATAATAATATTCAAATTTATCATGAATGACAGAACTAAAACATTTTTGTTGCAACTAATAGTTGAGGCAATCATGTATGTTGTAGTATGTTGACTAGATTGGGGCGATTAGTATGGAAGGAAAAAAGTGTTAATGGGTGATTCGCGTTTCTGATTCTTGGGATTGTACTGAGCAAAAATGTCCACTAGACCATACGTCTACGGTGAAAATCGAGCTTCCAGATTTTAACTTGCAGTTTTTTCTTAGACTTTTGTCACGTTTTTTTTTATATTTTGGCCTATAACAGCCAAACCATTGAGATTTGCTATCAATACGATCCAATACTAAGACAAAAATCTCAATGTTTGGCTGTTATAGGCCAAAATATCAAAAAAAAAAAAAAACGTGACAAAAGTCTGAGAAAAAACTGCAAGTCAAAATCTGAAAGCTCGATTTTTACCGTGACGTATGGTCTAGGGGACTTTTTTGCTCAGTACAATCCCAAGAATCAGAAACGCGAAGCGCCCATTAAGATGTTCAAATCGCCCCACCCTAATGTTGACGATTTCGATGATGTTATGATTTCAACTATAATGTTATTTTTGGTACCACCATTAGTTAATAATGTCTTTATTAAGGCAAAATTTCTGTTTGCACAAATAGTACAACGATTTTAGTAAAAAAATTATTATTGCAGTAATCATGTCTCAATCATGTCTTTTCTCTGCGTGTAGAGTCCCCATATTATTTATCAACCCTTTTCTTGGTTTCAGTGATGGTTTTTTACGCAAAAAATAATGCTTGATGATTACATGAAATTAACTTATTTCCATTTTCGGCGAAATTCATGAAGTTGTCTGTTTCCATTGGCTGTCAAACACAAACTAAATGACGGAGCTTGCTTTAAATTTTACAGTTTTTAATTATGAACGGATGGTCATTGACGGGACCAAAGGTGCATTTCAATTAACTTTGCGGGAAATTCCAAAAGTCACTGACTTCTCAAGCTGACAACGTATATTTGTCGAAAATACTTTTTATCTTGTAGGACTTCAACATTGAACGTATTGTTGCGGTATAAACGTCACTGTTGTCATAGTAACTTAGAAATCGTCCGCAAAAATAATTTCTTGTTATGACAAATGGTTTATTGTTTTTTTTTTAATATTTTGTCTTTCTCTTGACAAATTATAATTTTTGTAGTGCAGTAAAATTCTCGTGGCTTAAACACCTTTTGCTATACAAATACTAGTCTTTCGAGAATGTCATAAATTTTCTAAATGCTTTAAGTTTTATTTGCTTACTCTTAGCCAACATTTTTATAAATTATTTTAAAATCTGTACAATAGTAATTTAATGCAAAATGTCATATAAAAATTGTGTTGTTTAGTTATCTCAAGCGCAAACAATGTTATTCTTTTGAATAATTTTGGTTACTTCAACGCACCGCAAAAATGTTGCTTACACAAAATGAGCTACTATATGTAAGAGGTATAAAAATTTGTCAACAACAAAACAACAAATTCATAACAATTAATAACAAATTTTTGTCTTAATTACTGATTTATAAATATCTTATTCATCTATCCCGTTCGCCAGTTCCTATTGCTGAGTGATGTTTTGTGTGACTTGCTGAAATTAATAAAGCTGCAAATTACTAACGTATTCGTTCCAAAATATTGTATCAGTTATAAAGAGATCGAGCTTTATGAAAAAAGTGATTGAATTAAGCTAGAAATAAAATTTTTTTTAACCCTAGAACCCATACGGGGGGCATAGGAACCCCATTAAAAATTAAAATTGGCTGTATTTTGTTTTATGGAACATTTTATAACATGATTTTTTGTCAAAATATCTGTCGTTTTTGTGCTCTATTTTTAGCAATTCTTTTTTAAAATGAACTAACTGTGAATAAAAAATAATATATTTGTATCATTTGTTTCCGAATTTTATGAAATGCCGCTTTAAAGTAAGTTGGGGTGTAGAGAACGCCAAAAAACTAAACGTTTTCTTAAAGATCTGCATTTGGGATTTTCTTGTAAAATTTTAACTATTGTTTTTTAACATTTGCTTGATTAAATTCACAGAAATGGAAATAAATGATTTCAATAAAAATTGACATTGATAACAATTGTTTTGAAATTTTTTTTATTTTAATCCTACCCTTGTAAAAAAGTTGCTTGAAAAACTGTTTGTCACAATCCATATTTACGTTTGCAGAAACGTACGTAAAAACTGCGTACGTTCATACCTAAGAATATAATTTTTTTTTACTTGCATTTTTTGTCAAACACAGAAGTGAATTAGTTTTTTTACCTCTTATGATTTTTATCATAGGAAAAGTTTATCCATGCGGTTATTTTGTACTCATTCACATACGCGAACAAAAGCAACAACACTGAAAATGTCAGCACAACTGCAGCAAAGTAAGAAGTTTTCTTTGCTTCCGTTTCCGTTTTCAATTCAACAGCCTTAAGCCACAACTTGTTATGTTGAAGGTGTTTTTGTTATTGCTCCAGACAAGTTTGTCCGCCAAAGTGCTACAAGCATACTATATTTTGGCATCTGTACCTTGAACTAAGCTTAGGATTACCGCTTACAGCAGATAAGCTCATTACAAAATTTCAGCTTAAGCTATTTTTTCTAGGATATATTTTGATTCTAGCACAAAGACTGACTTTTCTTGTACCAGTGTGAACAGTTTAAGAAGCTTTTACATAAATTTTTACAGTCCTTAAAGATGTATTTATAAGTTTACGATATTTAACTTATTATAACTTTTTGCATTCTCGCTAATTAAGTACGAGCTTATTTGTCCAAAAGTCAAGTTTTTTGAAGACATGTAGTATGCAAAAAAAAATTAGTCTAATCAGTTAAGTTTTCATTACCATGGAGCTGCAGTCTCGCGTTCCCTAAATTTCAAATGTCAATTTGAATAATTATGGAATTCTGATTTTCAAGATGAATTTTTCTGGGCTCTTCTCGAAAACCCTTAAAATTATGCGTATCATTTAAAAAATCTTAAATCTCATTTAATATTCTTTTTTATTTTTTCAGGATAATCATTTTTAGGCGATTGATGATCACAGTGAAGTATTTCCAAAACGGCATGCACAGCATAAGATGTAAGTATTAAGTGGAAGAAATTATTTAAAACAGTTTTAAATATGGTATTTGAGAAACATTTTTTGCGAGTCAATGCTTACTATCAAGTAACTTGTATCGAAAAAATTCCGATTTTAAGGTAGTTGTGGTTCTGCTTCACTTATTGTTTTTGTTGATTTAAATTTTAAGAAAAATTAATATTAAAGTTTTTTCTAAATGACCTTGTTATTTATCATGTTGATTTTATATGATTTAAATACAAATTCTAAATGTTTGATAGTTTAAATCTTACTTGATTTTAAATGTTAGTGGAAGACTTCCAGCAGACTGTTGGACTCCATAATAATAACATAAGCATAAAGACTAAAGTAAAGCAAAAATACAACAACAAATGTGCAAATATGAAATGGGAGAAGAAATGAGAAATTTACACTTAAAATCTCATTGCCTCGGTGGTGCAGTGCGCTAGTGCGCGCTTGCACGGGTATCACAAAGATTTCTGATGAAGCCTTTAGCATGGCCGAAATTGCAATAAAATGAGCTTGTGATTTTTTTCTTTTCATATTGAAAAAACGTTGTTGTTGTTGTTGTTTCTTTGGAAAGATTCGTTAGAACATTTAATTGTTCTAACTTTGACCTTAAGCTCAGTAAATGATTATAACTACCAAACAACTAGAATTTGTATTTAAAATCAAGTATGATTTAAACTCTCAAACATTTAGAATTTGTATTTAAATCATATAAAATCGACATAAAAAAATTAATATTAAAATTTTGTATCTATAGACTATAGTAAAAATCAAAGAACTGCAGATAGCTTATTTCTTACCATCGATAGTCGCGATAGTCATACCTAAATCATTGATATTGGTAATAATTCGTTCTATCGATAGTTTTTCACCACTACAGGAGCACCACGTATGAAGGCATCCTTTTTTAGTTATGCTTTAAAATGCGTAATTTTTAAAGGCCATCAACGTGTTTTAAGCCTTCTGTGTGATATTTTATTAAATTGTGCTCCTTGTTTCTTTCATTTCAGCGTTGTTATAGCTTTTTACTGCAAATATTTCTCGTCTTTTGTTTTTGCAGCCATTTTACTTGTTATTCATCATACGCCATGACAATTTTCGCTCGCGTGAAAACTTATTATTATTCGTTTATGCAAATTTTGCGCCTTTTGATGCGCGTGTGTTTCTTTCCCGTCAACGTATGAATGACTACAATTATGTGTGCATGAGTTATATTCGTTTCAGCCTGTTCTCATAGCTAACCTCTTGCTAAACGGATGCAAAATTATGTTATTTGTATATTTTATGAAGTTTCATGTGAACATTTTATAAAGCTAACTGTTCTGTTTTTTTTTGCTGCACATTTTGCGGCGCTTTTGCGCCGCGTCAAGTGCAAAAATAAACAAAATAGCTGATAATAAAGTTTTTTTTCTCGCGTCTCTATGTGTGTGTGCCTCATAAATATAAAATAAATATAAAAGATTTCCATATGTTATTTTCATGTGTGTGAAAGAGTGGGTTAGTGAGTGTGTGTGTCTGCCAACACGCAAATGCGTTATGCTTAAGTGCCAGTAAGTTAGTGTGCAAAAAACCTTCGTTTTGCCGTTTTGCAAATTTCCCAACGGTTTTTCTATCCAATTTATGATGTGTGCTTAAGGTTAGAAAACGTTGTTGTTTTTCTAATTGTTGTATGCGTGGCTTAATTTATCAACGTGTTTGAATGCTTTGGGGGAAAAACACTAAAGCATGATTAATTGACAGCAAATAAAAAATATCTAATTGGTTTAAGAAGGTTTGAGCTTAAAAAAAATTATTAAAAATAAATTTAAATTAACTTTTCAAAAACTGTTTTCTTTCAAATGTATTCCTTTTCATTATAACACTGTCATTTGTACATTTTAATTGATTAAAGCTAACTTGCCATATAAATTTGACAAGGCCTTGTATCGATCTTCAATCGCAGTAACGTTCTTGTAAAATCTTTCACATTGCTCATGGGTAACCGCTGCGAGGTTCTCTAGAAAGAAATCAAAATGATCGGTGAAGAAATGTATGTTTAGTGACATGTGAACTTTGAATTTTTTGAATGATGTTTCAATTGAAGCTTTGCAATTGGGTGCGCGAAAATTTCCAACGGACTCTGTTGTCACTAATCTCATACATTCAAAAGCCTCTTTTTGCACTTCATTCAGAGATGTCACGAAGTCATTGCTATTGAGCATTCTATTAATTTGTAAGCCAGTAAAAGTTCCTAGTACACAGGGTTATAGATTTAGGATTAATAAACAAATCGATTAAAATCAACCCGATAAAATTATAAAACCCGCTATGAGTCTTATGGCCAATTTCTTCACCGAGTATTATTGCTAAACCGCGGATTACGCGGTTCTTCTTAATCCACGGATAAGTGAAAATGCATTTCTTCACCGAGTATTAAGGCGTTAATACTCTGATTTAAAACTCGGTACTCTCTTAACCGTGGATAAGCTGAACTACCGAAATCGGAGGTCTAGCGCTCTTAATCTGCGGATTAGAACAATTTTATATTAAAAAACAATTACATAGTAAGGAATTATCTCCGACTGGACCAATTCCAATTTCCTAGCATCGAGTGTACAGTAAAGATTTAAACTTATTTGCAAAATTCGTAGCCATTGTACTTAATTTTGTGGAATTGGAGGAGATTTTACAGTTTTCATTATGTAACTTTGTGTGGGAAGTAGGCGTGGTTGTCATTCGAGTTAGCCCATTTTCGAACTTGATCTTTATTTTTTAATAAAAAGCTTATAATATTGAATTTCACTTCGATAGCTTTAAATTTACGACTTTTATCGTGATCAAAGACAAACAGACAGACGGATATGGCTAACTCGACTCAAGTGGTTATACTGGTCAAGAATATATATACTCTTTTACACCTGCCACGCCTCTTTATCGGCGTTACAAACGGAGTGACAATGCACATATACCCCTTAAGCATTTTTATAATATAACATTTATTATAATACTAGTAAACCCATGTGGCGTGAAAACGCCAAAACCAAACATACCTAGATTTTATTTAAAGCTATTGAATAGATTTTCAACTGATCCAAATTGAAATGTAATTCATTTTGGCCTTTTTGCAATATACGCGGTATTGCACGCTCAACGACGTCATAATGTTAGCATATTAAATTTCATACCAAAATTTATTTTAAATATACAGGAGTAAGAATATTTCTTGATTTCCAGTTGAAAAATGTTTGAACACAAATGTTTCATTACCAGTTTGAAATTTCTTATTAAATTTTTGTGTAAATTATTAAAAATTAAAAAATTTTTCGACCAACAGCTTAGAAATCTATTTTTAACTGTAAGAAATCATTACAGTATCACTTTGATATTGAATATACCAATTCATAGTTTAGCTGTGAATTTATAAAAGATTTGTCGTCATTATAACAGTTTCATAGCTATTAGCCGATATGTGGTGTTAAGTAATTCGCATATTTTTAGGCATATGCTGAAATTAAGAAGAGAAACGCAACATAACAACAATTATATACAAACTCTCACTCGCTAAAACTAAAAAAAAAAGAATTTTTAAGAAATAAAAAGTCCAGTTTGCACATCTATAGGTCTAAACCTACCAAACCATACTACATTTATTAAGATTGGACTTGTACTTAAAACGCCTTACGCCGGACAAAATTGGCGTTTACGTAATATTTACAAACATATAAGATAAAACTTAAAAAAGTTTAAACGAAAAAATTCTATACAAAGTAACTTAAACATTTACTGCTTTATTCTATATCACGAAGAAGCACACCAACTATGCGAAAAACACGAGAAGCAATTCAATTTTGTGTGGAAAAAAAAGTATGCAAATCGATGCATGCAAATATACCAATCCAAATTGAAACGTACGCGAAACGTTGTCGAACGCCAATATGGCGTCATGAAACTGTTTTGTCCTGGGGTATGTGCATCGCTACAGAAACAGCTCAAAAAGTTATTGTCTCATGCGCCATTCTTCACAATATTTACCTCAGTTAATGAGAAATGGAACCACCGCAAGATATGGACCTACCTACTATTTCCAATGATCAATTCGACATTAGTGAAGACGTTAATGCACCGGAAGCTCTAGCTCGACGACATCGTCGTTGCAATGCGAGAGACGAAATAATCGATACTTTTATTTAATTTCCTTGTCCGCACCTTTTCGAATTAAAACAAAAATAACACTGGTAATATTTAGGATAACTGCATACTTAGTTTTTTGAAAGTATATTCATACCCTCAAAATCAGGATTTGTGGTAAAAACCGATTTTAGGTAGGATAGTTTGTTACGTAACTTCGTTATATCTAGCTCAATTTTCAAAATTTAGAATTTTCTAAAAAGAAAAATAATATACCTTTGAATCAATTTTCATACCATTCAATCATTTGAAAATTTCTCGTTTTCTTTAATTTTTTTAACTTAAATAACGTTTTTTTTTTAGACTGAACCAACACTCAGGGAGGGGATGCGCCCTATAAATGTGTCAGCATTGTTCATTCGGAATATAGTTGATAGTTAGTTGGAGGGTCGATAGATGGAGTAGTATCGGTGAAGATTTGTTTTAAATTTGCACAGCTCAAAACTGCCGGGAAACTCACTCACAGGGAGACTATTCCACAACTTAACCGTGCGACTAAAGAACGAATTATCACGGTAATGAGAGATTCTATTGGGCATCGGTGCAATGGTAAAGGAGTGGGCTTGGACAGCCGCTCGAGTGGACGTGGGAAACACAGGAGCTGGTGGCGTCAGGCCATGTATCTCCCTTGAACACTTCCCACGGTAATACCTATACAGAAGGCTTAGGCAACCAACATTAAGTCGATGCTCAAGAGAGTTGAACCCAGATGAAATACTTTCTTCCCCTATCAAATATATCGCACAACGTTGAATTCGATCCAGAAGCTCCAAATAAGATCTTGAAGCCCCTGTCCAAATGTGCAAATTATACTCCATTTTCGGTCTGATATATGATATATCAGCTGAAGTGAAATATTTCTTGCACCGCTTTAGAAAACCTTCGACACATCGAAAATATGATCATTCCAACGAAGATTAGATTGGATCAATATGCCCAGAACGTCAATAGCGGCTGATTCCACATGATCCAAACCATTCATAATAAAAGGAGCTAAGGGGCAATTCACACGCTTGTGGGCAACAGATAACAAATCAGATAAAGTGATTTTTTATAGACCATTAAGGAGTGTGTCATTCATATTTTGCCTTTTTCTTTCAATCTGCATAGAGCTTGGGCGTTTTTTGAATGAGTATGAATGACAAATGCTGCTGTCATCCGCAAACGAATGTATTGGGTTATGCGTCAACGACAGAAGGTCGTTGATAAAAACCAGAAACAAGGTTGGCGATAGAACTGAACCCTGCGGTACTCCTGCGTTGATAGCGTGCTTCTCGGACGAAATACCGTCAACTACGACTCGAATCGTTCTGTCCTTGAGAAAACACGTGATCCATCGAGCAAAATTACCACCAAAACCATATGCAGCAAGTTTGGACACGAGCGCTTTATGCTACACTCGGTCGAACGCTTTTGAAATATCCAGAGCAACAACCCTACTCTCGCCGAAAAAGTGAACGCATTTATTCCTTTCTTCGGTTAAGAACGCCATAAGATCACCAGTAGAGCGAGCCCTACGGAAACCATATTGACGGTCACTGAGCAGTTGGTTGTGCTCCAGATAGTTCATAACGTTGAAGTTTATTACGGTCTCCATAACTTTGAAAAGCGTAGAGCATATCGCAATGGGTCGGTAGTTTACAGGGTTCGCGGCATCACCCTTTTTAGGTACCGGCTGGACATTTGCCACCTTCCAACAAGATGGAAATACTCGTGTGCTGTATTGAAAGGAGATATTAAAAACGGTTGCGCCAAGACCGAGCCAGCGAAGAAGCACACATTTTAAGCAAAATTGGCGGTATGCCATCAGGAGCAAAGGCTTTGTTTACGTTGAGATTTGTAAGGACCCTTTTAGCTGCTCTCGCTCGAAAGTATATCTCCTGCATTGCAGAAGATCCACCCTCAACAAAGGGCAGTGGCTGATTGCTATCCGAGAGAGTGGAATTTTGTGCAAACAATCTAGCCAATAGGTTCGCTTTATCAGCCGAGTCAGTGAAGATTTAGTCATCTTTTAAAAGAGCTGGAATCGATGACGATGTCTGGTTCTTAACTCTTTTAACAAAAGACCAAAAATTTTTGCTCCCTTTGGGGCAGAGCAGAACCTGTTCTCGAATGCAAGCTTCGTGCAGAAACTTTTCGCGTGTTAAAATTGCATAACAGCGATTCCTTACCTCAATGTGAAGTCTTTTAATATCAGTATTCTTGTTAGAACGCCAGTTCTGAAATTCTTCCTCCAATCCTGCAAATCTCATTAAACCATGAGTGGTCTTTTGGTTTAATGCTTCTCATCTTATTGGGAATGAAAGACCGCATACCCAATAAAAGAATTTCTTGTACCATTACAGCAGAGTCATTCACATTTCTATCAGCGAAACATAATTTCCAATTGAAGCTGCGATAGAAATTAATTAACGCAGTCCAATTTGCTCTTCCATAAAACCATGCAGTCCTCTTCGGGGCCTTAGGCGTAGAGGTGCAGGGGTTAGAAAATGGAAAAATAGCGGAGATGGTACAATGGTCCGAGTTACCAAGAGGTGCGTTGACACTCACATCATATTTTTCATGATGTGAAGTCAGAAAAAGGTCAAGGGTATTATGGCTATGCATATCACTTTGAGGGGAAAAAGTAGGTTCCTTCACAAGTTATATCAATTGTTATTTTATATATTATTTTTTAACTTTCCAGTAAATAAATTTTTTTGACATTAAAATCTTACACTTTTTTCTAGTGCAACGTTATCGTTACCGAAAGTGCTGCAAATATAGCGCTATACAAACAGCACTATTTGCAAGGAGAATGAAGCGATCTTTATGTGTATACAAGTAATACGCATTTAAATTTTTTGCTGGGTATTTCAAGGCTGTCTTATATTTCTAAAGTTTTTGAGATATCTTAAATAAAGATATTTTATCTTGATGCACATAATTTTTGTCCTGAACCGCATGCTTTCATTTCTGGTGGTTCTACTGTTAGTAATTTAGCAGCATTTACCGAATACTCCATATCATCCTTTGAGCTTGGGTGTCAAGTGCATGCCATTTAAACAGTCTTTTTTAAAGCGCCCATAATATTTTAATCGCTTAACTCTTTAAAATTTCACTAGACTTTTTTAAAATGGATTAAATATTACCTAACTGGCACATATTGTTATGTATCTGTTATTGCTGTTAATTCCTTCATGTTCCATGCTTCTTCTGGTGTACCGCAAGGCAGCATCCTGAGACCCCTTTGATTTATATTATTTATTTATTAATAATATAAATAAAATCTTCTGCAACACAAAATTTTTGCCTTATGCTGATTACCTTGGCGATGCTGATGTTACTAGTAATCCATAATATCCAATAGCGAAATTTATTTTTTGTGCGTTTAAAGTTAGTAAAAAAAGCTGATTATTTTCATTGTAGAATAATCACAGCTTGGCCGTTGTACAGATGAGATTTTTTAAAATGGCCTTTGTATTGCCGCTGTACGAAGCTTGTACGGACGAGAAAAATATTTAAAATTAAGCCTTGTTCGGCCACTGTTTTTTTTTTTTGGCCATTTTGGCCTTAGCTAAAAATGTTTTTATTTTTACTCGCGAAATTATAGAAAAATTAAAAAAAAAATCAAAATGGGGTAGGGTGAGTTTTATTTTATTTAAGAAAATGCACGGTGAGTTATAAACAAATATATACCAATTAAATTTTTTTCATATTTCTTTCATTATCAAATAAGGTACGAGATTTGTATGTTTAATCATTGCATTAACTATGTGTTTCAAAATGTGTCATACAAAGCTTGAATAAGAAATTAAATTCCAAATTCAATAGCAATAAATACAACTAAAAAATGCGTCTTAACGAAAGTTTTTAAGCTAACTGCATTATTCTGTATCACGAACAAGCACACCAACGATGAGAAAGACACAAGAAGCAATACAATTTTGTGTGGAAAAATCTATTGCTTCTCGTGTCTTTCTCATCGTTGGTGTGCTTGTTCGTGATACAGAATAATGCAGTAAGTCATATGTATCTTTCAACATAATAAGCTCGCACTCGTTGAGTCACTTTAAGCCAAATGTTGCCTCATCCATCTTCTGAAACATGATTCCCTAAATAATCGTTGCATACTTTGCGGCTGACAAGTTACTTTTTTATTTACGTGTAAAAAAATTCACCAAGATATAATTTTCTCTGGGGACGTTATCATCTCTAAAGTATTATATAAAAATAACGAACAACAGTTTAGTATGTATGATATGCATATGAAAGAAGACACCCTGATGAATTATGCAGATAAATTCATTGGGGAACACGTATTGCTTATGTGGGAATATTCTACAGTAACATACTGATGCAACACAATTCATACGTTTAAAATTTGTATACAATATTTTCTGCTACAAGTTTTATGGAGACAGCAACTATATTATAGAACACTCTATAGATCGACAAACTGCAGGATGATTGGCGTGCATTTTTACTGTTGGTGTAGTTTTACATACAGTTTTTATAACGATGCTTTTATTGAATCCTTGCCTCCTTTATTTGTGGAAATGGTATTCAGCTGTTTGTCACTGACAATGTATAGTTTCCCCTACATGTATGTTGCTTATTAATTTTCAGTATTTATTTAAAAATCTTAGTATTTTTTTACTGCTCTCACTTCTAAAGGTTTTATGTAAAGGCATTTTGTAGTGTATAAAATATACTTACAATAAAAATGCAGTGTGCTAAACATATACAAACTTATGCATCTAAGTAAATTAAAAAAAAAACACTCAATATATATAACAGCATTCGCAATATCAACAACAACAAAATATCACAATAAAAAAGGTCTTATCCCCTAACGGCCATGTTTTCATATTTTATTAAATAATTTGCCTGACTTAACTGTTATGATTTTTTCAAAGTTCAATGAATGTCTTTTTTAATAAATATTTTCAAGCAATCAGGAATAACAAAAAAGCAACAAACTACAACTAAACAATTACGTCTCGTTCAAAAGAAATTCAGGAAAAAATTTAATATAAAGCATTTAATGTCAAAACTTTATGCAGAAAAGCACCAACAATTTAACAGTTTTACACCAAAAACTTTGTTATTTTTTATATATCTAGAAAACAACAAAGAAATTTGAATAAATGTTAAATGGAAAGAATAAGTTTTAATTTAATTTTTCAAATACTTTGAAGTATTGAAATTGATTTTATCTATGAAGGAATTACCATGATTCAAAAGCTTTTTGATGCCCCCTGCAGCACGAACTCAATTGTATTTGCTGTTGTTGTTATTGTTGTTATAGGTGCTGTTGTTTCCGTCAATAAAATACAAATATAAACACAAACAAAAACTTTAACAAGTTAACAAATTGATTTCATTTAACATGACAAAATGTATTCGTGCATTTGTGGTCTGAGGTGTTTGCTTGTGATGGCTGTATCTTGTTCTAAAAAATTTAAGAATTGCAAACGTGGCTGAGCCGGAATAGAAGACGTTCACGAAATTATCACGATTATTTTTAACCTTCTTTTGATGGGTTTTGTGAATGATTCGTATTTCTAAGAAATTACTTTATATAATTAGTAATATTTGGGCACTAACTTTGGTGAGAAAAAAATTTTACTGACGTAAACTAAAAGATAAATAAAACTTTGCTAAGAGTTCGTAAGTCTTGAACTTTACTGCTTAAAAGCGTAAAAATGCTTTATATGATTCAGATTACTACGAAAAATTTCCATTTTCCGCAGCCAGTTTTTGAAGCGAAGCTTCTTACAGCTCGTTCTGCTAATTTGCTTCAATAAGATTTAAAAAAAACCGATTGATTTTGGCTACATGGTTTTCTAAGATTTTTGTTGGTTTTTGCTTGCTTCTATTCCAGCAACAAAATTGTTATTGTTTCTTTTAATCTATCTGTCTGTCTTTGTGATGGCTATAGTGACATAAATATGATGCCACAACCCTTTTAACAGCTCACAAATCAATAAAAATGCTATATTTGAGAAAGAAATTTTGGTCGTATTAGACTAAAATTTGGTAATTTATAAAAACATTTGGTCGCACTCTTACGAGTAGTTACGCCTACTTTTTAGGGGAAAAGCGTAGAGCGAAACAAAGCTCACCTGGTATAAGCCAGCTTGAGCTGATATTTTTATAGTCGATTTTGTCGAGTAAAGGATGATTTAAACAACAAACAAATGATGCCATTTTTAGAGCCCACAAATCATTACAAATACTATTTGTTCGGTTGATTTAGATTCAAATTTGGTAATTTAGTTCGTATGCTTATTTTCTACAAATTTACATAAAATAGGCGTGGTCTCACTATGCCGCACCCCCTTTTGCCACCCACAAGTCAATAGATATGCTATATTTCAGATTGTTCGGGTAGTATTTGATAAAAAGCGAAACTTTTTCGCAATTAAATGCAACCTTTTTTAAACTAAAAAAAATTTATTAAATAAAATTAAACCTTTTTTACCTAAACGCTACTTTTTTACTTTTGATTAAACTTTATTTATTTTTAATTTATTGTGATCTATTATATGAATTATAACATGAATTTAATTGTGAGCTTTATATCAAGTAAAATTTGTATTGAATTGAAATTTTTATTGAAAAAAGTTTGAAGAGCATATTTCCAAAACAATTTCTCAGTCTCTAAATTTATCACTTTTAACAAATCCCTAAAAAGTCATAACTTAGTCCATTTTCAGTTGGATACTGCTTTCACATCATTACTTTCACATCAATATTTTTTCCTTTCAAATATATTTGCATAATTATATAAAACACTAGCTGAACCCGGTGTGCTTCGCTACCCCCCTCGTATAAAATAAAATTAAAAGTAGTTATATATTTACAAAAATTTATTTATTTAATTTAATTATTGCAATGCTTCGCCTCGTTTTTTGTTGTAAACCAATTAGAATTCAGCACTGAATCGCATTTAATTTGCTTCATGCTCCCCTTTTTATTTTTAGACCAATCAAAAAGCAGCAATTACACAATCAGCTGTTTCGCAGTCAGTTGTGGGAGAATGAGAATGGGGTTACCCCACTCTCTATTTTAATTAACACGTATTATAAAATCAGTTGTTTTGAAGACAGTGGTGGAAGAAAGAGAATGGGACTACGCCAATATTTTAATTAATATGTATTTTAAATTTGTGGTAAAGCCGTTAATAAACGTAGTAAAAAAAGTAGGTGCAGAAGTGTGCATGGTCGAAAAATATTATCATGTAATTAGTATTCCTGAGTCAAAGCTGAACGCTGTGAAAATTTTAGATCGGTTATCAGGTCCAGCCTCCAATATATCGCAAACAAAGGGGCGTGCTTCGCCCACTTTTCTTTTGGTACGTATTTCTATTCATGCCAATACCATATATAGCAAATACTGCCGCCTTTGGTCAAAAAATGCCCAAGATATGACGGTTTTAAATTTTGGGTTATATGGGCAAGGCCACGCCCCTTCGTCCACTCACAACTTTATATAGTCAAAAATTTATTATTTCGTAAGAATATCCTATTGTGAAAATTTAATTTAATTTTCCTAAAAAGGGGCGTGGTCCCACCCACTTTTATCCTGGTACGTATTTCTAACTATGCCAATACCATATTTACCAAATAGCATCAACGTAGGTCAAAAAATGCCCAAAATATGGCGATTTAAATTTTTGGGTTATATGGGCAGTGCCACGCCCCTTTGTCCAATATAAACTTCATATAGCCTATTATTCTTTCCAGAATCATAGTAAAATGCTGTGAGTTTCAGGAAGATCGGTCCAAGGGTTTGGCCTCCTATAAAGCACAAACAAACAGACAGACATTCATTTTTATATATATAGATTGAAAGCAGATTAATTATAATTAAAGTAAAATGGGGCGAAAAAGGGGGATTATGTAATAAAAAAATCTATGGCTACCTTACCTGTAGATAAAAAGTATATAAAACTTTAGGTAAATACATATTACAAAAAAGTATTTTGTATAGCAAACATTATTAGTGGTATAAGTAAGTATCTGAATTAAAAAAGGGGGCGGTGAAGTGGGCGTGGTTCATAGTAATATGGCGACGTTAACATTATTAAGAGCAATATACTACCAAATAAAAAATAATCCGTTGGAAGGAACAAATTTGTACAGAGAACAAAAAGTTTAAAACTTAAATTTGGCGTGAAAAGGGGCGTGAAAGGGGCGTGGCGTAAGAAATGTTTATTTCTACCTCTCCTGGAGTATAATGTGTATACAATTTGAAGTAAATCTGTTAAAAACTATATGGGAGCAATTACATAATTTTAAAAAAGTGGGCGTAAAAGTAGGCGTGGTCTAAAAAAAGTACCCTATTAATCATGCCAGAGTCCCAGTTAAATGCTGTGAAAATTTCAGGAAGATCGGTCCAGAGGTTTGGTCTCCTATAAGGTACAAACAAACAAATAAACAAACACACATTCCATTTTATATATATAAGATTAATGTAAACACACCAGAGCTGTAAAAGAATGCATTCAATTTGATTTTATTCACAAAAAAGTGAATCAGTTAATATCGAAATAAGAATGCATTAAATGAATGCAATATTGATTTATAAATAAAATTTTTAACTTGCATTCATTTTTAAAAAATTCATATTCGTTATTCAGAATATGAATAATTTTTTTTACTCATTTGAATGATATTCACAAAGAATGCAATTCATAAAGAATTTCAGAATTTTCAATTATTCTTTCTTTAATCATTAATAATTTTTTATTCAATATTAATTTTTTGCTCATTAATATTTTTTTTTATTTTTTATTGACTTGATATTTATTATTCATTTTTTATTCATAATTAATTTTTTATTCATTATTCGTTTGTTATTCATTGTTAATTTTTTATTCATTATTCATTTATTATTCATTTTTTATTTATGGCTTAGGACTAAAGTTAATAAAAAATTAATAATGAATAACAAATGGATAATGAATAACAAATGAATAATGAATAAAAAATGAACAATGACTAAAAAGTGAATAATGAATAAAAAATGAATAATGAATGAAAACTGAATAATGACTGAATAATAAAAAATGAACAATGACTAAAAAGTGAATAATAAATAAAAAATGCATAATGAATGAAAATTGAATAATGACTAAAAAAATTTTAATGAATAACAATCGAATAATGACTAGATATGAATAATGAATAAAAAATGAATAAAGAATAACAAACGAATAATGAATAAATAAGTAATAACGAACTAAGAATGAATAATGAATAAAAAAAGAATAATTGAAAATTCTGAAAATTTTTGTGAATTGTATTCTTTGTGTATAGCATTGAAAAGAATAAAAAAATTGAATCGTTATTCTGAATAACGAAAATACATAATTAATAATTTTTTTTTAAATCAATGTGAATTAAGTTTTATTTATAAATCAATTTTGCATTCATTGAATGCATTCTTATGTCGTTATTAAATTTTACTTAAAATTCTGAATATGAATGCCGATTTGACAGCTCTGAAACACACACACTTTCCTAATGCTAAAAAAAAAACATTATATTTATTTTGTTTATTTTCAATATTAGTGATATTAAAAAAGAACGCATTCAAAAAATAAAAATAGTTTATTTCAAAAATTTGCATTTAAATTGCATTTTTTAAAAACAAATGTTGGTGATTGTTATTTTTTTATAATGTTTTTATTTACTTTAATTAATTGAGGCATGCAAAAGATCGATTCTTATATGCTAAGATTTTTGCTAAATAAAATTGAAAAATTGGAATTGAAGTTTTTGTATGCAAAAAGGGCTTTTCAGAAAAAAAATTTTTTTTCACACACACATATATATTTTAAATTCTTGACGGAGTTGTTTGGATAGAGGTTCAATAAAAAAAATTGAGTGATTTTAATTTTTTTGTTGCGTGTGAGCATTACCATTACCAAATTTTATTGGCCAATGACGACTCCTTTTGTTTTATTCCAATTATTGTATGGCATGAAACCACTTTATAACGTGCACTTGTCGAAGTACAACGCAGATAAGCGTTGTACTTATAGCTTTCATAATTTATGAAAAATATAAATGCTTTCATTGTAAAAAGTATTCAGTGCTTTAAAGTTTACAAACCTTTATACAACTCTCAAAAGTCCTTGAAAATTTGGTAACTTGTGAATGACACAGTTTTATTGATTCCAGAAAATTCTATTTCCGTGACCTTTGTATTTTTTTCGAAGTTAATGGTTTATTTCATCTTTAACTTTAAATATTAAATTAAATGTTATTCAAATTTTTCTTTTTTTCTTTAATTTTTCATTGCAGAACTCTGATTACTCACAAAAATCTCCGTTGGCGAAGAATAAAGACAATGGGCATTGCAAGCATATAGAAAGTGATAGTGGGAGCTTCAGGACTGATTTCCTGTGTCATATTCAGACAAATGACAAATAAAATAATAAAAAAAATAGTTTATAATAATATATATTTAATAAAATAAAATATAATTTTAATATAAACAACAAAAAAATATAAGTCGTTTTATACAGCAATTTTTCTTTAAATTTTTTTAATATCTGCAAAGTAACCTTTATTAAAGATTCCAAAAAATGTGTCGGCAACAAGCTCATCTAGGCCAATGATTACTCCAGTCATTCTACAAACGTAAGTAGAAATAAGATCAAAGGCTAAGGATTAACCGGAAAACAGTCACTTTGTATAACCAGCTGTTAAAAAACTCGGCACGTGGGCTGTAGTTTTTTCTTTTTTTTTTGTATAAATACAGAAAATGGTATGCCATATGTTTGTGTGTGTTCGTTCGAAATTTTATTTAAAGGTATTTTTTGAAAGGCTGTCTTGCGACCTTTGACCGACGGAATGCCAAACAAATCAGCAACGTGCATGCAAACATGGACACTAGACACTTTAATCAATATCAGGTATTGTTATGTTCGAATGAAAATTATATGTACTATGATATTACGATTATTTTCCCCCTCTCTTATCAATGGAAAATAGTTTTAAGACTTAAAAAAAATAATTTTGGTGCTTCTGGCGCAAAAGTATATGTGTGCATTTGGACTTAATTTTGGTAGTCACATCCAGTAAAATTTAAACAAAGTTCATATACATATAATAAAGAATAAATCTGTACAATAAAAAAAAATATTATTTTATAGCACAACATAAAACATAAGCTTAAAACATATAATTTTTAAATATTACAACAAAAATTATACAACATCTAAGAAAATTTAAAATAAGAACCTAGTATTAAACTATAAAACATTTGAAATATTAAACTTATTGAACCTTTCTTATATAAATTTAACGGTTATTAATAATATTAATAATGTAATATAAAAATATAATATAAAATATTTAAAACTGATAAGTGCGGGTAGAGTAGGGAAAAGATTTGAAGTAGAATTAAGGCAGTTTTTTAGTCTAGAAAATTTGAACTTTTCGATAGTTAATTTATTCAAAAACAGCGAATAAGAATTTTCGAAACTCGATTTATTTAAAAAAATATAGCCATTTTAATATCGTCAACAGAAATCTTCACTCATGAAAAACAAAATCTCCAAAATAAATGAAAATATAGTAGAATCTGGATAAAGTGAATTTATTTTTGCAAGGCCTATTCATTGTATCCGGATTGCTCACATTTTCGAAATTAAATATATATCAAAAAAATGAATTTTGTTGCTTAATCTTAAAACAATTGAAAGTTTTCTATATGACCTTGCTATTTATTTTGTTCATTTTTTATGATTTAAATACAAATTCTAAATAATTGATAGTTTAAATCATACTTGATTTTAAATACAAATTCTAGTTGTTTGATAGTTTAAAATCGTTTATTGAGCTTTATGTCAGGTTAAAACAATTAATTGGTCTCACGAATTTTTCCAAAGAAACAACACCAACAACAACAACAACAACAACATTTTCAATATGAAAAGGAAAACATCACTAGCTGATTTTAATGCAATTTCGGCCATGCTACAGGCTTCATCAGAAATCTTTGTGATGACGGCGGGAATCGAACCCTGGCCGTGACCGCCGTGCAGGCGCATTAGCGCACTACACCACAGAGACGATGAGATAACAGTGTCAAGTTTTCAGTCTTTCTCCCTTTTAATTTTCGGCTGCAGATCGGTAAAAAACCTTCTTTTTTGAGGATGCGGATGCAGATTATTGAAATTTAGATGAGGGTTTTTTAATAAAAAAAATAGTTTTTTAACTATCAGGGGATTGAATTTTTAGCCCATGTAGTAGTATAGAACCTTCCGACACTTTTAAAACTTTACCAACTAGAGCTTTTTAAAAATTTTGGTTTGTTAGAAAATAATGAGTATTTAAAGTTAAAGTTAAAAATGGGTGTAAATTTGAGTACATAACGAGCTGTAAATTTATTTTCAGGCTCATTTTTTAAACAAAGGAGCAAAGGTGTTTACTTTACAAATTTTTTTTCAGATGATTACAGACGATGTGGTTCTGCAAGAAAATGGTCCTGCTTTTCTCGAATCGCTTCAAAGTCACGAACACGCAAATGACGTCACAATAATTCTTTTGCGTTCTTTAATAATTGTAGAAATTAATACACACTTAAAAATTTGTTAGAATTTTTACACCGATCGGTGTTCCAAGGAGTCCTTCACCGTTCGGTGTTAAAAAACACCGTGTCAAAGTGCCAGAATTTTATATCCGAAAGAGCATATTTTTTCACACCGATAAGGTTTGTTTTGTACCTTGTTAGGTGTTTATTTATAAAACGCAAAATGATAATTTTATTTAACACCGAACGGTGTAATTTTCAACTATTCGAAAGGATGTTTTTTACAATTTTTATTTGTCATTAAATTTATTAATTTTCAAACGAAATAAGCCGCAAAAAACTTTGATTGGGGCTTATTTCATTGGGCTTTATTTCATAATGAAATAAGAACCAAAGACAAAAATTAAATATTTCCCAAAAATAATGAAATTGTCCCCAAAAATTGGGAGTTATTTCATATGAAGTAACACCCAAAAATGTAGACATTTTTTGGGGCTTATATAATTTTTTGGGCTCTATTTCGTGGTGTCAAAAATAAAGTTTAAATCCTTAATCAAGATTTACAAAATTAAAATGAATAAATAAAATTGGGAAATTTCAATTTTTAATTTGCTTATCAATGAGAATGTGATTTCAATATTGCTCTTCTTCTTTGCCTTTCTAATTTCACACCGATCGGATAAGTTTGTCATTTCACACCGAGTAAGCGGTTTAAATTAACACCGTTCGGTGTAGGAAATGTAAATATCCGCTCACCGGTGTGAATATATTTTTGAAATTTTTTAGTGTGTAGAAAAACTTTATATTAATATCTCTGGCCATTTTTTTATTTTTCTTTCAAAAAAAGCCTTCATAATTGCTTGTATTACATAAAGGTACCCTTAAGCATCCTGAACACAAATATTGCTATTATTTTTTTCATTTCGGAGGTTTTTTAGCACCGGTAGTTTTGTGGTTTTCATAACATGACTTCATTTGTAGTTAAAACTAGCTGTTCGATTCAAAGACCACACTGGTTTACTAATTTAAATTTTTAAGAAATACCAAAAACAGTATTACAATACGGTATAACGAATTCAGCACATCGATAATATTGTCATTCTAAATTAGTAATGAAATTACAGCTTCACCATCTGATTCATCATCACATATGTGATTTTGCTTTATGCATTAGAGCTACTTCAAGCTTTTTACATAATTGTAGTAAACTCTCGCTGCGTCTGTTAGTTTCATAAGTTTCAAAACCATACACAATCGAGAATAATTCGTTGAGTTTTTGTAGTGCTTTAAAACGATCAGTGATTGAATCAACAGCATATTTGATTCTGTTTGACGCCTTTTACCTAAAAATATTCTCATTTTTTTCGCATTTTTTTTTTAAATGCTATCGTTCCGCTTTTTCTGTACCTTCTTGCAAGAAAATCTCAAAAATACAGCTGAAGGCAATCTAACGCCCTGGTTCTTTAAGCAGGCCAGAGTTAAGAGTTAAGTCAGATCCGTTACATAAATTGCGTTTTCTTAGGAAATTTTCTTTCTGGCGCTTAGGTTATTTTTATAATTGGACTTTAACTTAAGTCTTTCGAAACGGGGGAATAGAGTAAAAATAAATAAGTAACTTTTTTTTTGAGGGGTACAGAATTTTTCCCTATCAGATCAAAATCTCGAGATACTTGCGATTGAAATTTAATCACTTTTAGACCCATTTTTAGCTATATTTCCCTTATTTTTGGAGAACAAAATTTTGGCCATTTCCAATTATTCTTAAGCTTGCAGATTTTAATCTACTTATGAAATAAAAATACCAATTTGAGAAAAAAAATCTAAGATTTTTTTAAAGCTTTTACGTTCAACATATGAATTTGGTCAAAATGGAAGAAATAGCTAAATTGCTTTACTTTTAAAAAATCATAGATTCAACAAGGCTAACTCGATTTTAAAGTTGGAGGTATTTTCAAAAGACAATAAAAAGTAATTGCTAAAAAACTGCAAAAATTTTTTAAATGAAGGTCAAATAACATAAAACTGAATACCTCGAGATTTTGTCTTTTCAAAAGTTAAAAATGTACCTACTGTCTAATTACACAGTAGATAAAATAAAATTTTAATAAAAAAATGTAAGTCATGTAGAAATTATTTCATCAATTTTTATTTATGTTAAAAATTAGGTTAATTTTAAACATTTAACTATGCATGTATAGAATTCATGAACTCCTTATTAAAAACACTAAGATAAGTCTCAAAATAATTTCGTTATTAACAAAAAATTTTAATATATCTAGCTTTTATATCACTCTTAATCTAATATGCAAATAAATATTACTACTACTTTTAAAAACTGCACCTGTTTATTTTTATTCATGTTTATTTTTAAACACAAAAAATCAGCAAATTGTCGTATGCTCTACATCTAACTTGTTCTGTTTAAAAAATAATTTTATCTTGTATCTACAAGTATTAAATATAATTTATTGTAATAAATGACGAACCTTTAAAACCCTTCGGATTATATTTATTACTCTAATAACTTTTTTTTTATTTTTACCCTCATCGGATTAAACTTCGTCTGCATGCTTTACTATTTTGCAATGTCATCATAATATTTTCAAGCTAAAGGCACAGCTGTTGCGAACGTAATATTTAGCAAAAAAAAAAAATACAAAAGTACTTTTGTGAACTTAACATTACCGCAACATGTAAAAGAACACAAGCAAAAATGTCACTTTTGGCAATATAAGCAAGCGACCTTGGCACAGGTTATGGCATTGTTTTCTTTTGCAGATTACCATAACGGTTAAAAAGTCTTTTGAGCTTACCTGCAAGGTTATGCTGTTTTCCTACTTTTTTAGTGCTTTTTTCGCTATTTTGATGTAACAGTTTTATTGTATTTGCTTCAAGATGAAATGAGAAAACCGAATATTTTTATTTCGGATTTTTCGAATATTATAGAAGTAGTAACCTGAATAATATAAAAAAAAAATAATGACAACATTGCGGATAAGTAAAGCATTCCACTGAAATGAATTTAAGGATATTTATTATAAAAACTACACGAACAACTGATGCTTTTCTTTATTTAGCATAAAAAAATTGTTTATTAGGGATATTTTTAATTCGAAAATTATTGGGTTACTAGTTTTGTGTTGCTGAAACATGCTTTTTAGAAAAAAATATTAACTAATATTAGACTGATTGTAATTTTATTGCGATAATAAAGAAATACCTGCTAATTTTTTTTTTGCAAATTCTTGGTATTTTTTGGAGACTGCTTTTTGGTTTTTTTCTTACTAATTTAAAAATTTTTTTAATTTCTACTTATTTTTTCAGATGGAGTTTTTTTTAATTACTTCCAAAATAACCAAAAAACTATTACCAAAGCAAAACTTATCTTTCGAAATTTTATTTTCATATTATTTCATTTAAAATTTTATTAAAACACTATTCATTAGATTGGATCGAATTTTTAACCTAACCGGCATCATATATTTTTTAAAACTACTCGTCGAAATAAATTTTTTTGCATCCTTAGTTTTTTTTGAAACATAATATTTGACTTTGACCGATTTTTTTTTTTTATTTTATTGCCAGGTTGATTTTCTCTGTGATACCAAGGAAAAGGTAGTTCACTTCTTGGAGCTACTTACATAAATGCTTACTTTTACTTAAAAGCATTTCTTTAAAAATCAATATCTCTTAGAGTATTCTACTTGCATTATTGTTATTGGTATTATAATTTAGTTAATGATATTTGGAATGCACAATGAAGTGAAAATTCATAGGATAGTTATATTTTTTGGATTAAAAGTTCCAACAAGTAGTTTTTTGTATTTATATGATATTTTTTGGTCGTTTTGGGCAATCAGATAAATTAAATATTAGGATTTATATAAACCATTACAAAGGTTAAGTGCCGGTCTAAAATTTCAGCTTCATTTAATGATAAGGAAGTATTTCAATCACCATTAAGGAGTATGAGGAAGTTGAAATTAAGCTGATTTTTTCAAATATCATATATAAAATTCCTTAATTGCATTTGGTTTCAACTGATTTTTGTTTTTTAATTGACTGGTGCAACCAGTAATTTTTTCATCATAAAAATTGTTTTCTTAATTTATCAAATTGAATATAAAAATTATGAGCTGTTAAAAATGCTTAAAAAATTCCATGATTGGTTGGCAATTTAATTTTTTCAACTGTGCTTTTTATACGTTTTTAGAATAAGCATGTGATTTTGGCTATTTTTCCTTTTTTGGTGTTGGGCTTTTTTTCAAATCCCAAATAACAAAAAGTGGACTTATTTCATTGCACCTTAAATGGTTTGCCCTTGTACGGAATGTTAAAAAGAACATTTTGCAAAAAGGGATATAATTTTTTCATCAAAATTGCGATTTTGTCAAAAAATGTTTTTCCTGCGGATCTTTTATATCCGTTGAATTCATTCAATTCTTTTCACTTCAGTTCTTTTTTTCATTTCAGTTTCGGACCAAATTTAATTTTATATAGTGGGGTAATATTTTCTTTTTCGTTTTGGGGCCATTTTGCCTAGGGCCATTTTTTGCAGAACCATTTTTTGCAGAACCATTTTTTGCAAAACCATTTTTTGCTACTTTGTAAGGGAACAAGTGTGATTTTCGGGACCGGGTCAAAAATCCCCTCTAAAAAATGGTCCGTTTCGAAATTCCACCTTACAAAATTCCCATTTCAAAAATTAACCCTTTTTAAAATTCCCTTTATTCAAATTCCCTCCTTTCGAAATTTATATTTAAAAGTAAAATATTTGCTTACATAAAACCGTTGTTTTTCCTAAACTACTGTCTGGCAAGAAAGTTATTATAGTTTAAACATTAATCATGAAATGATTTGCCCTTGTATGGAAAGTTATTAAAGTGGGAATTTTTTAAAATATGTAGGGTGAATTTACACTAATACATTTATTAAAAAAGGGAAATGCTGACAAAATAAAAAATGTAAAAAATTTTTGTATGCGGAGAGTTTTGACCACAACCCGTGATTTTTATACAATTTTTGCATATTCTAAGCTCAGACTACGATTTAAATAGTGAAGCTTCTGTGTGAAAAATTCAATTCATAGATCCTAATGGAATTTATGAAGGATTTGGTAAGATGAGGTCATTTTGTTAGGGAAGCAGACGTACTTTTCTTTCGATTTTGCTAACTTTCATACTCAGAGTGCAAATTAAAAATTGCATGTTCAGCTAACAGTGTTCAACTGGGTTGGGGTCAAAATTCCGTTTGACAAAATCCCCTTTTCAAAATTTACCTTTTTTAAAATTTCCTTTACAAAATTCTCACTACACAAAATCAGCTTTGCAAAATTCTCCATTTAACAAGTTTTCGTAGAAGGACAAATGATTTCATCATAAATTTTGTATGCTTTAATTACATTATTGAAATAATATTATAGTAATAACGGTCGTTTTTGAGAAAATAGCAGTTTTATGTAAGCAATTATTTTACTTTTACATATAAATTTTGTACAGAGGGAATTTTGTGCAGGGGAATTTTAACCTTCCAGCGGACGTGCTGTGTTATTTTCCTTGAGCTGGCGCTTGTCGTAAATTTTACGTCATCAAGAACTTAATTCTAGTCACACCCGGTACGTCTGTAGTTTAGAGAGACACTGACCCTCGAATAGCTTGGGGCTGGTGACTAAGTGGTAAAAGTGGGCAGAGCGATAAGGCGCAATTGTCGTAAATTTTGCTGCAGCGCGCCTGCTAAAATGTAAAAACAGGGGAATTTTGAAAGGGGTAATGATGTCTACACGGACAATTTCTTAATTTCAAAATTCAAAATGAATTTGGAATTTCGACTCCTGTTCAACTAGCAAGTCAAATACAAAAATGTTTGCATAATATTTACATTAACTGCATACTTATATGGAAGAAATAATTACCTACAATTTAACAAATAGAAGATCTTTCTCTTTAATATTTGACATATTTAATTATGCTCACATTGAGAGTAAATGGAAAAGCAATTGCAGCAACTTTTCCGTATTTGCATGGAAATAATTTTAACATAGCATGAGATTTATTTAAAACAACATCAAAATGATTATGTTGCATTATTTTTGTAGATTTGTTTGCTGTAATAAACAAATATGTAAGCTGCCTTTAATTGATGGTCTAAAAGTAAAGCGTTTACATTTATTTAATTACTATGCTTAGAGCTAAACTTTCTATTACATTGTTCATTGTTAGTAATTTATGAAATACATGTTATCAGTTTTATTGCAGCAATGTTTGAATTTTTAACCAATATACCATTGGAAATTTTAATATTATTGAATAAATAATGAATACGATTTCGTTGTTTTTCAGCATTATAAAATCCATGAATTTTTTGTTTACTTTGTTTTTTATTTGCATCAAATATAAATTGGTATAATAGAATTATACAAATACTGATATAAAATGCTACAAATTTAATAAATAATATAAAAGATTTTAATTATATCAACAAACTATAGCTGATAGATTTCGCTGTCATAAGAGAAAGATTTTTTCGAAAGAACACTACGAAATGCAACTCATAAAAATAAAATAAAAAATCATATTCATCAAAGTTAAAAATTTTATAATCTTATATTAAAAAGTTTCTTTTACTTAGCTGCTGAGAAGTGGTTTATTTAATTATTTTGAAATTTGAACGAAGCTGAAAAAAATATCCTTGACAGCAATAATTTAAGAGCATTTTTTTTTTTGCCAGCATGCTTTTATGTTTTCATGTTTTCTCTCGCAGTTTTGATTGTGTCATGCTGTCAAAATCTGATTTTTATTTTCCAACGCAGCAGATGTTGCTGCTACTGATAGTGTGACGAATAAGTTCTTCAAACATACAGTTTGGCAGAAAAGTATTTGTGATTTCATGACATTCGATGCCCGCAAGCACTACCATATTTATGCGAATGAAAACGTGATTGAATTAAGATATTATTTTTGTCACCAAGTATTTTTCTGTCGTTGTTTTTGTTGCACTTTTGTGAATGTGCTGACAGGCTTTAAAAGTTTAAAGCAAAACCCCTAAAATGTGGGTTTTGTTAATTTTACGAATTTATAGAATTTTTTTAGGGATAAGATCTCTTCATAGTGACAAAAAATAAGCAAGGTTAGGTTAGGTCTCTAGACCAGCCGACTTGGACCAGATGATGCATTGTGCATTGTGGTACCACCTTAAGATTCGAGAAAAAGAAGAAAGTTATCAAGTGAAATTTGTGTATATTGAAACTAAGATAAGTGTTATGCTTTTACTTCAGTCAAATCAAGTTGTTAAGCAATCCTCTTGCCATCAATTATAACATTTCGTCGTAAGTTTTGCTGTGTTTTAAGCCTGGGGCCGAATTAGAGCATCCGTTATCAAGCAAAATCACGAACGGCACGACGATACAAGTGCCGATAAATGTTGACGATTTTGCTCTATCACGGATGCTTTAATTAGGACCCTGGTCTTGATTTTAACCCGTGATCACTATGTCAAAGTAAAAACATGCTACCACTAGACTATCGAGGCTGTAAAAAAATAAAAATGAAAACAAAGCTTGACATTTTTTTTGAGACAAAGTACATATGAAGAACGAGTTTGAAGATAATGTCAAAGTGTTCTTTAATCGTATTCTGATGACATCGATATCATTTGTAGTAATTAGTGTGCGAATTCTCATACAATGCATTTTTTTGTGGGTATATCTAGAATAAAATTAACTAGATTTCTTTACGAATTATTAAATTTGCTTTAAAATGGCATTTAAGTGTATTTACATATTTTTGCATATTTTACCATTTTCGGCAATGTTTGCATATTTTCAGTTATTTGCATTTTTTCTGCATATTTTTCCATTTTAGCATTGACAAAAGAAAAGAAAAACTAACCGTTCGTATTAATTGCAATAAATTTAATAATCAAAATATATTTAAGACAAAAATGCCGAAAGCCGCATCTTCTCGTATATCTTCAGTGAAATATGTTATCGGATTTGTTCCGATCAGATGGCTCAATTTTATTTTGTAAAATTTGTAAAAAAGGTATAAGTTTTGAAAAAAAATCCCAGGTTGATCAACACATAAAAAGCCAGAAGCATAAGGCTTTATATGCACGGGGTGATGAAAAAGAATCGCAATCTCTTCTAACAAATGCTGAAAGTTGTAATTTTCGTAGTTTGCTATGGATTTGTGTAAATGTCTGGTGGCAGTTGACATTCCACTGCGAAAATTAAGCAATCCAAACTTGAGGAACTTTTTAGAAAAGTATACAAAGGAAAATATACAAGATGATTCTACTCTACGCAAAAATTTTATTAATAAAATTTATAGTTCATCATTACGTGAAATCAAAGCCGTTTTAAGAAACCAATTTTTATGAGTTTCAATTGATGAAACAATAGATGTGCAGGGACGGTATATTGCCAATGTAACCGTAGGGATTTTACATAAAGAAGAGGAAATCAGCAAAAAAAAATGCATTCTTAATGTAGTTTAACTGGAAAAAACGAACCATGCTACAATAGCACGTGCATTTAATGACTCATTGAACCTACTAGGCGATGATTTCAACAAAAATAGAGTGTTACTTTCTTTGAGTGATGCTGCGCCTTATATGGTGAAGGCGGCACAAGGATTAAAAATTTTTTATCCCAAGATAATACACATAACTTGTTTAGCTCATGCCATGCAGCGCGTTGCTGAGGAAATAAGAAGCAACTTCAAGGATATTGATTCGCATCGGGGCGTAGACAGGAAGATATCTAGAAGCTTTTAAGGAGAAACACCCATCACTGTCTTTACCGCCTCAACCAGTCATTAGAAGGTGGGGAACCTGAATTAACGCTGTATGTTTCTACGCTGAAAATTTTGAAGAATTCCAAGATGTAGTCAACGATTTTGATGATTCAGATGCATTTTCTATTAAATATATTAAAGAATTGTTAAATTTACCATCTATTAAAAATCCACTGGCTTATATTTATCTTTATTTATTTTTTTTTCACAAAATTGACTTAAAAACTTTCAATAGAAAACAATTTTTGATCCTAAAATATATTTATTATATCAAAAGAGTTTTATTTGTTTTTACATATTTTTCAATTTCTAGTACGTATTTTTCAATTCAAGTGCATATTTTTCAATTTCAAGTGCATATTTTATACGAATATTCTTGATTTTTTGGTGCATAAAAATCCGCATCCTAGTCATAATACATGCGAAGGTAGTGCAGCATTCTCCAGATAAGAAAGAGAGTCAAGTCGAATGGATCTGGCAGTGAATGCACATAAGACGATATACTTGATATCAACAAATAAATAGTCCCATCGTTTTGGAACCCACGTTACGGATGACAGTACCTCCTTTGAGGTTGTGAAGGACTTTGTCTATCTGGAATCCAGCACTAACTCAAGCAACAACATCAGCATAAAGACCAAACGAAGGATAACTCTTGCTAACAGGTGGTATTTCGGGCTCAATAGGCAATTGAGAAGCAGAGCCCTCTCTCGACGAAAGTAAAACGTGTTTTTTTTAATCCCTCATCATGCCCTTCCTACTTTATGCATCACAAACGTAAACGATGAGAAGTTCAGATGAAAAGACTTTAAGAGCCTTCGAGAGAAAGATCTGTCGTAAGATCTACGGATCAATCTACGTCAATGGCGAGTACCTATTCTGGTGAAGTGCTGAACTGTATGAGCTGTACGCCGACATCGACATAGTCCAGCGCATTAAAATCGAGCGGCATCGCTGGATAGGTAATGTTCATCGCATGAAAGACGATGCTTCTCCATTGAAGTAAGTATTCGATTCGGTACCCAGCGGCGGTCAACGCAGAAGACCACACACACCACATCTTCGTTGGAAATACCAAGAAGAGGACAATCTTTCCAAACTGGCACCAGCAATCGAAGGACAGAAATGGCTGGCGCACATTCTTAGATGAGGCCAAGATCGACATACGGTTGTAGCACCAACAAAATATGTAAGCAAGTACTTTAAGTTTTTTATAAATATTTGGAACTTAAGGAAGCTTAATATTAGCCTTGGCTTCCTGCTGGAAACGAAAAAAAAAAGTCGTGTAGTTTTTTTAATAGTTTAAAAAATTTTACGAATTTACAAAGAAAAACTTACGATACAAAAAATTAATACCTACATTCATGATAACTTCATTCAACTATTCTTAATTTGAGAATTATATCTTTATTTTTTGAAAGAGAACATTCAATAAAAAACCGTAATTTATTGAGATAAACTTTAGTTCACACATGGACAATACAATTTATAAGAGAAGCTACAAGTTCGCAGTACTCAGCGAAAATGTTCCTTATAATCCTTCATCTTATATTAATTCTAAGTAGTGGCGTAGATAGCTTTTGGCTGTGGGGGGATCCTTAAAAAATATATGTAATAACATTAAAAAAGTTTACTTTTGAATAACTGCTTACATGACTATTTTGTGACGCCGAGTGTCATGTTTCACAGCCTTACTTTGTTGAATCGTCGAAAAAAGGTAGGTAGGTGAAAAAATTATGCGCTTGTTGAATTGAAACTAAGCAACACCAAATTTCTGGAAGCTACACATGTCGCAATATCTTTAGTAATTGTTGACCGATTAAGAAAAATTAAGCACTGAACTAAATATGAAAATATTTTTTTTAAAATTTAATTTGGAAAAAATCGCACTTGATCTAAATGCTGTGAACCAAAAAAAAACTTTTTGAATTTAATTTTTTTATATGCAAAAAATCATTAAGTACTAATTTTGATGCCATTACGGTTCTTATATTTTACTAAGTTATCGTACTTTCAAAGTTATTGCGTAATAAGTGAATTAACCTTATAATTTGCGAGAGTGAGAATTGACTTCGATTTTTTCTTATCTTGGTCCAAAGAATCACCAGCCTTAGGATAGCCCTCTCTATCCGACTCACTCTTTAGAATATTATCTAAAACGGAAAGTACAATAAGGACAAAAAATAATAGTTCATACTTAAGTGATTCAATAAAAGAAAATAAAGTCAACAACAGACAATGTTAGAAAAATACACCATACAAATATAACAAATAAACATAACAAAAAGGTGTGTGCATTAAAGAGTTTTTGTCCATCTTCATGTGTGCTTTGCGTGCTTTTGTAGAGTTGTTTTTGTTTTGTCTACAGTGTTTATTTCTTAATTTTATTTCATTTTCTAAGTACTTGGGATATATTTGGGTTGTTTTACCAAGAACTGCTTATGTACAAGCACTTATTTAAGTGGCCGAATAAAATGAATTTCAGCATACATTTGAGCAACATTCCATAGAGTGTTACGGTAGCTTAATCATCTTGTGTAAACGTGCAAAAACAACACCAATTCGGAAACACATAATGAACAAATATATTCACTAATTCCTTTTTGTATGGAATGCCTTCACAGGGTATTTCCAATAAATTCTCGGACATACAAAAATTCGTATATTAAAATAAAAAAATATACAGTCTTTATGAGTGTAATGATTGCAGTTTATATCCCGAAACTTATTGGACACCCTGTGTGTTCCAGGAATCCAGCTGAATGCTATGGTTATTATGTAGAACTGTGATAATACAATGATATATAAATGTAGATGTGAGCATGCATACCCAATAAACACCAAATGAAGAAAGATTTGTAAACGAGCTCGTAAACGAGCAATCTCGGACTCGTAAACGAGCTCGTAACTAACACGAGATCTCAGATTCATAAATTTTCTAAGTGACTTTTCCATAAAAACTTGAATAATTCTTCAGTGAAAATGATTAACATTAAAATAAACAGTAAATAAAATAATATATGAAAACAAAATTTCCATAAATTTCTTCATAAAAAATTACATAAAAACACTTAAAATTTTTTTTATATAAGAATCATGAACATTTTTTTGTGTGCATGAACACATTGACGTATTTTTAGCAGCTTACAAGGAAAAAAGTTGGTCTTGTTAAAAAAAATATTTTCATATAAAAAAGTCCAGCTCGTAAACGAGCTTGAAATGCGCACTAGATCTCGGACCCATACTAAATTATGAGAAGACTTTTTTAAAAAGAATTTTTTCATATAATTTCTTCATAAAAAATTATATAAAAAGACTTAGAATATTTTCATATAAAAATGATGAAATTTTTTTATTTTAATTGACGTATTTTTGCAGCTTACAATGAAAAAATTGTTTTTATTAAAAAATTATATCTTTACATATAAAAAAATTAGACTTGAAAACGAGCTCGAAACGAACACGAGATCACGAAAAGACTAAGAATGTTTGCATTTAAATTTCTTCTTAGAAAATTATATAAAAAGGCTGAGAATGTTTTCTTATATATACATACATACATACATATTTTAATTGAAGTATTTTTTGCAGCTAGCAATGAAAAAATTGTTTTTATTCAAAAAATTAAATATTTTCATATTAAAAAGTCGAACTCGTAAACGAGAACGAGTACGAGATCTCGGATCAATGCAATAAATATTATGTGAAAAGATTTAGAAATTTTTCATAAAAATTTCTCAAAGAAAATTATATGAAAAGACTTAGAATTTTTCATAATTAAATTATGAAATTTTTTTATAGAAATTGACGTATTTTTTAGAAGCTAACAATGAAAAAATAAATTATATAAAAATTAAAAATTTTAATATTAAGAAGTTGGACTTGTAAACGAGCTCGTTTACGATTCCGAGATCTCGTATTCTTTTTTTCATTCCCTTGTAAAAGTTTTTGTTCAAAAAATAATTTTTTTAATTCGCTGTTATTATTACATTTTTCAAGCAAAAAAATTTTTTTTAACAATTAAATAAAAAAAGTTTATAAAAATAAATATTTCCCACTTACTTTATATTTTGAAACAACACAACAAAAAAATTTTTTTTTTGTCCCGCTTGGGGTTTGAACCCACGCTCATAGGCTAGCTCTCATTCTTAATGAAGCAAATTAAGTGACGATTACTTAACAACTGCTATGGTCGAATAGATAATTTCATGGACTTACAATCACTCGGCCGAAGATAAAATCTCCGGATGGTGGTAATTTTTCAATTTAATTTAATGCTAATAATAATAAAGCTTGCAGTTTTTTACCAGTATAAAAATCACAATTCTCATAAGATGCTGTTTAAAATCTTAAAAAATTGGGTTTTTTTTTTGCAAAAAAAGTTGTTGCCAAATATCTTATGTTTGAGGCAATTCGAGAAGGATTCGATATATTAAATTAACGAATGGTTCTCGAATCTTATTCTCGGACTTGTTAACGAATCGGATTCTCGGACTCGTTAACGAATCGCTTTCTCGGACTCGTAACAAACCGTTTTCTCGGCCATGTTAACGAATCGTATTATCGGACTCATTAACGAGTGGAGATTTTCTCCCGTTCGCGTTTTCGAAAACAATTCAAAAACGATAATTGTTAACGATTAAAATGTTCGAGAATGCGGATGCATTTCGAATTCATTTCAAATCGTTTGGCTTATTGGGTATCTACTTGTACACAAGCTTCAGGTGCTTCACAAAAAGACTACACAACCAAAATTGAGCGTTTCCGTATCAACTGCAAAAGGGTTTAAATTGGAAAATTTAAGTCACACGATATGTTAAATTGTGTAGCGGGAAACTAACAACCCCATCCATAAAAAAAGAAACACGTAACTTTTTTTAAGAAAACAAAAAAATCATAACATAGCTATCTAAAGGGATTCTGAATGGTTTTTGAGAATTGATTTAAAAGATGTTAAGAAAATCATGAGGTTACAATTGAAGAATTAAGAGTATTTTAAAGTAAAATATATATAAGTTTGCTACAGGAAAAATAAGAAACTAATTTTTTTTAAAACTCTATTTTCATTTATTAAACAAAACATTGAATTGCATTTCATTTAATCCAACATAAAAATTAACAATAACAACAAATTGATCACCAAAAATATAAAACAAAAAAATTATGTTACAAAAAAAATTTGTTTTTAAATAAATGTATTTACACTATGAATTGTTCTTAAAATAATTTTGAAAAACATACGAAAAAAAAAATAATTTTTCTCTTTAAAATGAAACGTGGAATTTCTACTCGGTATGAGAATTGACATACCCTCGCATGCCCTTCGCCTTGTATTTTGTGCGTTCTTTTATCACATCGACGTCATGTACTTACGCTTTTTTCGAAACTGTGTCTTTTTTGTTTAAAGCACTGTTGGTATGGTTTTTTGATAAGTGTGCTTTTGTAAGTCAATTTAATGAATTTATTTGTTGTTTTCATTTCTGTAACAGCTGTGCCTTACTATGACTGCTAAGAACAGGGCTCAGTTTATCAAGGAAATAATTAAAGCCTGTATTAGATGTGCCGTTGTGTGTGTCCCTTTGGCACTCTTTACCCTAGACCCTTGGATATTCAATTTTTTTTTGTAAGCATGGGCACTTAGTTCCTTCATGTAATTTAGATAAATTCTTTGTAAGTTGCACAGAAAAAAAATGATTTTTATTAACCCAATCAAATAAATATTTTTACTATTTAAATTTATTCGTATTTGACTCTGATAAATATATACAAGAAAATAAAATTAAACTGAAAATCTTAAATAAAAAATTAAAAATTTTTTCATATAAGCTTTTAAATAAAATGTCTCAATTTCTTATACAAAATATACTGAGTTCTCGTCGTCCAGAAACTGTAACTTCCTCTGCAGCAACCATTCGTAGGAATAAATAAAAAATATTTTTATTCGTGTAGCAAAATAATTACATTTTCAAGACATCTCAATTTCTTAGTCAGTGTCAGAAAAAATATTCAAACCATTTGTAATTTGGTGACACTGTGCCCAAAACACAAGTGGAACGTTAATTTGTTTTGTCGTCATTGTTGTTTTTGTTATTTCTGTTGTTTTCCTTGTTAAAGTTGGTGCATCATATTTATAAGAGTAAAGTATCTGTTCAAGTTCCTTTTCTAAGACTATATACAATGTGTACTCTGTACATCGCACTGTGGTTCAGCTACCTCTGTTCGGTGGTCATTAGTCGGAAAAAAATTTTCGAAATTTTCCATTTGAATTATGGCATCTAAATTAGCAATATTTATGTTATCTTTTCTAAAAATATTCAGTAAATAAATTGAATTCTGATCAACTGATAATAACGCAAAATTTAAGAAAACATATAAAAAAAATTAAAAACTAAAACTTGACTACTTAAAAGCACTCTCTTAAAAATGTGAAAAAAGAAAATTTTCTCATCTGAAATTTTTATAAACAAACTATTCAATATTTTTTGACTATTAAATAAACAACTTACACATAACATATTTTATAGTATATATGTAATACTAATTAAAAGTGATGTTCAGAAGATATTCGTGGCAGTATACCACCTCATACATATTGTCATATGTCGCCCTCTAGATGTATAATGCTCTTTGCCCTAAAGCTTATGATCCCTTACTACTGTTTGAATGTATTGTTTTGTTAGGTTAGGTGGCATACGACCACGAATATCTTCGGAATATGACTATAAGTTAGTATTAATTACAGTTAAATATATTATTTGTTTTTATTTAATAGACAAAAAATGTTGAAAAGTTTGTACATAACAATTTCAGATGAGAATATTTTCTTGTTTCACACTTTTTAGAGAGTGCTTTTTAGTAGTCGGGTTTTAGTTTTTGAACTTATTTTTTATTTAAATTAATTTGGGGATATAATTTTATATAATCGCAAGTATTAACGACTTTATGTCTTATAAAAGCCGCCACATTCAATTATATATGTCGTCACATATCCTATAATAAGCGGACGAGGAAGCGTTTTTAACGATTCCTCAATTGTCAAAATATGATAAGTAGCTCTGAAGTAAGGGGTTTAGTTGACTTTCTGTCCTCTAGAGGGAGCCATATTCAATTCTATGTGACCTCACATGGCCTATAGCTATCTAACGATCAAAACGTTTCCAACGATTTTTCATTTGTCAAATTATGATAAGTAGTTTAGAAGTTAGGAGTTTATTTGCCTTTCTGTCCTCTTGAGGGCGTCATATTAAATTCTTTGTGACGTCACATGGCCTATAGCCGTTGAACTATCAAAACGCTTCCAACGATACGTTATTTGTTAAATTATGATAAGTAGTTTAGAAGTTAGGAGTTTATTAGACTTTCTGTCTATAGAGGGCGCCAATATTCAATTTTTGTGACGTCACATAATCTATCACCAGTGGATTATCAAAACGAGTCCAACGATACCTCATTTGTGAAATTATGATTAGTAGTTTAGAAGTTAAGGTAGATTAAAAGTTAGAAGTTAGTAAACTTTTTGACGTCTAGAGGGCGCCATTTTCAACTTAATGTTACGTCACATATTTTTTCCTTACCAGACGATCAAAACGCTTCTAATGATACCTCATATGTTTATGTCACTAAAAATTTTTGTTTTCCATGACCTTATGTCCTCTAGAGGGCGCTTTCTTAAATTTAATATGACGTCACATAGTCAATAACAAGAACACCATCAAAACGCTTCCAATGATATCTCATTTGTCAAATTATGATAAGTAGTTTAGAAGAGAGAGTCGAACAGATGAACACACATTCATACAAACATACCTGTCAAACACATACTCGTTTACCGCTCCTTTTGCTTCACCGTAGTCGGGTATTTTTACCCGGGCAAGAAACTTGAAGTGAATTTTCGATTTTTGTAAATGTTAGTAAAAATTTTTAAATCTTGTTGCTTTTTATTATATTTTAACAGATAAAAATATAAGCGGCGGAAATTTTTTTTTGTGATGTATATATTGCAAGGTATTAGAAGATTTTTAGTTTTTTAAATAAAATGTTTTTTTAATTCAAAAGCTCCCCGAAGCTTAATACAAAAGTGAGACTTGTAAAAAAGTGATTTAGGATTTTTATTTTGATAAAAAGACCTCCCATTAAAAATTGTAAAATTTTCTTATATGTGTAAATCTGAACAAATGGATTTTACTTTAGTTATTGCAGATTAAATTGAAATTAATATCACTGTTCGTCAAAAATTTAAATGTTAAATGGTAAATTTATTTTTACAAACACTTAAAAAAAGTATTTTATTTTTTATTCAATAAAAAAAAAACACTGAGAACAAATTTTATAAAAAAAAAATTTGACGCTGCTCGTATTGGAAATCATTTTTATTTCCGTTTTTAACACAAACCCTTTTTTAAATTTTGATAAAATATTTTTTTTGGTGTATTTGGTTCATATAAAATAAATAAAGCAAATAGTCTTTGGCACTGATAGGTGCCTGCTATACAGAAATATCAGATGAAGAAAAAGAACAGCTCCTATTAAATTTGGAATACACAAATTCTAAAAGAAAAAAACTTAAAAATTCAAAAAAAATTTTATGGTAAAAACACAACCAATTTTTTATTAAATATTTTTAATAATTTTATTAATAATGCAAAGCCCCTTTGCCGAACACCGCCCACTTTTTTCATTACACTTTTAAAAGATCCTACCGATTTCTCTACTCAAGTACCAATATTACTACTACCTACTACCAATATTGGATGAGATACAGTATCTTAATAATAATGTTACACCGCTTTTTTGAACCTTGCCCTCTTTTTTATCATGCTTGAAGAAGAATGTACTATACTTACGCCAAAAACAAACATACGAATTTATATAGTTGTACCTAGTACACAGAAAACAACATTTTCAAAAGTGGCTGAAACGAGCTACTTTTAAAAACGTTTAACCCAGATTTTGCACTTTTAACTTTAATTTTAATTTTAAAAACGAACATTTTAAAATAAAATAGTAAAACTTTTGTTTTCATTTTAAAAACTTATATTTTTAAATGATATTATGAAATGTTTGTTTGAGTTTTAACAGAAACAATAGAAACAATTTTAAAATGCTTTACTAAAACGTTTATTTTCATTTTAAAAACGAAAATTTTAAAACGAGATTCTAAAATGTTCGTTTGATTTTTAATAATAAATATTCTCAAATGTAAAATGTTTATTTTCATTTTAAGAACGAGAATTTTAAAATAAGATTCTGAAATGTTCGTTCGATTTGTAACAATAAACATTTTGAAATGCAATGGTACAACAATTATTTATATTTAAAAAACGAAATTGTTCATTATTTCCTATTAATTCAAAAAATTAACAGGAATTCGCATTTCCTCTTTTAATTGAAAAGAGCTTTATTGGTTCCCAGCGTCTTTTAAAAAATTGAATTTTGCCAGGTATTATTCATTTTATTTAAAATACTTACCTTTTAGTTGTGGCAGCAAATTGTCTAACTCAAACTCTTTCATTACTTTCTTGCAGACAAACTGCAGAGTTATGAAATCGAGAATGAAAAAAATGTTATTTTCTGAACAAATATCAAATACATAAGTCAATGAAACATATATAACAAACAATTCGTTATTAGCAAGTGTTTTGAAGCAAAGTATGTGAATTTTACTATGTCATGGTAAAACGTTCGTAGTTGTTTTAAAAACGTTTTGTTTCACTTTTATATTTAAAAATGTGCATTTTCATTTTTGTATGGCGTAAAACGTTTTTAAAAATATTAATTTTTACCTACTATATTATAGTAAATTATTCGTTGTTGTTTTAAAAACATTTCGTTTACTTTTCTATTTAAAAATGTGCATTTTCATTTTGGTATGGCGTAAATTCTTTTTAAAATGACTAATTTTATCCTACTCTATCATAGTCAAATATTCGTGGTTGTTTTAAAAACGTTTCGTTTTACTTTTCTATTTAAAAATGTGCGTTTTCATTTTCGTATGGCGTAAAATATTTTTAAAAATATTAATTTTACTAAACGTTTTTAAAATGTGCGTTTTTAATTTTTTGGTTTCTCAGTGTAGTGTTTGAAAACTGTGGGTGGAATGGGAGGTGCGCGTAGCTGTAGACAAATTTTAACAATTTTTATTACCACACATATTTGGACCAAGATACATATGTGTACCTAGTTTCATACAAATCACACCACTTTTGGACTTTTGGCCAACAAACCGGAGTTGCTGGACCAGTGTGCATTGTTGTATATTTTTTTCCTGCCTAGAAATAAATTGTAATTCTGTTTAAATAAGTAATAAATTTATTCTTATCTTGACGTTTAAAATTGAGTTCAAGTATCTACATTCAACCTCTGCAGGTGAACTCAGTTGGTCGTACTTGTTTTCTGCAAATGACCCATTATTACTTTGACTGTTATCGTTGTTGTTGTTGTTCTTTTATATCGCTGTTATTTTAGTAACAGTTACTTAATTGCTGGAATATTTGTCTTTCCTTTAATTCTGGCATATGAAATAAAGTAAGTTTGAAGAAGGAAATAACAACAACAACTCTGTATAGAGTCAATCACACAGTGGACTAGACAGTTCAGTTACACACTAGCTTCTAGTGAAGCAACTAGAGCAGACGACAACCCTGATAGAGTTAAAGGCTTGATCTAAAAATAGCAACTGATTTAATGTCATATGATTAAATGTCAGATGAGAACATTAAAGTTCTTACGAACTTTTTCTTACGAATTCAAATTTGTTCGAACAAGTGTCATATCATATAAAACTTTAACAGTGGGTTGGACACAGCTGAATCACTCAAGACTACTAAAGAGGAAATGTAGCGATTTCCGAAAAGGCTATCTAGTCTGTTGTATGATTGACTCTATACAGAGTTGTTGTTGTTGTTGCTTTCTTCAAACTAACTTGATCTAAAAAGCTCACTATTAAATTCATGTAAAAATTCAAAGAATACATCGTAATTAATTATCAAATAAAGTGAGTTTATAGCTCTTTTTTTAACATTTTCTCACATGAAAACGTTCAGATGTAAATTACCTACAGCGTTTCTCGCTCGTCATGAATTCTGTCACTCAAGGCGAACTTGTGCTAACCACACATTCTGTCAAGACAGTACCAGGAATTGTTAATTTAAAAAACCTGTTTTTTTTTTTGATTCGCCCGGATGCGAATCCATGCACATTTACATACGCATGCACGATTTACATTCTAGATCCTGCCCGGATCAGCCGGGACAGATAGAATGCACCTACGTCCTAAACATACCACCTATGGCAATAAGGATTTTCCACTAAGCACATTAATTGGCTTTTCAACGGAATTTAAAAATTTAATATATAACAAACACGTATTTAAGTATATTTAATTCTATATAAATAAGCAACATCGAATTAAATTATAGTTATTATCAATTTAAGGTACCCGAAAACAATCCTGATTTCAAAAACAATCCAAAACACGCAACTCATTTTAACTGGTTTGCGGCACAATCCTCATTTTGTGCTTAAAACAAATGTCAAAATTCTTGCCAAATAGAGAAATATCTAGGCTTACTGCGGCATTTGAGAGTGTAAGTTCGTCGAAAAAGGGAAGTTTTGTGGAAAGAAATCTCAAAAGGCTATCATTACACGCAGAAAAAAATATTTAAAAGAAACATACTCGTAATGGGGAAGGATACTATTACGTTTGAAAACTTGTTGATAGCAAACAATTTCATTTGTACAAGAAACATACAATGTTTTCCGTGAGAACGGAAATTTGTTGCCATTAAAATATTCTGTTACTGGCAAATAAGCTAATTTGTTGCAATAAATATGTTAGGCTTACTGTGACCAAACATAGGGGTGTATGAAACATAACATATTTTCATGGCAATTTTTACTCTTTATTATCAAAAAATAAGGAAAAATTGTTTATTCTTTAAACAAACCCTTATCCTGCTTCTTCGTATGCAATTAAAATTTCGTTCGTTTTTGTTTATTGTATCAAAATAAAATTTCAAATTGGCAATCCATATTTCTGCCAATATATTAAAATTTGTTATAATTTCAAACTACCTGAAACCTGGCGCGTTGCTGTCACGCCCCCGTTGCCAAACTTTCATAAAATGTTATCAGTAAACCTGCATGTGTAAATTGAGTTAGAATACTGAATTCCGAGGCTGTGCGACTTATAACTTCAAAACTATTCGATATCGCAAATTTGGGCTGTGTGGGAGGTGTCACGCCTCCTTATCTAAAGCCCATAAAATTTTACCAGTGAAACGGTACGTGTCAATCGAATTCGAATACTGAATTCCGAGGCTGTGCAGCCTTTAACTCCAAAGCTATTCGATATCGAAAATTTGAATTGTATGGGAGGTGCCACGCCTCCCTGTCCAACGTCCATTGAATATTATCAGTGAAATGGCACGTGTAAATTGTGGTCGAATACTGAATTCAAAGGCCGTGCGGCCTGTAACTCATAAGCTTATCGATAACGAAAATTTTAGCTTCGTGGGAGATGATGCGCCCCTATTCTAATGCAAAAACCCTCCTTGGGGAGTGTGTCTAATAACTATTCATAACTTTCATGAAAATTGGTTCAGACTTATGAACTAAATTACCAAGTTTTAGTATTATACGATCAAAACCGTCTGATACTTAGAAGTTGTATTGATTTGTGGGCGGTAAAAGTGAGCATGGCAACATTTATATATAGTAACCGCCCATTGGAGCACCTAAATAGCAAGTTTCACTATAAAAATGTGTATCAGGAATCGGCCTGATTTCGAAAAAGTGGCCGTATACATACATATTTCAACCACTCCCCTTTTTGGAACACTTGCCGACAGTAAGCATTTAAACAAAATTACTAAATTTTAGTTTCCTACGATCAAAACCGTCTGATATATGCCCTTTTTATTGTTTGTGGGCAATAGCGCAAATTTGGCTTGTATGCAAGGTACCACGCCCCCTCGTCCTACCAAACATCGCAGTAACACTCTCAACATGTGGCTTTAGTTTCTCTGAGATTTATGAGATTTCATACAGATCGGTTTAACTGTTTTGGAGTCTATATGTTACTTTAAAAACCAGTGCGCTAAACGTATCCGTTACGTATTAGAGACGAACTTTCTTCATCGTGTTTTTATCCGAAACGGACTGCATATCGCATCCGGAACTGATCCTTTTTCGTCTGAAATTTCTCTCAAAAATGCGTATCGCTTTTCCTACTTTTTCGTATTGGTCATGGACTCGAAACGGACTAAATATATGAATCTGTTTCAGACTCTTTTTTTAAATAATGCGAATTCAGACTCGCTTTTTATTATGAAAAAAATCGGAACAATAAATTTTATGCTATATTGAAAATATGTTTTATTATTATTTCAGTTCTAACATTTATTTCAGTTCTAACATTCTTACAAGGGAAGTCAATACCGGAATATCGGGATTTTTAAAAAAAATTTATATATAAAATATTCATGTAAATGCAACTTTTTCAATATAAGTAGATATGAATATAGCATTCTTTTATTGAGGCTGAAAAAGATTGTTAGGACGATGAGTGTGAATCACTGGAGCAAAGTCTTTCCAAAGTATTAGAAGAATTTGCTACATCGTGAAGTCAGTTATGTATTCCAAAATTGTCGGATATTCTGACCTAGGAAATAATTTTGTTTTGTGGTGAAGACAATCGTGATCGAAACATACAAATTGCTTACGATTTTCGGACAGCTATTTCTCCAACTAGAATAGAATCAGAACGGTGCTTCTCAGCAGCAAAACTCCGTGTAAAACTCTTTAATGAAAAATCAGACGCGTTGATCAGCTTAATGTATTACTTTAAAAATAATTAAAACAAAAAATTTAATTTTGAAACGTCTTTTCCAACTTTAATTTGCCTTAAACACAAAAAACATGAAGTCTCAAAAAAAAAAATGTTTAACATTTTTATAATAATACTTCAAACTGTTCTGTATTTTAGTTTTTTACATTTTGTGCTCTTTAAATTAATACAATTTGCTTGTACTAAATATTATTTAAGTTTTTTGTGTTTATTAACAATGAGGGTATTCACAGTTGTTTGGTATCGTGGTATTATGTTTCTTTTTGCAGTAGCTTCAAAACACAATTATGGGAACCTCACACTACAGCTTTTTGTTACTATGCAAAAAAATTCATTATCAAATTTGATATATTTTATTACTATATGGCATAAAAAAAGTCTGACTTGCAATTTTGAGCGTCTTCCATTTTTGCAATTAGAAAATAACTGGCAACCGATCAGTTGTGTATGGAACTTTAATAACCACGTTCTTTAAACATATCGTTTTTGAATTTTAGAGATTTCATGTAAAACAACAAAAAATATAAAAACCGCTCGGTAAAGTGTGGTTCACGCAATTTTTAATACTCTTAATGTGTTTTGTGTTCTTTTTGTTACTTTGTAAATGACTTAAATTACTTTTTTTAGTTTCGAGTAATAAATAAAAAAAGATTGTATTTAAAACGTTTTGAATTATTTACTTCTTAAAGTTTTCAATCCCAAACTAGTCCCGGGACTGAGATTTTCAATCCCGATAATCCAGGGATCGAGAAAAGCTTCTTTGATTGGACTCACTAATTTTTACATAATATATTTTAAATAAATAAGGAAATGAAAGTTTATTTTAATAATTATATAGGCACGTGCCTAATGATATAAAAAAGTTATTTAAAATAAAGATAAGAACACAATTATAGTTCTAAACACTCTAAATGATTTTATAACAAATTTTGAACTAAACAGATAAATGATTTTATAACAAATTTATGATTGCATTTTATGTTAACGTTGTGTCCATTTTTTGACGGATTCGTAACGGGTTCGATGCGGGTCCGTTAAAACATAAGAAAGCGAAATGCATACTGACGAACTAGTAACAGGTTCGAAACGGATCCGCATCCGTTTTCGTGCACATTGGGAACATACAAACATATCCACATGCATATATTCATTTTTATATATATGTAGAAAACAATAAAAAAAAATAACTAAAAACTCACTGCATTACTAATTAAAAACTTTTTATTGTCTCAATTAATATTAGGTTAAACATAATCTTTACTTAATCCCCTGCAGACGATTCATATTCGATTTATTGCTGAACTGAGCTCTTAATCCATTTTGCCCCCAATTAACATAGACTATTCTTCTTCTTCTTCTTCTTCTTCTTCTTCTTCTTAACTACTGGTTCTCTTCGAAAATTCTTAAGTCAAAAAAGGTGTTGTATACAATTTGAATGAATGCCCTAAATTTTATTTATGAATCCTAATTTTTAAATTTATGCTCAACCATGCGATTTTATTTGCTTCTTTAACTTTTGCTTCCTCTTTCAACTCTTCTGCTTGGCAGCACAAGTTATACGCAGTAATACCCTTGAGAAAATATGCTTTCATATCATTGTCGTTTACTTGTTTGTTGGAGTGCTTTTCTCTTCTGAGATATTTTTAGCTTATAATTTGGAAGAAAATTTAATCCTTTTACTTTTAAAACTAAGAAATTAAAAATAATGTGTTGATCTCTTAGTTGGTAGCTTTAGGATAAGTATCTAATTTTTTGACTGTTATCTAGCTAATTTTTTCTTTCTTAACTTTCCCCTTTATTATCTGCATGTTTTGTGGCCTCTGTAGGCAATACTTTACTTGCAAGTTGACAGTTAATCAACACTTGCTTTAGAGATTGAAATATGTATATAAGAAACAGTCAAATCCTACTTTGCTGCTGATTCTCCGTGCCCCCACTCATATGAAAGGTATTTGCATATTAATAGTAAAACGCAAAAAAAAACTATCACACTTTTCATAAACTGGATGAGCTCCAGTAAAAAAGTTTTTTTTGAGCCCTCTGAGTTCAAATGAATTTATTGATTTTCATACTGACATTAAAGTTACCCAAAAAAATACAACAAAATTCTAGATTCAAATAAGCTTCTATTGGCCAGTTGTTTTGAGCATGTTATTAAATGTTTGAACATAAATGATAGAGAACGGAACATACAAATTTTATGTCGACTCCCAAAAGCTTAATTTCTCAAGAAACTTTACATAGTAGTTTTTACTCTCTGAGGTTTTCCATTGTCTCCAATGACCAATTGAAAAAACATTCTGCTGACCTGGGATCTGAACCGCGGTTCTTTAGCTTTCGGGCAACGCACTCTATCAGAAGGCTACGGCTACAACCAAAAGTTTTTTACACTATTCTAGAATTTACACACATACTGGATATATATACTGGTTGAATTGGTTGTACTTTTATATTTAAATAAATAAACTACATAGATTTTTTGTGCACATATTTTTTCTTTTATTGAAATTCAATCTTAATTAGTGTTCGACCGATTAATCGGCATTGGTATCAGTATTGGCAGGAAATGTGACCATCGGCATTGGCAAAGGCATCGGTTTGAAATCAAAGAATCAGCATCATAAAAAATACAGCTGGTGCAAGAACTGAAGCCGGGTGACCTACAACAACGGCGATTGTTTGGTGAAAAGTTGGCCTTAGAAAAGTTGAATGAAGATCCATTATTTTATCGAAAAACCGTCTGCAGCAATGCAATGACGTAGATAGTTTTTTCCAATGGAGGGGAATGAAATTTCTTTTCGTGATAAACGTACATCAAAAACGTTTGTGATAATCAAAATAAAAAGAAGAATTGGTGTAACAAAAAGTTCACGATATTATTTAACTTTTATTTTTGTATATATTGTTAATTTTCTTAAAGCAAAAAAATCTAACCTGCGTGGTTTATTTGTTATGCTATGTTCACACTGAGAGCTAAGTGCGCATTTAGAGCATTTACTTTATATATTTGTCCTTGTTACTCCTACAACGAGTAAAGTGACGTTCGTAAATGCGCATTTAGCTCTCAGTGTGAACATAGCATTAGTGCATGAATGACTTTAATAGCCAATATAACTATGTCTCTATGAATCGTTAGTGATGTTAGACTATTTAATTGGCCCTACATTAAAAAACGTATAAGTTGTTATTATTATTTTGTTTAAACACATATACAGAAGTAACCTCTGTTTTCTTTGGATTGTTTCAATCCTCTTCAGAGCCGAGAAGGTGCGGTTAGGTTTGCTTGTGGACACTGGCAGTGTAGCTAGAATTTTCAAAAAGCAGGTACTATATATTTGGAAAATTATCTAGGCTGTTATCTCATGCTTCTAGGGCATTTAGCGGCTAAATAGAACCTCTTTGTTTCAGATATAAATTAAACTATAACAAGGTTGCCACAGTGGCTTAGCGTAAGCATTTCTTTGACTTCGATAATTGCGAGTCGATCACAGTCTCCTGCTAATTTTGTTCTTGCGTCGCCCAGAAAACAAGCTGGTCAATTTTCTCAGGAGACCAGACTTTGCAGCAGTGCATTCAATGTATGACTCGAAAAGTAGTTTATTTGAAAACTTTTTACATACAAGAAACAATTGCTAGGACAAGGAAGCACCATGTTATAAGGATATTTAACGGAAAATCTAATATATAAAAATGAATGTTTGTTCTTTCGCTATGCGCTGCAATACCGTTCATCCGATTGCGATAAAACTTTGTCAAATTATTGCTTGCACTTACGCGAACAATATAGGCATATTTAAAATTTGCCACACCCCCTTTTTCCGCCCACAAATCAATAAAAATTCTATTTTTAAGGCAGTTTTTTTCGTATTAAACTAAAATTTGGTAATTAAGATTGCATGATAACTATCGGTAACTATACTTAAAATGAGCGTGGTCCCACTATAGCTACACCTACTTTTAAAAAAAGATAAAGAGACTTCGAAATTACTGGTCCGATCGAGCTAAAATTTTGGCAGTGGATTTGTTTCAAGTACGAGATGGTTTAAGAAAAAATTGCAACACCTTTTTACCGCCCACACATACATAAAAAATTCGTGATATCAAATTGCTTTGGAGGCTTTAAGTGGGTCGCACAGCCTCGAAATTCGATATTCAACCACAATTTACACATGTCGTTCCACTGATGACATTTTATGAGAGTTAAACAAGGGGGAGTGGAACCTCCAATACAACCAAAACTTGCGGTATCGAATAGTCTTGGAGTTACAGGTCACACAGCATCGGATTTCAGTATTCGACATCAATTTGATCTAAATTTACACATGCACTTTCATTGGTAACATTTTTTGGGCGTTGGACAAGGGAGAGTGACATCTCCCATACAACCCAAATTTGCGATATCGAATTGCTTCTGAGTTATTTGTAGCACAGCGTCGGAACTCAGTATTCGACCTAAGCCATTTCATTGAATAAATTTTATATGCGTTTGCCAAGGGACCTCTTATTTGACCCAAATTTGAGATTTCTAATTGCCTTGGAGTTATAGGACGCACAGCGTCAGAACTTCGTATTCGACCTTAATTTACATATTCAGTTTCATTGATCATATATATTGGGCGTTGGTCAAGGGGGCGTTGCACCTCCCATATAACCCAAATTTGGGATATCTAGCAGCTTTGGATTTATAGGTCGCACAGCATCGAAATTCAGTATTCGACCTCAATTTACACATGCCAGGGAGCGTGGCAGCAACGCAGCGGGTTTCAGCTAGTAGAATTATATTTTCTAATTGATATTCGCTAGTTGAAACTTTGTACAACTAACCTTTTTTTAAACATTTACATGCTCTATATGAGTATATCACCGTAAGTCAGTGCAAAAAAATTTATCGAAGCAGGAGGATATATGCTCCAAATCCCATCCCTATCTACGCCACTGGAGCAATGAATACGTTAACAAACAGAATTGCCGAATTCGGTCCGAAGAGCAGTCAGAGGGAGTTCTAGAGCAGCCAATGCACCCTTAAAAATGCACTGTTTGGTGCGGTTTGTGGGCCGGCGGCATCATTGGACCGTACTTTTTAAAAGTAATGAAAATCTCAACATTACAGTCAATAGAGTAAGGCACTGTATGATGATTACTGACTTTTTTCCCAAAATGAAAGAACTAGACTTGGTTTTCATGTGGTTTCAACAAGACGATGCTACATGCCACACGGCACGCTATAGCATGGACCTATTGAGAGGCGAGTTTAATGAGCAATTATTCTCACGTTTTGAAGCAGTCCATTGGCCTCCAAGATCATGCGATTTGACAAAACTAGACAATTTTTTTGGAGCTGCATGAAGTCTCTCGTGCACAGGGAGGGACAAGCCAGCTATAATCGCAGCCTTGGAAGACAACATTACTGCTGCCATTGGTAAGATACCGGCCGAAATGCTGGAAAAAGTTTACGGATGAACCACTTCAGGCTTAGTCGCGGTCAATATTTACATGAAATAATCTTTAATAAATAAATGGCAGGCATTAATATACGCTCCAAATAAATTTTTATTCATTTTTGCAAATTTTCAAAAACCAAACACCCTTTATTACAACAACTTTCTTAAAAAAATTTCGCAGATTTTTGCGTTCATGCAGAGAAAAACAAATTCTATTTTTTGTATTGTAACGATTCTTTTTTTGTAAGCTCATATATTTGGACACTACTTTCGATCGCTTCCACCTTTAACTCTAAATATTATACTACAAGAGTGATATCCAAAAATCTTTAGCTTTTTTAATTTTTATCAACAAAAAAGCCGTACTAATGCAACGTTGAATCTTAAGTTCGTTTCTAATGTTAGTTCTTCGTAAATTTTTTTACAGGTGAAAATGTCAACTATAGGTGAAAATGTTAACGGTTTTTGGTAACAACTTGCATTTTGTTTTCCATGTTTCTTTTATCTAAATTAAAAGAAAAAACAATTTCTTACTTTACTATTTTTTTCACTTTGATCTCATTTCAATTAATATATTTTTTTTTTACCGAAATTCGAGCTAGAAATTACGAGTAAAAAAATTAATTAAATTTGAAAAAAAATAATGAAATTTGAATTCAAGTTGACGTAATTGTCAAAGAGAGCATGCTAGCTTAAAGCGAGAAAAACTGAAATGTTGTTTGTAGATTCGTCTAAACTCTGAAGGAACAATTTGAAAAATTTTCCACAGACAACGGATTTATAGCGATCGGCGTGAAACCCGCCTATAGGCGGACCTGGGCATTAGAGGGTTGACTTCAAAACAAGCTGTCTGAAAATCTAAGGTGGAGTGTTGCGGGTAACATAGCTTACGGTGTAATTTCTTCACCGTCAATTGTTATTAGAGAAAATTGCATTTATGTTGATGCTGCAGAGAAAAATGTTTACGAAGCCTAACATCATTTGCACATTTAAATGAAAAAACAACAAATTGCAAACCAACTGACATTGCTCCATCAACAACAAAAACAGCAACAACGAATTCTAACAAAGAGCTGCAAGTGTCCTGCTTGTTCTTTAGAGAGCTTAAAGAAAATGAAACATTTAAGAAAAGTTTCAGCAAAGCGTTCTCGAGTTTAATTCTATGGAAAATTGAGCTTGAATACAACAAAGAAAAGAAAAAAGTAAGAAGACGACAAAAAGTTGAAATTAATACCTGATGTCCAAAAGTATCTCAACATGCTGCACAATGATAAAGTTTACGTTTTTGTTGTAGCTATTGCGGAGCTCTCAGGAATCAAGTCATCTAAAGACGTGGTCTGAATCTAATTTTAATTTATTTTTTATGCAAAAAAAATTTTTAACATCTTTCTATTGCTCCTTTTTTCCACCTATTTTAACTTGAATATAATTGTAAACTTTCTGTTATGCCTTGCAGCCATGTTTATATTGTTCTCTTGTTTTTTTTTAACAATAACTTCTTCTCTGTCTTATTTAAATTTTACATAAAAATTAAACTTAGGAATCCCAGCAAAATTTTTAATGCAAATGTGACATGAATTCTTAGGGACACTGCTTCCAGAAAACATTCTATAGATCAAACAGTTCTTCTTCTAAGCCTTATAAAGAAGATCTTATAAAGAAGATCTTTCAAGAGGCATTCTTATAACCTACTTCTGGAAGACATTCAAAAGGCATTTAAATTCAATTAAATTAAAAAAAAAGTTATATATATTATTATATATATTATATATAATTTTAATTTATGTTTTAGATATTTACCGTGGGATTTTTTAAACCCCCAATTAAATCCAACCACTTACTACTTCAAAGACCAAAATGCTTTGAAAATCGTGAAAAGGATATTTTACGTGGAATTTTTTAAAACCCCAAGAAAACCAAACACTCCATTTCCAACACCAAAATCGCGAGAATGTCGGGAAAAGGGATATTTTCCCTGAGATTTTTTTAACCCCCAAACCTTATGGTTTCATGGAATCATTCCATTCCATGGAATGCATTCTTAAAGTTGTTCTGGAAAACACCTACTAGATTCCTTTCATTAAAGGACTCAAAGAAATCTTCCATTGAAAAAGTTCTGGAAGCACTTGTAGAGAAGATTAAGGAAAGCATTCCTCCCAATGACATGCATATGTTAAAAGAATGCCTTCTGGGTATGAAAGTGGAATGGATGGAATTCAATGCAGTCCCTTCCACTGTAGCTTCTTTTGGAAGCACTTTTTTTTGCTGGGAATAGGATTTGCTGTGTTTGCAATGTGCAAGTACTGATTTAAGTGATATTTTCACTGTTCAATCAAGAATTTATTTTAGATGCTTAGACGACCTCGTTAGTCTGGTTGTAGCGCTTCATTCAGGGGTCCTTCACTCTCATATTACTTTTCTTATTTCAAATCACAAAAGAACTTAATAATAAATCAATTTACAACGAATTGTTGTAATTGTTAGTGGTATTTAAGATTGCAGATAGGATTTCTTTGTAATTTGATCTATCTATTTATTGGCCAAGCAAGGCAATTTAACTAAGGTAACGGCATAATGGCCATACATTGAATATCACTTATTTCAACAGCTTTCTGACACATTAAAAACATCGTACATTAAACTTGACTTTTTCACGCCCAAAAAAAGATTCGACGATAAACACCGAATTTCTTCGTAAACATTTTTACGGACTACAATAAATAATTATGTTTACATTTTAACTAGCATGTCTTTTATTCGTTATGTTTTAAAAAATATTTGGTTAAGTTTTCGTCATACTAAGTCTCTTTTAATTAAAAAACATATTGTTTTATCTTACGTATAAAAAGTAAACTCTATGTCCTTGCAAAACAACGTTCTCATATGTGAATGTAAAATTTCACATGAAGCCAACAACTAAATACTTTAAGTTTCTTAATTTGTTCCTTTTGGAGTATGCTTAATTTTTCAAAATCGCTGACCTGTATGCACAATTTTGATCAGTGAATCTATATCAAAACTTGTGTTTTCCAAAGCATTTTATAAGTTAAAAAGTTTTACCTATACAAAAACATGTAATTAAAAATTAAAAAAAAACATGTCAAATCCCTGCAGGACTAAACGTAACTAGTCCGATAAGTAAAGTAATTTTAAGGTAGTTATTCACGGAGTAACTTTCATTTAGTTGAAAAGTCATCGAAAAGTTGTGCGTTGAGCGACCACGAACCAAAATTTCATGGTTGTAGTAACGAACAAAACAAAAGTCTCAGCGTTGCATCAATTTGTTTCTCCGTGGCCAGGGTTGCTGTTTGCTTTAAAAAGACCACACAGTTTCGATAGTATCGGAAGTGTAGTCGTAGAATTCCTTTTTATACAAAATAAATGGAGAAAAATGTTTTGGAAATATTTGTATAGCGTCTATTTTTCATTGAAGTGTTATATCTGTTGAGCTTACCATCTCCGATTAAACTCAACTTTTTTTAATTGAATGATTTTTATGGTTATGAAACCAATCCCGACGTTATACAATTTTTTAGCCAAGCTATACATTTTTTATAAGAATCTTTTGTCGCGGCCAAAATAGGGTTAATTTTGAGACAACGGAGCTCAGTTAATTAAAATACGATTTCCATAACTAAAATATCAATTTAAGAAGTCGAATTTGTATTGAAGAGCACTTGAAAGACACTTGAAGAGCACACCTTCATTATATATCGTTAGAAAGGGTATGGAGCGTGAAAAAAGTTAAAATAATGTTCAATGGAATTTAAATTTTTTTAACACACTTTACTAAATATTTATCACTTTTAAACGTTATTGAAGACTAAAAATTCAATTTTGATGAACTTTGTTTTTTTTTTTTTCAATGGAATATAAATTAATTTTTTTTAACACATTATACTAAATATTTATCACTTTTATAGATAGACTACGTTATTGAAGTCTGAAAAACTCATGTTTTAGCATTAAATGTAATAAAATTATTTGTTTTGCTTTATAAAAATTTCCAACTGGTTTCATATAGCCAGATAAAAATCAATCAGACTTACCAAAAAATATTTTAATGTTGACTTGAAATTTAGTAGCAACTTTTCTTACATGCTTTACGTAATTTTTTTTTTAAAAAAGGTCACACTAAATTTTGAGTCGACTTTAAAATATTTTTTGGTATGGGTCAATATTTTCTATTTTTAATAGAAGCTAGTTTATAAAAAACCATTTAAAATGTAGTCGTCTTACTCCTCACTAGTAAGTAGAATGAAAGTAACCAGACATAAGCTAATTTTCTATAGACTGACTACTACTTGGTTTCAAAAGGACCATATATAAACTAGTCAAACTGTCATATTGAAGGTAGTGCGTAATGGTGATTTTGCGGCCATTTCATATAGAAAATCACTAGTTATTTTCGAAGAAAATAGTTGACTATTTAACCACTGGTTGTTTGTTTTGAAAGTAGTTTGTAATAACCTTAAAGTTGGTTGAAAGTCCTGCAGAGATGTTTTAGAAAAGAAATCAACAAAAAAGTAGTGCGGAAGTTCCTTACGCTTTTTTTTCAACTTCGAATGTAATTCGAATTAAAGTCTGTACATTTTTTTTATTTTTTTTTTATTTCATATAATTTTTTTAGGCAAATAATGTAAATGAACAATCAAATTAAAAATTTTAAATAACATTTTATGAAAAAAAAGATTAATTATTGAAAAATAGGCAGTTACCGTAGCCAGCGATGTTTATGTTTTGTGACGCAACAAGGTGTTAAGCATTGAAAATTTCAGTGATTAAATTGCGGCAGTCAAAGTATCAAAAGTCGTAAAATTATTGCTTTTTAAAGCAGTCACTGTTTCCATAAATTCAAAATTTACTACTGCTTAAACTTGTGCTTGAGAAAAATCAAACAGTCACAGTCAGAGTAAAAGCAAAAAGTATTGCAGTGAGGGGACTGCCGACCGAAGCGAAAACATATATGTAAAATATTCCCTGAAAGACTTTGTCCAGCCACGGACCACATTACTGCTATATAAGAATTTTCATGCTAATCGGAAAAAATTTCATATTTTCACCCCCTCAACCTTTTATTATTTCTTTCAAAATATTTTTTATTCAGACATCCTTTTTATTTTATAATTACACCAAACTATATGATTACATTTAAATTGGATATTGTTGATATTAATATAAAATATTAATATAATATAATAATCAATATAAAAATAAAATACAAGGAGCACTATTGAATGAAAAATAATCCTCAAAAGTGATATTTAATTTTTTTCTTTCAATGTATATGTAGAGCTGTAGTTAAAATAAAAAATTTACTTATTTTTATATATGATATTTTGTTTGATGGGTCTTGAAGTCTCTTTTAATGCCTGCATTTGAGATATTGCTACAGGGAAAACAGAAAACATAGCAAACAAAGTGCACATTATTTTCATCTTTTACCACTTCATTATATTTTAAATTATGGGTTTTAATATAAAAAAAAAGTAAAACATAAACAAAAATATAAATTAAACTTATTGAAATAATTAATATACACTTAAAATACATAATAATACACACATACATAAAATTTGTATTTACATACATTTCATACAGTCAATAGTAGGCAACTGTTTTTTTAAATTTGAGTGAGAAACGTTTGCAATTAAATGATCCATTCACAGCAGATGACTCCTCTGAATGCGGCCAATGTGTGTGAAACACGTTCTCTATTTTGTTTTCTTTTGCTTGTCATTCGATGGTTGCAACACGAAATGGCACTCCTACATATTACTTATTATACCTTGGTCCCAGTCAGAGAATATGCTGGCGACATTTATAAAACTACCTTGTCTAATTCTAGTATGGCAGCAAGCAACCATCAATGAGTTTATCTGCTGACAAATCGTTTCTTCATAAAGAAATCATGAAGGATATTTACTGTTTTTCTATCAATGTATATGTAGATCTGTAGCTGAGCTTAAATAAAAAGCAAATCTACCACAACGATGAACAGAGAAGAGCAGTATCATATGGGTTGCGCAACGTTAGAGGGGATGAACCGAATTGGCGGCGGAAAATAAACAGCACTTTGCTTGCTATGTTTTTTGTTTGCCTGGTAGCAAGATCTCAAGTTTAGGTATTAAAAAGAGACTTCACGGCCAGTCAATTAAAAACAAAAAGCAAATATCAAAAATTTTAAATTTATTTTATTTTAGCCTACAGCTCTACATATACATTGAAAAAAACAGTAACATTCAATTCCCGTGGTCGTTGATCTAGAGCGCGGCTCTATTTTATTCACAAAACAAAAACAAAAATTAAAACCAGATCGATTTCTAGCTCTATTTCTGATCTTAAAATGCTGCCAAGTTTCAAGCATTTTATATCAAAACGAACATAGTTGGCAAATCTAAATAACTATTCATTTTCCTATTTTGACGTTTCACCGCTCAATGGGCGTTTTCGTATTGTTGTTTTCTTTTATTGTTCTTAAAACATCTGTTTCAAGACTGTGATCACAAATTGATATAAAGTTTTACTGAGATTTGATCTGATCTAGTGCCACGGGAATGCAGCTAATGTTTCGCAGCGTAGCAAATGGAGGAGAAAGAACGATGCGTCAGCAGAGGAACTTATTGATGGTTGCTTGCTTATGTTTTCTAAGTTTTCTATCTTGTTATCTTTGCTGTCTGTATTGATGACGTGAGTTACTCGGAAAAAGACAATGACGCAAACCAAAGATTTACACTTTACCAAAATCGTTCAACGCGCCTAAAGAAGTTTTCACTTCAAAAGTTTTCACTTCAAAAACAAATTAAGTTATGTTTGCTTAGAATTGCATTTGAAGTGTTGCACATATTATTATTTTACTAAGGTAAGTCCTTTTCTGTTGTAATTTTTTAATCACATTTCTATCACCTTCCTATTAGCGCTTCGATTTGCAACTGAAGTTTACATGACAACAAAGTTATTTGTTTGTATTGTTTGAAAAAACTACTGAAAAATTTTTAAAGAATTTGAAGAATATCCGAATCTAATAAGTGAACTAAAAGAACAAAAAATAAAATAGCAAAAATCACCCAAATACAACTTCACATACATATTCATTAGGGCGGGTCAAATTCTGGCTCAGCGAAATTCGTAAAATACATGTAATTTCAAGACTTTTTCTCCACTACAGCATATACAAATTCTGAAAAAAAGCTGTGCGGACTTTCGTAAATAGATTCATACACATACATTCATACATTCATATTTTATAATTGAGAACAAAATCTATTTACGAAAGTCCGCACAGCTTTTTTTCAGAATTTGTATATGCTGTAGTGGAGAAAAAGTCTTGAAATTACATGTATTTTACGAATTTCGCTGAGCCAGACCTCCAAAAAATTCGTCCATACAAATTGACCCGCCCTAATATTCATACATACCCAATAGGCATTGGCAGCGCTGCTAGCAGGCCTTCGTATGGATTTTAGAGTACTGCCGCACTTATATACAATTACACTTGCTTTTTTATATGAAATGGGAAAATTTGTCAGGCCTTCCGCTCTCCTTGCTCAAAAGAGACCTGCCAGAAGCACTCTTTCGAGAAGTCACGTTAGAAGGAAAAGCAATAAAAATATTAACTTCAAATAAAACTCGACTAACAATTTGAGATTTGAACCATGGACTTCTCAGTCGGCGGTCCGACATCTTACCCACTCGACTACCGTGGCTGTTAAGAATCTTTTGCTTATTTTGCATGAAAACAAATGAAAGTACGCTTTCGGGAGCCCGGGTTCGATACCCAACTCGGACAAAAAAAAAAATTTTTTTTTTGTTGTTTTTTTTAAATATAAATTTTTTTACAAACTGTTCTGTGTATTTAAATTTTTTTGGAATTTTTTTATAAATTTTCTTCATACAAAAATATAAGAAAAGACTTTGAGTTTTTCCATATAAATATTTTCATATAATATAATATGTTATGTGTTAGTTTTCGGGAGCCCGGGTTCGAGACCCAACTCGGACAAAAAAAAATAATTTTTTTGTTTTTTTTTTCAAATCTACATTTTTTACAAACTGTTCTGTGTATTTAAAAATTTTTTTGGAATTTTTTTGTAAATTGGGTCATATAAAAAAAAATAAATAATAAGGGCCTTCAAAAAGTAGGCCTTACAGAAGTACAGAATGCATACATAATGCAGTGATCATGGAAGGTGTATTGACGCTAATAATAGCAGTGCTAGCATGCCTTTTTCTGCGTAGCACTCGGTAAAATGCCCACTGGGTAAATAACACAACACAAGTGTATTGCTTGTAGGCACAGAGGCTACAGTTTCGATTACAAAGTATGCGAACAAGTAGTCCAGAAGGAACTCTCCCACATAAATACAACTTCACGAACAAATCCATATATGAATAACATAACGCAAGTGTACTATGCAGGGTTCCGAATATTCACACACCTTCACTCGCAAACATTTACTTGAAGCACACAACTCACAATTTTATATTCATTTCACTTTTATGTGTAACGTAGTTATCGTGTTGTTGATCATCCAAAATGAATTCTTCGTTTTAATATTTGCTTGTGCGTCACAAACTCAAACAATAATCGATCTCAACAATTCTCTGTGTTTCAGTTTTACACTTATGTTTGCATCAAAATGTTCATGTTGGAGAATTCAGGCCTTTGTCAAAACCAAAACAAAGACAATATTTCCAACATGAACAAGTGGTGTTTGCAAAATTGTCTTTGTTTGTGTCGGTCATTAAGATCGATCACTACCGTCGTGTGGCGTAAAAAACAAATGCTGTTCTGGTTGCTGTGCAGCGTATTGAACTGGTTTTTGGCCAAGTGTAGCAAATTTCGGCGTCAATTAGAAAATATTTTAAAATCTTAAAATAATAACCTAATAATATGTCTTTTCAAGAGTTTTAAACGTCATTTATCAGTGTTAAGGGGTCGCTGATTTCAAATCTATAATCAGAATTTTAAAACTCAAGATGGTGGATAAGGTTGCCACCTTAATTTTTTGTAGTTTTATGCATTCGGGGCTGGAAAAAATGGTACACCAAAAATGGGTCGCTGAATCCGAATCCGTTGTCAGAATTTCCAAATTATAATTATTTGAAGCCTAGATCTTATGTAAATTTTATCCAACTTTTTTCATGATTTGGATTAGACTTATAGATACTTTAAAAGTTTTGTAATTTAAAAAAACCAAAAACTTAACGAGCTTTCATGGAGTTCAAAACAAACTGAATAAATTATTCATAGTTTAAGATACCAAAGTTTAAGATACCAAATTTTATGACTATTCATGAGTAATTTCGAAATTAAATCATAAAATGAGAAAAAATAAAACATTTAATAAAATAACTGCATCTGTAAAATGTAGTAGTAGCCGGGTCCTTTAAAAATCCCATTTTAAAATTTGTATACTTATATGTCCTGGCTAAATAAAATAAAGTCTACATATGATAGAATAAACAAAAAAAAAAAGAAGGTACATATTTTTATTCAAGGATTTAAGAATAGCCACTCGGACATAGTTTCAGAAATTATACAGTTTTTGTTATTTTTTATAGGACCTATTTGTTTCTTTAAGCTGAGCTACAATTTATGACAATGCGATAATAGTTATAATTTTGGTAAGTTTTCAAAAAAGTCGTGTTGCTTTGAACATTGAAATTTCACAGGCATTTTAGCAATACAGTTTTAGCTACGTGAAATTTTTGGAACTAGAAAATAACTTTTGATTATCGAAAAAAATATGCCTGCATGCAAAAATATTATTCGAATCAGAGTAGGTCACATATGCAAAAGTAAAAATTTATTTTATCTTGCCCTATAATTAATATTGAATAAAAAAGTCCCATATCCTTACTTTAAACATTATGTTGGTAAATGTCCCGAAATTAAATTTAAAAAACCTTAATTTTGTTTTCTTTCTATTTATTCTCGAACTTGATTCGGAGGCAATTGCATCGCAAGTGATTTTTGAATTTTCATCATTTTAAAAGTAGGTAGCAAAGTCATAACTGTACAAGAACAAGAACTTACAAAAACAACAAAAAACCAGTTTTTCGCTTGCTACAAACTAATGGCGAATGTTTAACATTAACCCGAAACACCCTGTCGTTGCCATATGGCAACGCAAACACAAACACTTAAAATGGGCTTATTTTAGTTTAAACTATTTTGTATTTGCGTTAACAGGTCATTCTGAAAATTAAAAAAAAAAATTACTCAGGGTGATTTGGGTTAAAAATGAAAGTGGTTATAAGGTAAATTAATAAGAGATTGCATTTGTAATGAAGGTTTATTAATGTAATATTTTAATTAATGTAATGATTAAATTATTACATTAATTAAAAGTGTAAATAAAAGATAAATCCATTCATAAACACACTAAATTGGAAACATTTGGTTAAAATTATTTTTTTTTTATCTGCTATAAAAATTTGAATGCCAAGAATCAATCTTAATTTTAAGAGAAAAAAAGAACACAACAAAATATTAATCTTAAAAATTTTTTGATTAATCTAAATTATTTTAAAAACTGAAAAACTCTTAAAATAAAAATAATCCATTGCAGTGACGCTGCCATCTTTCATATTAGAAAGTGAATACCGCCTGAAATATGAGTCATCGCATAGGCTTGGAACATTAATAACTTTATTAACAACAAAAATAGCACAATTGAATGTTTGAAGTAACGGATTTGTTGTCAGAAGGCTATAAATGCATTGCTTGTTGCTACCTATTAAATTGATTATTAGTAAATTTGTGTCCCAAAGGAATGGCACTAAAGACAAGAATTAATTAATATATATATGCATATGGCACGAAACACTAAACACTTCAATTTATCAATATCTACACATACGAACATCCTCAACATTTACTGCTCCAATTATTCGTCTCAGCACGCAAACTACAAATTCTTAAGGACATTCATGTATAAAGCATGCAAGCCATATTAAAGTACGATTTGCATCAAGCCCTTTACAACAAATAAACATTATAAACTCATTTATTAATTGAACTTTTGCATTAGGAACAGACACAGACACAAGTCGTACAAATGCATCTGATTAATACTAGTATTGCTTGTGGTAGTGTTGTAGGTATTTTCAAATAATACATGAAATTGAGGTAACTGCAACTAGTAATTGTTGATAATGTTGCTACTGAATGTCTGAAGCAATTATTGCAGAGTTATATGCACATCAAAAGCTGAAAAACAATTTAGATAGATATAATTTAATTAATTTTAATAGAAGTTGTAGAATATAATTGTTTTCATTCGTAACGGCAGATTGTGTTTAATAATTAGACAATTGAGTGTTGAATCGGATTATATTGGGTTTTTTATAGTATAGTAGAGAAAAGAATAAAAAAAAGAAGAAAAGAATAGCTCAAGACTGAAAGAAACCAGCGTTAGTTTTGGGTGGTTTTAACTAAAAGTTTAAATATTTAAAAAAATTTTTTTTTGTGTTAAATTGCCGTATGGAAACTATCATTTTAATTTCAGCATAATTGGCGTCGGTCAATCTTTTTGTTGACCGTTTTGACAAATAATGTCCCATATACACTCCGCGTCATTTGATTAAGGCCAAAGCCAATAAGATTAATTTCCATTCGCAAAAGTTTCTTATATTTAGACAAAACATTTGTTTTTTTTTTAAATAAAGGAAAAGAATTATAAATTTCTTTTTAAGTAACACCAATTAATTTATGAGTAGATAAATATATTTTTGTACACAAATTTCGCTGCACTCTAAAAATTTCACATTTTTTTTTTGGGGTCATTAGAATTAGGCCACCTATTAAATTAATTGAGGTTTTGATTAAATATTTTTTAAAGAGCAGGTAATTGTTTTAAACCTTACTGTTTTCATTAGTGTGTGAAACCTCCATTTTTAGAAATTACTTCAAAAATACGGTTGGGAAGTGAATCATAGAGTAACTTTAAATAATTTAAGTTGACGTCTACCCAAGCTGTCCTTGTGGCATCTATCAAGGAATTTTTATCTTCCAATTGCCTTTCAATTTCGTAGACTTTTCGCGTCAACCACCCCGAAACGTTTTCCACGATATTAAGGTCCGGAGAAAACGGTGGCCTTGCCAAAAGTTCCACAGACTTCCATGATTTTACTAAACTTGCAGCATTGATCGGGGCATTATCTTGCTGATAAATCCATGGGAGTCGTCCGAAAATGTTATAAAAGTGAGGATAAGCATTTTCCAGGATATTTTTGTGGGACAGAGCAGTTATTCTGGTATTCTTAAAAACCAAATCAATCTTTCCGTAATACGAAATTGCTCCCCATACCCTTACCCCTCTTTCTCGACTATGGTGCCTATCCAAAAACTTTTCTTTTTTCCTTAAATCATGGAAGTAGTAATTGCAACCAATTACTCAAGTCAACCAAGTCGTCCATATTAAATTTCTTTTCTTCTGAAAATACAACCTTTTTCATTGGTCCGCAGGTACTGCACCATAGAAACGTGTTCGATTTTAAGCTGATGGCATATGACCTGAAATATGAGAGTTGAAAGTATTGGGGGTTGGAATTAGTTTTAAAGGTTTTCTAAGAGATGGCGTAACTATCAATAGATCGCATCGGGCACACCTGTGACTATATTCATTTCAAAGCACATTGTCTAAGCTTCATTTTTCAGTATGTGTCATTCCACTGAAGTGTAAACAACATATATTTTTTTCTCTGTGAACATGTCGACTTTCGTTCCAACAAAACGCAATTTGCGGGAAGGTTTACTTTTGTGCTTCCATTTGAAGAAAAAAGCGGTTGAAGCACAACGCACGCTTACTGAGGTTTACGGGGACTATGCTCCATCGATTTCTACTTGTGAGTACTGGTTCCGTCGGTTTAAAAGTGGTGATTTTGATACGGAATACAAAGAGCGTCCGGGCGAGCCGAAAAAGTTTGAAGATGAGGAATTGGAGGCTTTGCTCGATGAAGACCCGTGTCAAACCCTTCAAGAATTGTCAGAATCATTGGGAGTCGACTTATCAACGGTCGGCAAACGCTTGAAGGCCATGGGAATGATTCAAAAGCAAGGAAATTGGGTGCCGTACCAGTTGAAGCCGAGAGACGTTGAACGGCGATTTTGCATGTGCGAACAACTGCTTCAACGGCATAAAAGGAAGAGTTTTTTGCATCGTATCACTGGCGATGAAAAGTGGATCCATTACGATAATCCTAAGCGAAAAAAATCGTGGGGACCACCCGGCCATGCATCAACATCGAGGGCCAAGCCGAATATTCATGGCGCCAAGCTTATGCTGTGTATTTGGTGGGATCAGAAGGGTGTCGTGTACTATGAGCTGCTAAAACCTAACGAAACCATCACTGGGGAACGCTACCAACAACAATTGATGCAATTGAGCCGAGCTTTAAAGGTTAAACGGCCGGAATATGCCAAAAGACACGACAAAGTGGTTTTTCAACATGACAACGCACGGCCACATTTTGCAAGAACCGTCAAGGAAACGTTGGAGGCGCTGAATTGGGATGTGCTACCCCACCCGCCTTATAGCCCAGACATAGCCCCTTCCGACTACCACCTATTCAGATCGATGACGCATGACTTGGCTGAGCAGCGCTTCACTTCTTACGAGGATACCAAAAAATGGGTCGATTCGTGGATTGCCTCAAAAGACGAATCGTTCTTCCGGCGCGGAATCCATATGCTGCCAGAAAGATGGGAAAATGTTGTAGCTAACGATGGACAATACTTTGAATAATATACATTGTACCATTGTTTCTAAATAAATGCTCAAAAACCGAAAAAAAACCTTTAAAATTAATTCCAACCCCCAATATATATTAATTTCAGTGATAGTTCTCATAATAAGTTATCGGATGAAAGGTCTAGGTGAGGAAGCTTGCACAATATGATTTAATTTAAGATTGATAACTTTTGGCTGGAAATATGAGCGTTAGCCCATAACCTTTAACTTTTTTGCCTTAAATAGGAAACAATTTTTTACGAATAATTTATTTACACCAAAACCATTAAATTATCTTGATAACTCTAAATTTTTTTAGTACAACACATATTTTATATGCAAGTTCATCAGCTCAGAATGAAAAAAAAAAACGATTTGAACTTTAAAATGTTTATTAAAGAAGCTTATATTTCCGCTATCTCCCAATAGATTTCTCTCAAACCCGTTTTGTCTAAAAGTTTAAATATAGTGAAATAGAAAATTCTGTACTGGTACCCCACCATTCATAATGTACATATCCCTTAAGAAAAATACTGTAAAAGAGGTTTTTATTGCAATAAATATTAAAAGACCATCATCCGAAAGGTACCTACTGTTACTATCTTGTCCTAGGTTCTATGACCCCAAAAATGAACTTTGAAAGAAAATTAAAATTGCTTCCCGAAAAATTTAAAGCTTTAACATATACAAGAAAATTACGTAAAATAGAATTTAGGACAATGAGTGCTACTTCAAAAAAAAAAAAAAAAATGTTAACCTAATTTCTCCTTCGCTTGCGAATACCCTTCAATAATCATTTCTCTATGCAATATTTGTGAATATGTACTTGTTTGACTTAAATAAAATAAAATTGGCAGATTAAAGTTCATACTGTTAGCTCATGCTATTTCTCATGTGGGGATCACCACTGGGAGCTATGACTTATATTTAAAATTTTTTATTCAAAATTTCCTGGCGTCCTGTCCGACACGATGGCACGATGGCACAATTGACCACGCCCACTTTGCGCCCACTTTTTTTGATTTATCTAAAATCGGAAAACGGCTGGACCGATTTGGATAATTTTTTTTTTAATGTTCATAGTAATCCAATTTAAGTTTTGTCGGAAAGAAAACTTGACCACGCCCACTTTTGCGCCCACTTTTTCTATTTATCTTAAATCGAAAAACGGCTGGACCGATTTGGATAATTTTTTTTTCAAATGTTCGTAGTAATCCAATTTAAGTGTTTACTGAAAGAAAAATTGACCACGCCCACTTTTGCGCCCACTGTTTTGATATCTATATATATAAAATTAAGTGGCAAAACTTCCTGTTCGCATACTCCTCCTAGACGGCTTGCCCGATTTCAATGAAATTTTCAGGGGTGATTGGGGTCTGTGTGGAGGGTGCACATAAGAAATTGCATGTGTGTATCTTTCCAGGTTTTGTACCACACCCCCTTTTGTCGCCCACAAATCAATAAAAATGCTGTATTTAAGACGGTTTTGGTCGTATGAAATTAAAATTTGGTAAATAAGTTCGTATGATAACTATAATTAACTTTAAAAAATGGGCGTGGTCACAATTCATCTACGCCTACTTTAAAGAAAATATCAAAATACTTCGGAACCATTGATCCGATTGAGCTCAAATTTTGTAAGTACGCTTTGCTTTGAGTACGAGATGGTTTAAGGGGCAATGCCACACCCCCTTTTACCTACCACATATAAATAAAAAATTGTTGTTATCGAATAGCTTTAGTTAGAGTTATGGGTCGCACAGCTTAAAAATTCGGTATTCGACCACAATTTAGACGTACCGTTTCTGTGATGAAATTTTATGGGAGTGGACAAGGGGGAGGGGCACCTCCGATACAACCCAAATTTGTGATATCGAATAGCTTTGAAGTTATAGGAATTCATCTTTGGAATTCAGTTTTTGACCTCAATTTACACATGCAGTTTCAATGGTTTTATTTTATGGGCGTTGGACAGGGAGGCGTGACATCTCCCTTACAACCCAAATTTGCGATATCGTATTGCTTTGAAGTTATAGGTTGACAGCGTAAGAATTCGGTATTCGACCTAAATTTATACATGCATTTTCAATACTTATATTTTGTCGTCGTAGGGCAAAGGGGAGTGGCACTTCCCATACAACCCAACTTTGTGCTATCAAATAGTTTTAGAGTTATAAGTCGTACAACGCCGAAATTCAGTATTCGACTTCAATATACACATGCAGTTTCATCGATTCAATCTATGTTCATTGGTAAGAGGGGCGTGGCACCTCCCATTTAACGTAAATTTGCGATATTGAATATTAGCGTCAGAATTCAGTATTCGGCCCCAATTTATACATGCAGTTTCATTAATTACATTTTATGGGCGTACGACAAGGGGGCGTGAAACCTCCTATTTAACCCAAATTAGAGATATCAAATAGCATTGGGGTTATAGGTCTCACAGCTTTGGAATTCAGTATTGGACCTCAATGTACACATGCAGTTTCATTGATTACATTTTATGAGCGTTGATCAAGGGGGAGTGGCACCTCCCATACAACGAAAATTTGTGATATCGAATAGCTTTGTAGTTCAAGGTCGCACAGCGTCGGAACTCAGTATTCGACCAAAATTTACGCTTGCAGATTTACTGATAAAATTTTTTAGAGTTTGTGGGGGGGGCGTGACACCTCCAATTTAACCCAAATTTGCGATATCGAATAGATTTGGAGTTATAGGTAACTCAGCCTCAAAATTCAGTATTCGACCTCAATGTACTCATGCAGTTTCATTGCTAAAATTTTATGGGCGTAGGGAAAAGGAGAGTGGCACCTCCCATACAATCAAAATTTGTGCTATCGAATAGTTTTGGAGTTATATGTCGCACAGTTTTGGAATTCGGTATTCGACCTCCATGTAGACATCCAGTTTAATTGATTACATTCTATAAGCGGTGATGAAGAGAGAGTGGCACTTCCTATACAACCCAAATTTGTTATATCGAATAGCTTTGTGGATATAGGTCGCACAGTCTCAGAATTCAGTATTTGACCTCAATTTAGACATGATGTTTAACTGATAACATTTTATGGGCGTTTGAATAGGGAGAGTGGCAGCAACGCGCCGGGTTTCAGCTAGTACTGATATAAAAGTTTAATTAAAAAAAAACATGAAAACAACAGGAATGAAATATAAATATTTTTAACCTTAAAAATTTATAAAAGGAAATTATATTTGCCTCAAGCGTTTGTACATTTCAAATATCTTACGTAGGCATATATGAGGTACAAAGCAATACTTCAATACATATACAAAAATTCATATAGCAAACTACCCTATAGGAACAAACTAACTTGCTTTGAAAAACAACTAATCAAAAAACTAACTTAAAATAAACTAGTTTATGAACATCTTTGAGTTATATTATGGCGGCATCCACTTCAATTTTGAATAGTTTTTATTGCATTATATATGAACTAATTGAGAAACTACTTTAAAAAAAGTGGTTTAAAAACTACTTTGAATTATATTAAGGCGGCAACTACTCTGATTTTGACATGTTTTTATAGAAAAATTTTTTATATTACAAGTTTATATATAAAGGCTCCGCCAAATAACTTTTTTGTTTGAAAATTCTATAAAAATAATTCCGAATATTTTCTCAAATTTCTTTTTTTATTTGAAAGTACAATCCTTCCGGTTAAAAATGGAAAATAATTTCATTCAAATGGCTGCCTCGGCTGGCCATGCAGTAGCCTACACGATCGGTCCAATTTTTAAGCACATTATCGATTGTGTGCAGCAGTATTTCACCAATGACTTCACGAATATTGTCCTTTAAAGCGTCAATTGTCTCTGGCTTGTCGGCGTAATACTTATCTTTGAGGGCACCTCACAAATAATAGTCCAACGGTGTCAAATCGCAGCTCCGAGGTGGCCAAACGACATCAGCTCTGCGGCTGAAAATGCGATTTTAAAACAGGGCGCAAAAAGTCGAGTGTAGCTTCGGCTGTGTGGCACGTAGCACGTAGTCCTGTTGAAACCAAATGTTGCCTATATCCTCCTCTTCAATTTTTGTGAACAAAAATTCGTTCAACATGGCCCGATAACGATCGCCATTGACTGTAACGGCCACTCCTTGCTCATTTTCGAAGAAAAATGGCCTAATTATGCCTCTGGACCAAAATCCGCACCAAACAGTGACTCGTTTTGGGTGCAGCGGCTTTTCAATGTATGCGTGCGGGTTTTCTGTGCCCCAAATGCGACAATTTGGCTTGTTTACATACCCGCCAAGATCAAAATGAGCTTTATCTGAAAAATTGATTTTTTTGTTAAAATCGGCATATTCTGTAAGTCGATCGCAGGCCCACTTCCCAGCGTTGTTCAAGCGTATACACAACCATATTCGTTTAGCGGAAGAATAAAACTAATTATCTGTCAAATCAGACATGAGCTAAATGTTACCATTCACGAAATAAGCACCAGTTGAAAAAAAAAAAACGTTAGATGGCGGACCCTTTATTTAATCATGCTATTTCATTTAATATTATTAACTTTAGGCTTTCACTAATATGAATTCATGTATATATTTTTCAAAACAATAAAATAAATTATCTGTTTGATGTATAGAAATTTAAAATTTTAATGATTTTAAATTCATCTTCAGTTAGTGGAATATTGACTAATTTTCAATTGACTTATTTAAAAGTAATTAAAAAAATAGTTTAAATTTAACTTATTTAACAAGTGGTGTAAAATAAATGCAGTTTTCAATTGATTTATTTTAAAGTAGTTAAAAAAATAATTTAATTTAAACTTATTTAACAAGTAGTTAAAACATATGCAGACGAAAGTCAATTGACTTATTTAGCAGACATCACCATACAAAATATGTTAGTTCGTTCTATGGAAAAAAGTCAAAATTTCAATTAGTTGTGGTTGACAAAAACTACTTCCTCAACTACTTTTAAATTAGTTGATTTGCCTACAGGGTAGTTTAAAATCATAAAAATTTATACTGAGCAACTTCACTTGTAATATTTTTACTATTGAATAAAAAAAAACAAAATCTTAATTTTAAAACCTCAAAAACAAATTCAAGAAAAATAATAAGATGAATTAATTGCTTTGATCGTTTAAATAGATATTAGGTTTTTAAAAAAACAAAACGAACAAATGAAGTTAATCTTCGCTTTTTATGCAGCTACAATAAACAACCAAAGCCTGCTTTAAATTTTCCATAGAAAACTTTCCACGTTTCTCTGTTAAAAAAGATGAATACACAGAGAAACTGCTCTCAACATCGAAGGATGTTTCGGGAAAATTTCTTAAATATGACAATGAATTGGGCTTTAGCTTACTCGTATATTCACCAAAAACTTCTTCAATAAATTCAAATGAATCAGGAATTGATTGATAAGCTTAATTTTATTTTTATATAAAGCAAAAGTGGGTCTCCAATACCTAATTTGCTAAAAAATGCATAAAAATGAATTTGGGGGACGCCAAAATTAGTTCAGACTAATAAAGATTATACCAATCGAAAGGATTTTTCATATACTATTTAATTTGTGCACCGCAATTAGAGGTCAGATTTTCGATACACTCTAATATATATCAGTAAATTTCTCAATCAAAAGTGTGGCGTGTTCACGAAAACCTAACTGCACAACTACACAAGTCCTCAACTGCACTGACAGTTGCACTAAATCGTGAATAGCCCTAATACTAAAATGAAGAAAGAGAAGCTGAGGATAGAACATTTTAAAGACTCATCTGGGCAATATAGTTGAGATGAGTGTCATACCAGTTTCAATTGGATGGCTATCCGAAACATTAATCGGAAATTGTTAAGTTGATTCAATTCAATTGAAAATTTGTGATCATGAGAATTATAAAGGTTACATTAAAGCATTGACTTAAGTTAATTCAACTCCCTGTGTAAGTATAACATAGGAAAAAATTTGGATTTGAAAAACTATACAGAAGAATTTTATTATACAAAACAAAGAGTTTAATAAAGATCATGTAGAGAGAGAAAAAATTGAATCATTTATTCTAAGAAGAAGAAGAATGAAAAGACAAAGCAAAAAATAACCAAAATACAATACATGACAGGCATTTTTAACATTACAGAAATGAAAGGATACATAGCGGAAAAAATAGCACTACTGTATAAGTAAACATTGCCTACTTACACGCATAGCGTACACATACACACACACACAGAAACACACACAACTTTGCTGCATCCCAGTGGACAATTTAGTGCTATTATTGGCGTCTATATACCTTCCATAATCGGAGTATTGATGAGTTCTTCTGTAAGGCCTACCTTTTGAAGGTTCTGACTGAGTCTTTTCATATTATTTCATATGCAGAAAGATTTTAAAAAATTTTAGAAATAATTTGATATGATCATAAAAATTTTTTAAAAACCAATTTAAAAAAAACATTATTTTTTTCCGAGCTAGGTCTCGAAAGCACGTCTCCGAATTCTAACTCATTACATATCATATTATGTGATCACATTTATAGGTATGGAATAATTATTAATCTTTTCTTTTATTTTTGTATGAAGAAATTAAAAGAAAAATTTTTAAAAAAATTTTAAATGCACAGAAAAATTTGTAAGAAAAAAAAAATTTTAAAAAACAAAAAAAATTAATTTTTCTGAACTCGAACCCACGTTACCGAAAGCTTGGTGTTGAACATCAAAAGACGTGTGTTCAAGCCATGAAATGGTCAGAGTAATTTTTTATTTTAATTAGAGTAGCGAGAGAGGAAAGCCTAGAAAATTTTCTTGTTGTATATAAATAAGTTAATTGGCTTGGATATGAGTGCGGAAGGGCTACAAAATCTATATGATGTCCTGCTTGTTTGATGCCCTGTTTTTGTCAATTGGGATATTCAAGGAAATATCTAAACGAACGCATAAGTCTGCAAATACATTTTTAAAAAAGGCACACGCAGAGACAAACATTTGCCATTGCAACATGGCAGCTTATTTGCATGCATGTTCACTATATGTATGTATGTATATATGATTGTAAATGTGTGTGAGTCTTAGCGTGTTAGTGAGCGTTTCTTTGTTGATTTGAGTTTTTAGAACACTTTTCCTATTGCGAGAAGAAATTTTTTTTTGCATAGTACGAGGAAAGAATTTTATTATGTGACACCTTGTTGACACGCGAATTACAATTTATAAAACAGAAAAAGTGTACATCAAAAAAAGTATTTAAAAAACAAAAGAATAAATTTACGGTTGCAAGCTGGTTGTTTACACGTCCAGTAAAAGAGTGCAAAACTAATAATGCTGATTAAAATTCAGTTCACACACTTGCATATAAGTGTATGTATGCATTGTATAATAAGTATATTAACCCACATTCTTTCTTTGGCTTGACTTAAGAAATTTCAGATTTCATTAAAATAATATTTTAATATAATACATACTTAGCAACGAAGACTAAAAATAAGTTTAAATATTGATTATAATGTTAAGTTTTAAAAATTTATTTATATGTTAAAAAAATATAATAACAATCAAGCAATCTACGTATAACCGGAACAAAAACAACACAAGCAGATTATGCAAAGTTTCTTAACATATAAACTGCGTTTAAGTTTTAATAATCCTCACACATTTCGTTTCCAGAAATCAATATTTTAGATTTTAACAGCACAGCAGACAGCGTTAAATTTCTTTGCATAACATATCTATTGGGGGTTGGAATTAATTTTAAAGGTTTTTTTCGGTTTTTGAGCATTTATTTAGAAACAACGGTACAATGTATATTATTCAAAGTATTGTCCATCGTTAGCTACAACATTTTCCCATCTTTCTGGCAGCATATGGATTCCGCGCCGGAAGAACGATTCGTCTTTTGAGGCAATCCACGAATCGACCCATTTTTTGGTATCCTCGTAAGAAGTGAAGCGCTGCTCAGCCAAGCCATGCGTCATCGATCTGAATAGGTGGTAGTCGGAAGGGGCTATGTCTGGGCTATAAGGCGGGTGGGGTAGCACATCCCAATTCAGCGCCTCCAACGTTTCCTTGACGGTTCTTGCAACATGTGGCCGTGCGTTGTCATGTTGAAAAACCACTTTGTCGTGTCTTTTGGCATATTCCGGCCGTTTAACCTTTAATGCTCGGCTCAATTGCATCAATTGTTGTTGGTAGCGTTCCCCAGTGATGGTTTCGTTAGGTTTTAGCAGCTCATAGTACACGACACCCTTCTGATCCCACCAAATACACAGCATAAGCTTGGCGCCATGAATATTCGGCTTGGCCCTCGATGTTGATGCATGGCCGGGTGGTCCCCACGATTTTTTTCGCTTAGGATTATCGTAATGGATCCACTTTTCATCGCCAGTGACAATACGATGCAAAAAACTCTTCCTTTTATGCCGTTGAAGCAGTTGTTCGCACATGCAAAATCGCCGTTCAACGTCTCTCGGCTTCAACTGGTACGGCACCCAATTTCCTTGCTTTTGAATCATTCCCATGGCCTTCAAGCGTTTGCCGACCGTTGATAAGTCGACTCCCAATGATTCTGACAATTCTTGAAGGGTTTGACACGGGTCTTCATCGAGCAAAGCCTCCAATTCCTCATCTTCAAACTTTTTCAGCTGGCCCGGACGCTCTTTGTCTTCCGTATCAAAATCACCACTTTTAAACCGACGGAACCAGTACTCACAAGTAGAAATCGATGGAGCATAGTCCCCGTAAGCCTCAGTAAGCGTGCGTTATGCTTCAACCGCTTTTTTCTTCAAATGGAAGCACAAAAGTAAACCTTCCCGCAAATTGCGTTTTGTTGGAACGAAAGTCGACATGTTCACAGAAAAAAAAATATATGTTGTTTACACTTCAGTGGAATGACACATACTAAAAAATGAAGCTTAGACAATGTGCTTTGAAATGAATATAGTCACAGGTGTGCCCGATGCGATCTATTGATAGTTACGCCATCTCTTAGAAAACCTTTAAAACTAATTCCAACCCCCAATAACTTCCGTTTCCGGTTTGATGTTTCATATTTTTCATGTATTACGTCTTTTGCTGTATGTTTTGTTTGTATAGCTTTTATTAAAATACATTTTTCTCTTGCCTTTCCTTTACTGCTTACTTCAGTTTCGCCTTATAGATGATTCTATCAGAGAACTCATGGCCGGCTCATTGCTTATTCCATTATTGCGTGTCTTTTCATAATTTCATTGAGCATTTTTTGCATGTGTTGGAAAAATTTTTCGTTTTTAAGTGTAATTGTCTATGTGTTAGAATGTGTGAGTTTGTGGCAACACTTTACACTTTTTTGTGATGAAGGAGTATTTTAAAAGCAACAACAACAAAATGCATTTATTGCTACAAGCAAATATATATAAAAAATAGAAATATATTATGTATAAGATTATTTGCATATGCTGTGGAAACGAAGCAGAAAACGGAAATGCAAATCAGCAGCGATTAAGTTTTAATAATGGAAGGGAAACTCTTCTGAAATTAGATATAATATTAAACGAAATAATTTGAGAAAAATGCATGCGAAATTTGATTGCAGATTCTTTGAGACTTCTACACATTAAAGAGTTTCAGGATTAAAAATCACTTGAATATTTTAATTCAAAATAATAACATTTTCAAAATACCGAAATATACATAAACGACGCACTTAGCCGAGTGCGCGGGAAGAAATACAAAGGTTGCATATTCGAAATGTGTAAGAAATTATATATAAGTGTACTAAAAATACTTGTGCTAAGAAGGTGCAGAAAAATTTTAATAAAATACTATTAATTGGGGTCTCAAGAAAGCCTTAAAAATGCATTATTTACTCAATGTTCTTAGAAATTGTATGGTCAGGAGTTATTTGGATATATTTATATATATTGAAAAGATATTTTAAACATTTTATTAGTATAAAAAAGTTTAGAAGGTTAAGAATATGAAAGCATTAATTTTCCATAAATATTATGTTCATTATTTGGGCAGCTTGCGTTTTAAAAATAAAACTTTTCTAGGAACAAATTGATAAGGTTGGCAAATTTTGGAACAGATTAAAACAATAAAAAAATAAAAAAACGTGTAAAAATAAGATGTATAACTTTTTTGGTATAAAAGAAAACAGTTTAAAAAAGCTTTTCTTATAATTAAAAAATCAAAAATTGAATAAAAGTGTTCATAAAACTATCATAAATTTATATGTTTTGTCTTCGATTATTTCGGTTCCTTGAAAATATCAATCCTCCCATCGTCCAGTTATTTAATACATCTTCGCACAACATTTCAAATAAGCTTACGTATAATCCAGCAACATGACCTTTCAAATAATGGAAGGTCTCGCTGTTAATACCATATCTCGACACATAAAAATCATCCTACAACAGCGTTTTTATGTCTTTCAAGAGTGCATAGATATTTGGTGCAAGAGAAAAAAGAGAAGCTGAATGATGAAATTTTAAAATGCTTTGCTGAAAACTCGCGCCAGTTAATAATTTGATTTCCGTTTTTATTAAATCACGTTTAATTCAATACCGTTTCAAATTTAATTTTATATTTTTCTTAATAAAATAAATATATAAAAAATTTATTTTATTTATCAGATGCAGCAAAAAATAATTGACCGGCCCCCCTGAATAAAATTCTGGCTACACCTCTGACACACCCTAAGAATAAATTTTAATATATTCGGATAAAAATTACGTTCTAACACTTTTATCGTTAAAATAGTCATTAAAATAATACAACATTGAAAAATTGGAATCTACTACAATACGGCTTTGGGGATTTCTTAACGTCGGTCCATTCGAAGATTTCTTATTAGTTTTTATATGAACTTAATAGATTTTAACCCAAACCCTCCTGAAACAGGTACCTGGGTACCCTAAACAACTTTGAAGTCAAATATCTTTCAAGCCAAGACAGTTACAAACTTGATATTCCATGACAACTTATATATAGTCGTTTTCTAGAGTTTTCCACATTTTAGCTTTCTAGAATTTTTTGGTTGGTTGTAAAGCCGATCCAAAGTCGAATAGTCACAAAGTTAATACTTTTTTTATTTAAAATCTCTGTTATACTTTGCTTGTATTTTAATTTATTCCAAGATTTCTAATCGTGCAGCCGATCATTGTCATCATATCACTATAGACCTAAACAATACCAAGCACGGACATGTCTTATCTATGATTTTCAGTGTTGCCATACAAATTGCGCACGCGTACCCAGGTACACTTATCAGGAGTCCACGTATGTAAATGTTATCAAGACGGTTAGGGTTAATAAAACTTGGTATCTTGGGGTTGTTTTGGCAGATTATGATTTTAACCTTAGATTTTCAAAATCCAAAATGATGCTACAGTAACCATAAGCACAAATACAAATTATAGATATTTTGCAGAGTTTTAATTGTTTTTAACATCATCATCAAACTCTTCATCACAAACAAGTTTTTGATTACATCAGAAAGTGGCCCATAAGCATATTTTATAAAATTTAATGAAATTGTGCTTTACTTTTTTAGCCTTTTTCTTGTTTTGTGGTTCGAGTAAATCGACTCTTAATAAAGGGGGAAAATGGGGACCAACACTTTAGTTTTTTACACTAGTTATATGTTATTTGTTCGAACTTATAAAGAAATATTGTGGAAATTTTTGGAACTTTTTATAGCTCTAGCTTTAGTCGATAAAATATTTTTCTAAGGAAGCAGTGTATTCTATCTTACTTACTTACTTACTTAGTTGGCGCTACAACCGTATGTCGGACTTGGCCTCATCTAAGAATTTGCGTCAGCCATTCTGTCTTTCGCTTGCTGGCGCCAGTTGGAAATTCCAAGCTTCGTCAGGTTGTCCTCTACTAGGTCTTTCCAACGATGATGCGGTCGTCCTCTTCTGCGTTGACCGGCGCTGGGTACCGAATCGAATGTTTTCTTCACTGGATCATCGTCTTTCATGCGCTGAACATGACCAAGCCAGCGAAGCCGCTCGATTTTAATGCGCTTGACTATGTCGATGTCAGCGTACAGCTCATACAGATCATCATTCCACCGTATTCGGTACTCGCCATTGACGCAGATTGGTCCGTAGATCTTAGGAAGAATCTTTCTCTCGAATGCTCCTAAAGTCTTTTCATCTAAACTGCTCAGCGTCCAGGTTTGTGATGCGTAAAGTAGGACGGGCATGATGAGCGATTTATAGAGCGTGATTTTCGTTCGTCGAGAGAGGGCTCTGCTTCTCAATTGCCTACTGAGCCCAAAGTACCACCTGTTGGCAAGAGTTATTCTTCGCTTGATCTCAATGCTGATGTCGTTGGTTGAGTTAATGTTGGATCCCAGATAAACGAAGTTCTTCACAACCTTGAAGGAAGTATTGTCAACGGCAACGTGGGCTCCAAGACGCTGGGACTGTTTGTTTGTTGACACTAAGTATTTCGTCTTATCTGCATTCACTGCCAGACCCATTCGACTTGACTCTCTTTCTAATCTGGAAAATGCTGCACTGACTTCGCGCGTATTATGTCCAATGATATCGATGTCATCAGCATACACAAGCAGCATAACAATCTTGTAGAATATTGTGCCACTATGTCTCAGATCAGCAGCTCGGATGATCTTTTCCATCATTAGGTTGAAAAAGTCGAACGCTAAGGAATCACCTTGTCTGAAACCTTGTTTGGCAATAAATGGTGGGGAGAGGTCCTTCCCGATTTTAACTGCGCTGATGGTGTTGCTCAGTGTCATCCTGCTAAGTCGTATTAGTTTTGCAGGAATACCAAATTCAGACATGGTGGAGTACAGTTGCTTCCTTATTGGGCTGTAGAAGGCGGCTTTGTAGTCGACAAAAAGATGGTGGGTGTCGACTTGTTTTTCTTGAGTCTTCTCCAATATTTGTCGTAGCGTGAAAATCTGGTCGATGGTGGACTTTCCAGGTCTGAAGCCACACTGATAAGGTCCGGTCAGTTCGTTTGCAATGGGCTTCAATCTTTCACATAAAACGCTCGACAGGACCTTATATGCGATATTAAGAAGGCTTATCCCACGGTAATTGGCACAGATAGTGGGATCGCCTTTCTTGTGGATTGGGCAGAGTACACTGAGATTCCAATCGTTCGGAATGCATTCTTCCGACCATATTCTGCATAGAAGCTCGTGAATGCATTTAAGTAGAGCTTCGCCTCCATTCTTTATAATTTTTCTTCTTTTCTTATTTGTTTTCATTGAAATTGGTTTTTACGGTTGGGCTTCAAACCCGACGCACAACCTATTTTAAGCCTAGGGAGGCCCGCCGCTCAGATTATCCGCCAAACTAACGGTTGTTAGTTTTGACGTTGCCCAGGAAACACCACGTGGAGGTTTGAGTCGACTTGAGGTGATTTCACAAAGATTATGCTGGCCTCGCCAGGTTGAGACAGTCAGACATGTTTCATTGTTACATCGCCCCCAGATTCCCATATAGTATTCTTTCTTAACTGTATATATATATATAATTGTTATTTTAATAAAAATTTAAAACAAAACTATATACATGATGCTTGAAACTATGTGTACAAAAACTTAAAACTACATTTTTTTTAAAAATTGGAGTGTGTAGTATCTGTGCTATTCTCCATATACAATTTACCAATAGGTGCTTGAAAAGAAATTTAAATTTTTCGTACACGCACAGACTATTGTGATGCGCAAAAAAAAATTATGGGTTTATTTCAGACTGGTATATAGAACATATAAAGCATACTAGTGGTTACATTTGAAAAAAAATTCTACTTTTATCGTCGTAATTTCGATATTCGTTCCTATGTACGATGTGGCGTCTGTAGCCTACTGGGTAGAATGTGTGACCCTTATGCTAAGGAGCTACGGTTTAAGTCCCAGCTAAGACAGAGAGTAGATAGAAACTTCCATGTAATGCTTCTAGAGAACATAAGCCGTTCAAAGTTTGTTGGCGTTTGTAGTCTAGTAGAGAGTACGCTAGACTATCAACCCAGAGGTCCCCGGTTGAAATCCGGGCTGGGGCATAGTTGTTTTCACTTTCTTTGTTCTTACCTACTTTTAAGAATTATGGAAAAAAAAATGGACAACTAAATTGTGGAAAATGTGAAATTAAAGGACAGGAACAACTAATGGCTGAAATGCTTGCCGTGGTTAAGGCATAACACTTGGCTTGGTAAAAAGCAATCCAAATTGTTTTTCACTTTCGTTTCGCCTAATCAATAATTCACGTATGATCTTTGATAATTTTTTATAAAAAAAGAAAAATAAAACTCGCAGTCCCAGTTCTCAATCATTTTTGTTCAAACATTTAATAACACGCACAACACAGTTGATTTAGAGCAGTTCGGTCAAAGTCATTCTAAGGGATAAGATTGCGTTTTTGCCAAAACCATTACTGTTCTTTTTTATAGTTTTTGGGAAAACAAGTGTAAAGACTTGAATGCTCTGAAAATTAGAGATATTCAATTTTTTAAATTTTCTTTTACCGAAAGGTAAGTATTTAGTTACTTAACTAAAGTTTGAAATTTGGCTATCCTACCTCTTCCCAAAGGTTCATGCTTCAAGGAATCGAGTAATGTATAAATGGTTTTGATCTATTATTTTCTGATACTTTGGTTTGCAGATATCTGGGCATTAGGTCTCTCGACTTATGATTTAAATTTGGTTGGCCTACCTCACTCCTTAAGAATTTTAGAACACATTCATTGTTTTGGCATACAGAAAAATTACAATTTTGTTTAAATGTTTGTGCCAGAAAAATGAATGTGCAACATTTATTTTTTGCATGATAACAAAAATAAAAAAAAGCATATTCATTAGAGCTGTAGTACTGTGGTAGATTTGATCCACACTCCTATTCTATATGTTGATGCAACTGCAGTTTAAGTTTAAACTTTAAAGTGTTACATATTACCCTCAGGCTACAACTTAAGAACACGGAAAAAAGCATTTATCATCTATCACTACCAAAGAAACCATATACAACAAAAACTATTAATTTTACCTTTGATAACAACACCCAATTGTCAGTTGAATTTGATAAGGATTTTATTCGATTTCAACATTTACACATATCTACTTACATACACACACGTAAAATCTCAAGACGCGCAAGAAACACCTTAAAGCACACCCGTATAGTTAAGCTCACAATCACATGCTTATTGTACATAGATACATATTCAAAGACTAAAAACATATTAAAAAGTGTGACAAACGTGGACTTACGTATGTATCATGATTTATCTAGGTTTTTTTGTTAGAACAGCAAACATAAAAACGTTTTCACCAGCAAAAACAGTAGAAATGTGTCGATAAATCTTTGGCAAACAGTGAGACGTGACAAAAATCTTATACTCAGCCATGAAAATTATGTATCGAACTCTATCTTAAAGTGGATTTGCATTGACGTTTATCAGAGAGAAGCAAGAGGTAAGCACATTTATTCAATGTTTACAGTTTTTGTTGCGCATGTAAGTTTTAAGTTTTAGGTAAAACATATTATTTTATAAACTCCAATGATTTTTTCAAAATATGTGATTTATATATATACATAATTTCATACCATGAAAAACAAACGATAAACGTTTAAAAGCACTTATTTAAAAATTTATTTAATACAGTTTTTTCTTCGGTTTAAGGTATATACTTGCTTTAATCAAGCCTTATTTCTGCTGTCATATTTAAAACTGTTCTGTACTAGAATTGAAACCAAAAGAAATATTACAGCATCCATTTTAGCTTTTTGGTTTAAGTTTTAGCTTTTTGGTTTCAATTTTAGCTTTTTTAGTTTTAATTAAAGTACAAATCTTTATTACTTTTTGTTTTTATTACTTTTCATACTAAATTCTAGTACAATTGGATACTAAATTAAGATAAAGACTCGTAAAAAGTTAGCTTGACAATGCTGAGATTAAATATTAGGCGACACGGTTCATATGTTTTTTTTCGGACTTCTTAAGCTTAGGCCAATATCTCGGTGGTTAGAGTAGTGAGTTTAAACTGCATGTCGTGCGTTCGAATGTGTTATTGTTATTTTTTTTTTTTGTAATATTTTAATTCAAACTTGTACTAAATTTTACACCAAAGCTGTATTAAAACCATTTTTTAGTATTTTGCAAATACTAGATTTGAAACCAAATCTAGTGTGGACTTATATGCACACGGTTAAAAATTTTTAACTCCTTTTTAATCCAAAATTTGGTTTAAAGAAATTTTTAATCCAAAAAGTACTATATTTTAATCCCAATATTAGTTTAATTTAGCTGGGTCTGAAACCCACGTTCCTGAAAAAAACTTACTTGCATTCGTAATGATGCAAAATAAGAGAAACTATGTTAACAACGGAGTTGGACGAGTGGATAAGGTATTGAATCTGGACATCAGAGGACGTGTGTTGAAATCACGAACTGGTCAAAACATTTTTTTTGTATTTTACTTTAATTGAGCTGGGTCTCGAGCCAACGTTTCTGTTTGCTTGCTTACTTACTGCAAGCTAACATGCATTCGTTATGATGCAAAATAAGCTTAACTTTCTTAATAACTGAGATTGACGAGTGGATAAGGTGTTGGACCAGCAAAACAGAGGACGTGTGTTCAAATCATGAACTGGTCAGAAAAGTTTTTTATTTTAAGTTTACATTTTACAATATTACATTTTTACGCTTTTTTCGGATTGAAAACTAATCTTTTTTGGGTTGAAAAATTTTAAACTTTTCCTTGGATTAAAGAGTAATCTTTTTAGGTGTTTTCCTATACGTAATCCAAATTATGTTCAAAATTTAGTCCAAGACTTTTAACCGTGTAGTACAGAAAAATTTAAATTTTGTTACAAGATTTCTAACCGTGTAGGTGGTGCTTAATTGAATGCCAATATTCTTACTTTGACAGTTACAGATAACTTTCGGAGTATAAAATAATTATGAAGTAATATTGTGTAAAAGTAAACAATTAAAATGTAATGAAAATGTATAAAATAAATCTTTGTGGGTAATCATTTATTTTTCAAATGGATTTGAAATCAGGATTTTTCAATAGGAACAGAACAGTATTTTTTTCTGTCTAAAAAATGCTTTTATTACATAAAATTTATAAACATTTTTGTATAAATATATAAACAATTCGTCTTGAATTCATGTTGCTCATTTTTTAAAAATATATCACAAAACACCATATCCTGAATTAAAAGGTGGAAAGTTAAAAGTAAAAGCGAAAATTCAAACATAATTTTATTAACGAAGTGCTACATCTTTGTGACCCAAATTGTAATGCCTCGATAAAAACAAAATTACACAAAAAATTTGAAAGATATCAAACTGTTTTTTTATTGAATAGATGAAGCATTAAAATTTATTAAATATTTAGTGCTGTGTTTTTGTTGCTGTCCTTGTTTTTGATGCATGCCATGTCAAAGAAGACCAAAAAAAGGTACGCTGCTGGTTTTTATGAAAAAAATTTTCTGCATCATCTGGGAAAAAGCTAAACTAAGAAATGCTTAGAACTAATGCCGTTATCGTCGGAACTAAAATTAAGAGAATCGCTCAAAAAATGACGGTTCCGAATTTAAAAAGAAAGTTATATTAAATTTTTTTTCGATAAGTTTCTATCACAACCAATCGCTAAAAAGTGTTTTTTAGGAATTAAAATGGGTCCAGCTCCGTTATTTTTTAGCCATTCTTATGATTTTTGTTCCAACGAGAACGATTATTGCTTAAAGCAGAGTTCGTAAATACTTATCATTGAAAAGTAAAATATCCCTCCCTCACTCACCTCAATGCAACTCAACTTAATCAAGGCTCATTTATAAGGTTGTGGCACTAGAGAGCGAGCTCAGTCGAATTTTCAGAATGGATGAAAAGAAATCAAGAAAATGAATGCATAGAACAAAGAAAAGCACAGTGACAGTTCAAGCAAAGGCGGGAAATGAGTGCATTTCTCTCAAGTGCCATAACCTTGTAAATTAACATTGGCGTTTTGTTTCTTTTATTGGAAATGAAAAAGAAACGAGCGATCATTCGTTAATCTCCGAATGAGCGAGCGAATCGTTTATTTGCATTTTTCTTTCATTTCTGTTCACAGCCAGCATTGCCGCTAGAGAATTTAAAAACGTAGTGAAATAGGGTGAAAGAAGGAAGTGTTTTCAGATTTTTCGAAGTGTTAATAAAAATAAAGTAATTTTTTTTAACATGAATGTTTATTAAACATATTTAGGTACATACACTTCAGTAAAAATAGCAGACCTATTATATACATGTTCTAATAAATAACGAAAAATATACTTTTCCAGTAATATCACAATGTGACAATATCACGTGAAACAATGAATAACAAGAAACAAAAAAATTTTAAATCAATAAAAGAGTTCAGTCAGAAAAAACTAAAGTAGATTTCATTTACTTAAACATATCTTCGATCTAATTCTAATACTACGTCAGTCAAAATTATTGAATATTCATGAGGCGAAGAAAACTGAAATCACATTTCAGTTATTTTGAAGCATGTGTTGTTTCAATTGTTCTACCTCCCTTTTTTTCATACAAGCAATAAAAACTAAAAAAGGGCATAGATTTCGTTTTAATCAATCTACTTAACCGCTAATAAAAGCTATTTTCTTTATTTTAAATTCCGTTGTATTAGAATTAAACCGACGATAAGTATAAATAAACAATATTAAAGAAAAGATATCATAGATCCAGTTTCAAAAGGCTTATAAAAAACAAAATACATTCGCATAGCAACAGCTATGTTTTTCGTTATATTTTGACAATATATTATTAGAGGGAATCCAATAAAAAAAATTATCATTTGGAAAGTGGTCTTTTATAAGTATTATCGAATTTACGGTGCTTACTTTTAACTTATTTCTCGTTAGATTTTAAATAAGTTTTGTTTTTGAAAATACTCTTTCTGTTGTTGCACTACTATATGGAAAGCTTAGCAATGCTCCTACGAATTTTCGTATTTTTGGGTACATTAGTTCCCCTAGTTCATTTTTTAATCTAAAAACGTAAAGCCAATTTTTAAATGCGGCTCGTCATTTGGCGAATCTTTCGTAAAATACCTTTAAATAAACATATTAGTAGACAATTAAAATGTAAATAAATTCAAACCTTTTAATGCCACTCTGCTTGGATATGCTGAAAATAAAGATTTCAGAATTTATTAATATAAAAATTTAGAAATAATGAAATTGTAAACTTACGTTTCCACAACTTCCACAGCGCGTGCTTTAGCCGAACATAGTGTTGCCAATATAGTTAAAATAATCTAATAATGCTAAACTCTGTTAGAGAAGGTAAAAGTTATCGTTGCATTTACACCATTCATTCATGTACACCAACAGTGATGACATGTTATAACATTTTAAATGTGAAATAAAGTAAAATATAAAAGGATAAATTATTAAATATAAAAAAAAAAATCAAAAATCAAAATCACTCAAAATCGAAGTCTTTTTACAAAAGTGGAAGTGTTGAACATAAAAGTGAAATAAAAAACTTCGATCAAAGTGACAACGGCAACGCTGTTCACAGCATGCGCTTTTAAGAGCATAAGCCGATATGGAAGCTCGCTCTATTTTTTCCTCACTGAAATTATTTGAAAATTATGAATTCTTTTTAGTGATACCTAGTATGTCCAGAGTAGCATGCAAACACGAAACATGCATGCTGTATGCAAGCAGAAATATGGACAAGGCATGCATTGTCATAAAAAAACCAAAAATTATCCAAAATCGCTGAAATGCTTATTTTGCCGTTATTTTATGCAAGCAATATGCGTGTTGTTTATACACAGTAGCGTGCATACTAAAGTGTGCATGCTGTATTGGTACTAAGGCATAAACGCTGCATGCAAAATAGTCTTGCTTAAAAAATATGAGCTCCCATTGTTCATTCAAACTTTAATGAGTGCAGTTGTATATACTTTATTAACAAAATATAAATAAATATAACAGCAAAATACAATTAAATCAAAAATAAATAAAACTATTAATTAATGACAACAGCCATTTTTTATTACATATTAATGACAATGTATGCATACAGTACTAATGGCAATATATTCATGCAGTATTAATGGCAATGTATGCATAGAGTAATACTAATTCCCCATGCATATTGCATTAGTGATTATGCGGGTACACAGTACACATGCTTTTGTATGACATCGCCATGGAAAGAAGCTTGCATTTATGCTGGCATGCATACAAAACATCAACCCTGCAGTGTAAGACTAGTCAGCATTAAAACATGAGTAGTATTTATACTAGTCAAAACAAACTAGTTTATATTTTGTCACGATTTACTAGTTGCAAAAGTAGTTTAAACCCTACTAGTTTTTGTCAAGTCACATTAAACCAGTTGTAAAACTAGCCAAAATCAAACTATACTACATATTATCAAAATCAACCAGTTCCAAAACCAGTTGGAGCTGGGTACCCCATTGGAACAAACTAATAATAAACAAATTAAAACATATAAAAACTAATTTAAAAACATGTAGTTGATAAACTATCTTGAATTATATTAATGCAACATATACTCTGTGACGAGGCAAAACAGGCCCCAGTTTTGCCGCACATGTCACTGACGTCAGCAAACTCAACAACAATACGATACAACTAAATAGTAACAAGCATATGAAGAGGCAACCAGAACATCAAAATGAAACAACAACATGAATACAATCAACAACAACAATCACTACATACACACATCTTACCATATACGTATTTTCCTTTTTTATTAAATAATTATAATATATATATAAAATGAATTAATTATATATTTTAAGTTACTTACATAATCATGAATTTCTGATTTATTTATGTCAAATATAAGTTACCTTAAATAAAATTAATTGCTTTCATCTAATACAATTGAAATGATATACAATTCTAATTTTGAACAACGCACCCTGTGCCAACATAAATGTTTAAGAGTTATTTGTATATAAGGCATGAGCAACATTTGATTAAGCGCCAACGGGACCGCGAGTACTTCGATGGGTGACCAGCAACATTTCTGAGCGGTGTCAACATATTACCAGAAACATGACTACAAATAGCTAACAGCACACACAAAGCATACACAACAATTAGCAACATTTGATTAAGCGCCAACGGGACCACGAGTACTTCGATGGGTGACCAGCAACACTACTGAGCGATGTCAACATGTTACCAAAAACATGAGTACGAATAGCTAACCGCAAAACAGTCAAGCTACCAACAATTAGCAACATTTGATTAAGCGCCAACGGGACCGCGAGTACTTCGATGGGTGACCAGCAACACGATAAGCATGTTGCCAAGAAAACCACTGAGCGTTACCAACATGTCGACGAGAGCATGAGTAGCAGATCGTGGCAACACCAATGAGCGGTGTCAACATGTTAACGAAGACATGAGTATAACTAACAGCAATGCTGCTACGTTAGCTAAAGGTATACAATAAACTTGATGATGAGAAGACAGGCAGTTGCTGACAGACAGTTGAGCCGTGCGGTTGAGCCTATAGAGGAGTAGCTGGCAGACAGTTGAATCAAGCGGTTGAGTGCACTGCAGTTGCTGACAGACAAGTGAGCCGAGCGATTGAGGTTACTGGAGTTGTTGACGAACCACCAAAGCGAGCGGAAGTACAAAAGGGAGTAGCTGCCGAACCATATCAAGATAGAGGATATAGAGGAAGACACACTGAAGTAAGATTGTGTTAAAGTGATTGAGTTATTTAGACAAGTGGCGAGGATAACAGGCGAGACAAAGACTGAGGACGAACCTAATCAAGGGACAACAGGTGTCAGTTTAGTGAGGCATAGCGTCAGCTCGCAAGAGACAATTGGTTTAGCTTTGGAGGCGCAGCGTCAGCTCGCAAGGGACAACTGGTTTTAGCTTTGGAGGCGCAGCGTCAGCTCGCAAGGGACAACTGGTTTTAGCTTTGGAGGCGCAGCGTCAGCTCGCAAGGGACAACTGGTTTAGCTTTGGAGGCGCAGCGTCAGCTCGCAAGGGACAACTGGTTTTAGCTTTGGAGGCGCAGCGTCAGCTCGCAAGGGACAACTGGTTATAGCTTTGGAGGCGCAGCGTCAGCTCGCAAGGGACAACGGGTGTCAGTTTAGTGAGGCATAGCGTCAGCTCGCAAGGGACAACTGGTTATAGCTTTGGAGGCGCAGCGTCAGCTCGCAAGGGACAACGGGTGTAAGTTTCGTGAGGCGTAGCGTCAGTTCTCAAGGGGCATCATCCTAGCTGGGAGCGCAGTATCAGAGTGTAAAGGGAAGAGTAGTACTAGTAACGCACCGGCTGGACAGAAGGACTGTAACCAAGACGCCAGAGTTTCCGCCCACTCAGCACGTCAACGCCCATAAAAATTAATCACCACCAAATTGCTCACTATATATCGCCTTACTATTATTATTACTTAGTTTATACGTAAAATTGTAAGAAATCAAACTTAAAACGTTAAATAAAAGCTTTACTTGGAAGAACCTGAAACAAATAAATCTAATTTTTGTGACGAATCCTGGACACGACTGAGAATACCTCAGCTATAGAGCCGGAAGACCGGCAGCTTCGTTACATGGCGCCCGAGCAGGGACCCTTCCAAATATAGTAAAGTGAGCAATTGTGCAGTGATTTAAAAGTGGTCGACTGGCACACAAAAAAAAAAAGATAACAGCAACATAGATTGTGATAAGCAAACAGAAAAAAAAGGATATTTGCAACGTTGGAGAAGTGTATTAGAAGAATAATCTAAATTGTCAAGAAAAGAAAAAACCCAGAAAAGACGATAACAGAAGAATTTGCAGAACTTACGAGAATCAAAGAAATTCATCATGGTTAAGACCACGTGGGTGTACTCGCTTCGACGAGAAGATCTCTTGAGCTACGCTGAGGAATTTAAATTTGATGCAGAAGGCTCGGTAGAAGAGCTGCGGAAACGGTTCGCAGCCCAGATCAATGAAAATAGTTACGAACCGGAGCAGGAGGAACGGTTGGCCGAACTGGAGGTCAAACACCGCCGAGGGTGTTCACCGGCGCCAGTAACATCTAACGAGACAAACAAAACGCCAGCCATAACGATAACGAAATCTTTCCAAGAAGCGCAAGGCACACATAGAGAGACGAAAGAGGAAGAAGCAAGGGCAGCCGGGATGTCGAACTACCAGACGCGGCCACAACCATATGCTGACGCCCAGAGAGGTGGGCTACGCCCGTCATTTTACAGCGACACCATAGATCGAGTGAAGAAGTGGTCAGTGAGTTTCAACGGGACGGAAGACGCTCTAGCCTTCATTGAGCGAGTCGAGGAGCTGGTGGAGGTATATGATCTGAATATAGATTTGTTGCCACGGTGCATGCCTGAGTTGCTATACGAACAAGCACTCCACTGGTACCGCAACAATAACGCACACTGGAACAACTGGCAGAACTTCAAGACCGACTTTCTGGAATTCTTCTTGCCAGCTAGATTTTTAGAGCGGCTGGAAGACGAAATACGCCGCCGACAACAATTTGCAGGCGAGAAATTTAAAGACTTCGTCATAGCCATCCAGAATCTGATGCGGCATGGTAATCTCAACAAGGAGCAACAATTAGAGCGGATCTATAGGAATAGCTGCCACGAGCTTCAATTATATGTGAAGAGAAGTGAGTTCTCAAGCCTAGGGGAGCTTATAAATTTGGCAGGCGACTTCGAAGACTTGAAGCGATCGAACAACAACCACCATCATTCAGAGGTTCAGATGAGAGAGGCAGGTAGCCGGCAGTCGACACAAGTCTCATACATCGATCCACACACAGCTTGCCGACGCTGCGGACAGAACGGTCATTTAGCGCGCAACTGCCGAAACCAAGGTGTAAGTTTCTGCTGGGAATGTGGAAAAAGAAATATTCGGACTTACGACTGCTGCCGTCGAAGACAGGGAAACGACGGAAGGCCCCCTCTACGTCGAGGAGAGTGGAGGCCCAATTTTGTGGAGTCTCGACAGAATTAGACGGGCTTCGAGCAGAAGAGGGCCGCATAGTGGCCACAGTAGCACTCGATGACGTCTGGATGGAGGCTACTTTGGACACAGGGGCGACAAGGAGCTTCATCAGCCAATATTATGCAGACAAGCTGCGGACTACGTTAAAAATCAGGCCTACCAAAACGCAGATTAGTTTGGCTGATGGAAGCAGACAAGAAGTTACAGAGGCGTTAGAAGCGGAAGTATCCCTGGGTGAGAACTATGTGCGGTTGGCGATACTCATCCTTCCTGAAGTGTTGGACGATTTGATCCTTGGGATGGATTTTCTGTACGGCATCGGGACATCAATACGATGTGGGGATTTTTCCCTAGATCTGCCAAGAGTACCAAGGGCACAGGAGCACACAAAAGTTTTGAATTGCGTCGCAGCAGCACCTGCGTCATCAACTGCCGTCGCAGCAGCACCTGCGTCATCAACTGCCGTCGCAGCAGCACCTGCGTCATCAACTGCCGTCGCAGCCGCACCTGCGTCATCAACTGCCGTCGCAGCAGCACCTGCGTCATCAACTGCCGTCGCAGCCGCACCTGCGTCATCAACTGCCGTCGCAGCCGCACCTGCGTCATCAACTGCCGTCGCAGCAGCACCTGCGTCATCAACTGCCGTCGCAGCAGCACCTGCGTCATCAACTGCCGTCGCAGCAGCACCTGCGTCATCAACTGCCGTCGCAGCAGCACCTGCGTCATCAACTGCCGTCGCAGCAGCACCTGCGTCATCAACTGCCGTCGAAGCAGCACCTGCGTCATCAACTGCCGTCGCAGCCGCACCTGCGTCATCAACTGCCGTCGAAGCAGCACCTCCGTCATCAACTGCCGTCGCAGCCGCACCTGCGTCATCAACTGCCGTCGCAGCCGCACCTGCGTCATCAACTGCCGTCGCAGCAGCACCTGCGTCACCAACTGTCGTCGCAGCAGCACCTGCGTCATCAACTGCCGTCGAAAGCGTTACCACTAGAAAAGAAGTCAACAGGAAAAGAAAAGGAAGAAGAGGTTGCAGGGAAAATAAGTCGAAAGCCGCAAAAGTCGCAGCAACACCTGCGTCATCAACTGCCATCGCAGCAGCACCTGCGTCATCAACTGCCGTCGCAGCCGCACCTGCGTCATCAACTGCCGTCGCAGCAGCACCTGCGTCATCAACTGCCGTCGCAGCCGCACCTGCGTCATCAACTGCCATCGCAGCAGCACCTGCGTCATCAACTGCCGTCGCAGCCGCACCTGCGTCATCAACTGCCGTCGCAGCAGCACCTGCGTCATCAACTGCCGTCGCAGCAGCACCTGCGTCATCAACTGCCATCGCAGCAGCACCTGCGTCATCAACTGCCGTCGCAGCAGCACCTGCGTCATCAACTGCCGTCGCAGCCGCACCTGCGTCATCAACTGCCGTCGCAGCAGCACCTTCGTCATCAACTGCCATCGCAGCAGCACCTGCGTCATCAACTGCCGTCGCAGCAGCACCTGCGTCATCAACTGCCGTCGCAGCCGCACCTGCGTCATCAACTGCCGTCGCAGCAGCACCTGCGTCATCAACTGCCGTCGCAGCAGCACCTGCGTCATCAACTGCCGTCGCAGCAGCACCTGCGTTATCAACTGCCGTCGCAGCAGCACCTGCGTCATCAACTGCCGCCGCAGCAGCACCTGTGTCATCAACTGCCGAAGAAAGCGTTACCACAAGGAAAGAAGTCAACAGGAAAAGAACAAGAAGAAGAGGTCGCAGAGAAAATAAGTCGAAAGCCGCAAAAGTCGCAGCAGCACCTGCGTCATCAACTGCCGTCGCAGCAGCACCTGCAGTACCAACTGTGAGAGTAAAGTCAGCTACACCTGCACTAAAAATTGTGCAACAAAGTAATATCGCACAACACACGAAAATTAAACCAGACATTGAAAATTTTGAAGTTAAAACCTTTTTGGAGAAAGAGCTGAAAAGTTTTGAGGCAATCCAGGGAGTTTCGAATATCGCCATGCACCGCATCGTGATGCGCGTCGAAAGTCCAATCAAGCAGAGATATTTTCCCAAAAATCCAGCCATGCAACGTATAATCGACACCGAAATAGATGAGTTGCTCGAGAAAAGGTGTATAGAGCCTTCGCGAAGCCCTCACAGCGCACCCGTAGTGCTAGTAAAGAAAAAAACTGGACAATGGCGGTTATGCGTGGACTACCGCCAGTTGAATGCGAGGTCTATACCAGACGCTTACCCCCTCCCAAGAATCAATCACATTTTGGATAGGCTCAAAAATGCAAAGTTCATAAGCAGCATCGATTTAAAGAACGGGTATTGGCAGATACCCATGGAGGAAAACAGCAAGCAATACACGGCATTTACCGTTCCGGGTAGAGGACTTTATCAATGGCGCGTGATGCCATTTGGACTCCATTCCGCACCGGCCACCTTCCAGCGGGCCTTAGACACAGTCATTGGAACAGACATGGAACCACACGCATTTGCTTATCTTGACGATATAGTCGTTACCGGGACTACGTTGGAGCAACATATGGAAAACCTGAGGGAAGTATTTCGTCGACTGAAAGAAGCCAATCTGCGCATCAACCCAGAGAAGTGCGAGTTTTTTAAGAAGAAAATAAAATATCTCGGCCACGTGGTTAGTGAAGAAGGCATCCACACGGACCCAGATAAGATTGCAGCCATAAAAGAATTGAGGCCCCCCGAAAACGTTCGCGAGTTACGAAGATGTCTCGGCATCGCCTCATGGTACCGACGATTCGTACCAGAGTTCTCCAAAGTCGTTCATCCGCTTACCGCATTACTACGAAAAGGGAAGCATTTCAAGTGGGGAGCTGAGCAGCAAGCAGCGTTTGATGATCTAAAGAAAAGACTCACAGAGGCACCTGTCCTCGGATGCCCAGATTTTAATCAAAAATTTACTCTTCAGACCGACGCCTGCGATTATGGCTTAGGAGCTGTCCTCACGCAGAATATAGATGGTACAGAGAGAGTTATCGCATACGCAAGTCGCCACTTAAACAAAGCCGAAGTGAACTACTCAGCAACAGAAAAGGAGTGCCTAGCAATTGTGTGGGCGATACGCAAAATGAGACCTTATCTGGAAGGCTATGCATTTACTGTCATAACCGATCATCTCTCACTCAAATGGATGAACTCTATCGAGAGCCCGTCAGGTCGAATAGCGCGATGGACACTTGAATTGCAGCAATACACATATGATGTAAAGTATCGGAAGGGTACACAGAATGTTGTCGCCGATGCTCTTTCTAGACAACCCCTTGAGGCTACTTGCAGCTGTGCTGTAGAACAAAGTGATCAGAAGAAATGTGCATGGTACGAACGACGCATAAACGAAGTCAAGACAAGTCCGGACCAACACCCAGAGTACATTGTTGAAAACGGAAAATTGTACCGCCATTTTCCCCGAACGGTTGATGACGAAGATAGTGCGCCATGGAAATTGTGCGTACCCAGTTATCTAAGAAATCGCGTTATGATGGAAAACCACGATGCTCCTACCGCTGGCCACTTAGGAATACGCAAAACTATAGCCAGAGTAGCAAACAAGTATTACTGGCCAGGTATGTTTCGTAGCATAAGTCAGTACGTCAGAGGATGCAAAAGTTGCCAAAGTTATAAAGTGAGCCAACAACAACCAGCAGGAAAGATGCTTACCCACCTTGCAGAGGAACCTTGGGCTACCGTTTGCGCCGATTTTGTGGGCCCACTGCCAAGATCAAAACACGGGAATACAATGTTAATCGTGTTTGTCGACAAGTTCTCCAAATGGACAGAAATGATGCCACTTCGGAAGGCAACAAGCGACCAACTGATAAAAGCGTTTAGAGAACGAATTTTGGCAAGATTTGGAGTGCCCAAAGTATTAATTACAGACAGTCACCCAGCAACATGTTGACACCGGGGTGTCATGGTCAGCACATTACGGAGAGGAGTCGAAAAGCAGACAACTAACCAGACAGTCACCCAGCAACATGTTGACACCGGGGTGTCATGGTCACACAGCAACATGTTAGTAATTAAATTACATCATCCCGAGCCACCACGCACTCAGCATCTGAGTGATAAGTCAGTCGAGTAGAAGTAGTCAACCAGCGCACAAGTATAGCCTGCGAAGCAAAGGCCCCAACAAAAAAAAACATACAATAAGAAAAAAGGCGAACATGGAGGACAAATTTGAAAGAACACGGGAAAAGTTTAGGAGACATCTGCTAGAAGAACAGCAGCGAATGCCTCGCACAAGAAGGCTGAGCCCCTGCTGGGAGGAGAGAGTGGACGAGCCCCACCAGAAATTTCCGCGTGTGCGTCTCCAACGCGTCGCAGTTCCAGACGACACCCACAGCAACGACGAACCACAACCGTCGACGTCCACTTCTCAGCGAAAGGTTCGTTTCACCGAGCCCTACCCAACTGACTCCAGCTGCGCAGACAATTTCGGTCATAGCCGCACTGAGTCTCATCGTAATGACGACGGCAGCACGGCCCAGCCTACAGCGGGCGCATATGGTCGTAAGGTGCGATTTGCCAACACAAACCACAACAAGGACCAGCAGGAAGTACCCAGATGCGCAGGCGTGTACAGCCAAAGTCGCTCTGAGGTGAGCATCGACAGTGATGACGAGGAAGAAGACGGTGATTTTCACGACCAGCCTACAGCGGGCGCATATGGTCGTAAGGTGCGATTTGCCAACACAAACCACAACAAGGACCAGCAGGAAGTACCCAGATGCGCAGGCGTGTACAGCCAAAGTCGCTCTGAGGTGAGCATCGACAGTGATGACGAGGAAGAAGACGGTGATTTTCACGACCAGCCTACAGCGGGCGCATATGGTCGTAAGGTGCGATTTGCCGACACAAACCACAACGAGGACCAGCAGGAAGTACCCAGATGCGCAGGCGTGTACAGCCAAAGTCGCTCTGAGGTAAGCATCGACAGTGATGGCGAGGAAGAAGAGGTACAGGGTCCACAAAGCTATGTTGCAGGAGAGCACGAAGACGACGACAACGATATCGACTACCTCAATGAGCCTGAAGAAGACAGTGATTTTCACGACGAGCCTATCTCGATTAGTAGCAGCGAGGCCGAAAATGCGAGCGAGGCGGAAGAAGATTATGTACCGCGGCGACGTAAGCTGCTATTTACAAGGATCCTGCGTGATCAGATTCAGGGGCAGGGCTGGCGGCAGCATATTCTCCAATACCGCGCCACAATATTGGAACTGGACCCAGAAATCCAGGCCGATGACCAAGATGAACCATGGGTAGAGTTCCCAACTTCCCCTCAACCCCTGCACGTGACCTGGGAGGTGTGCGACCACCCCGAAAACATGCCCACCACCATCCGGTTTGCGACAGCAGAAGCGCACGAAGAGGCCAGCACCAGCCGAGATGCGGCACCCTTTGTTGTGAAACAGCCTCGAGTATACCGGGCGCAGGACAGGTCCACGCAGACTTTAGGCTCGACCAGCAACACAAAGGCAACGCAGACGGAGGACGATTTCGGCACAGGACCCATGGCACCATGTGATATCCTGTCGGACCAGTTCCTGACCGAGTTATTAGCAGAAGGCGACACCCTGTCACTCGACGCCGAACCATGGATAGGGTCGGAAGAAGTTAACGAGCCACCACCACCCGACGTAGAAAGAGTAGAAGATACACAACCACCCAAGGACACCTCAGAAACTCAAGAAGAGCCATCGGTAGAAGACATAGTCGAAGAGATCTACAGCAAATGGACACCAGCGACCCAGCTCTCACGAAAGCGGAAAATTGGTAGCGATTGGTACCGCATCAAAATCTCCCGTAGTGGGGTGATAACAGTACGCGTCGAACCTCCGGCGAAGTAAGGGGGGAATGTGACGAGGCAAAACAGGCCCCAGTTTTGCCGCACATGTCACTGACGTCAGCAAACTCAACAACAATACGATACAACTAAATAGTAACAAGCATATGAAGAGGCAACCAGAACATCAAAATGAAACAACAACATGAATACAATCAACAACAACAATCACTACATACACACATCTTACCATATACGTATTTTCCTTTTTTATTAAATAATTATAATATATATATAAAATGAATTAATTATATATTTTAAGTTACTTACATAATCATGAATTTCTGATTTATTTATGTCAAATATAAGTTACCTTAAATAAAATTAATTGCTTTCATCTAATACAATTGAAATGATATACAATTCTAATTTTGAACAACGCACCCTGTGCCAACATAAATGTTTAAGAGTTATTTGTATATAAGGCATGAGCAACATTTGATTAAGCGCCAACGGGACCGCGAGTACTTCGATGGGTGACCAGCAACATTTCTGAGCGGTGTCAACATATTACCAGAAACATGACTACAAATAGCTAACAGCACACACAAAGCATACACAACAATTAGCAACATTTGATTAAGCGCCAACGGGACCACGAGTACTTCGATGGGTGACCAGCAACACTACTGAGCGATGTCAACATGTTACCAAAAACATGAGTACGAATAGCTAACCGCAAAACAGTCAAGCTACCAACAATTAGCAACATTTGATTAAGCGCCAACGGGACCGCGAGTACTTCGATGGGTGACCAGCAACACGATAAGCATGTTGCCAAGAAAACCACTGAGCGTTACCAACATGTCGACGAGAGCATGAGTAGCAGATCGTGGCAACACCAATGAGCGGTGTCAACATGTTAACGAAGACATGAGTATAACTAACAGCAATGCTGCTACGTTAGCTAAAGGTATACAATAAACTTGATGATGAGAAGACAGGCAGTTGCTGACAGACAGTTGAGCCGTGCGGTTGAGCCTATAGAGGAGTAGCTGGCAGACAGTTGAATCAAGCGGTTGAGTGCACTGCAGTTGCTGACAGACAAGTGAGCCGAGCGATTGAGGTTACTGGAGTTGTTGACGAACCACCAAAGCGAGCGGAAGTACAAAAGGGAGTAGCTGCCGAACCATATCAAGATAGAGGATATAGAGGAAGACACACTGAAGTAAGATTGTGTTAAAGTGATTGAGTTATTTAGACAAGTGGCGAGGATAACAGGCGAGACAAAGACTGAGGACGAACCTAATCAAGGGACTCCTAATCAAGGGACAACAGGTGTCAGTTTAGTGAGGCATAGCGTCAGCTCGCAAGAGACAATTGGTTTAGCTTTGGAGGCGCAGCGTCAGCTCGCAAGGGACAACTGGTTTTAGCTTTGGAGGCGCAGCGTCAGCTCGCAAGGGACAACTGGTTTTAGCTTTGGAGGCGCAGCGTCAGCTCGCAAGGGACAACTGGTTTAGCTTTGGAGGCGCAGCGTCAGCTCGCAAGGGACAACTGGTTTTAGCTTTGGAGGCGCAGCGTCAGCTCGCAAGGGACAACTGGTTATAGCTTTGGAGGCGCAGCGTCAGCTCGCAAGGGACAACGGGTGTCAGTTTAGTGAGGCATAGCGTCAGCTCGCAAGGGACAACTGGTTATAGCTTTGGAGGCGCAGCGTCAGCTCGCAAGGGACAACGGGTGTAAGTTTCGTGAGGCGTAGCGTCAGTTCTCAAGGGGCATCATCCTAGCTGGGAGCGCAGTATCAGAGTGTAAAGGGAAGAGTAGTACTAGTAACGCACCGGCTGGACAGAAGGACTGTAACCAAGACGCCAGAGTTTCCGCCCACTCAGCACGTCAACGCCCATAAAAATTAATCACCACCAAATTGCTCACTATATATCGCCTTACTATTATTATTACTTAGTTTATACGTAAAATTGTAAGAAATCAAACTTAAAACGTTAAATAAAAGCTTTACTTGGAAGAACCTGAAACAAATAAATCTAATTTTTGTGACGAATCCTGGACACGACTGAGAATACCTCAGCTATAGAGCCGGAAGACCGGCAGCTTCGTTACAACTCTCATTTTTAAATGTTTTTATTGCAACTTTGTAGTAGATTAGAACTTAGTTTATATATACTACCATAAACATGGTATTTCATCAAATAGATTTAACTTTAGCCTTTAGCTAATATTTTGTTGTAAAAATATATGTTCTTTGAACCTATGAACTATTGAAAAAATATGAATATGAACTAGTTTTAATTCGATAATTACTATATTGGTTAAAAACTAGTCACAACCCAACTAGAATTTTACTTTACATAAAAAATGAGTTGTTAACTAGTTAAAACCTTATCTATAGTAAGACAATTGTCTTTTCCAATGACATCACCACGTAAAAAATACCAGTCGGTTCTATGAGAATAGGACATAAATCGAACTAGTTGTTGGATATTTCCAACTAGTTGTTGACTGGTATAAATCTAGTTGATTACACTGCAGGGAAACGTATGCATACCTCTTCAATGCTGTATGCAAGAATGTACAGGGCTGTCCATATTCGAAGCGCCTATCTGGCAACACTGTAACTTTTCGCAGTGATGCCAAATCGACTAATGACATACCGCGTTTGAAGCGTCATTCCAAGCAAATGTTTACAATGGAACAGAGTACACGCCACGCGAACGCTCTAAAATTGTTGAAATTTACATTCAACAAAACAAGTCAATAGTGAAAACTCAACGTGCTTTCAAAAAAATAAATAAAGTGAAAAGTGCGCCTTCCAAGAAAACGGTAAACAAACAAAATTGCCGTATTTATGCCACTGAAAATCCACAAGAGATTCAAGAGGTACCTCTTCACGATGCAAAAGTCACTGTTTGGTGCGGCGTTTGTGCTAAAATGCTCATTGGGCCGTTCTTTTTCGAAGATGATAATGGCCATATAGTTACTGTCAATCAGGAGCGTTATCGCGATATGATAAACAATTTTTTCATGCCAATCGTTCGTCGAAAGCGTATCAGGCACTACTGGTTTCAACAAGACGGCGCGCCACCACACACAAGCCGCACTACAATCAATTTTTTGAAGCCGTTTGATGTCAAAAAATGGTGATTTCGATTGGCCGCCAAGATCACCAGATTTAACGCCTCCAGACGTCTTTTTGTGAGGTTATTTGAAATCAAAGGTTTACGTCAACAAGCCAAAGACCCTAGAAGAGCTGAAAACCAACATCCGTCAAGAAATAACCGCCATTCCCATCGAAATGTTGAAGAAAACCATGGAAAATGCTGCAAAACGGGCACAATATGTCGTAGAGGCCAATGGCAACCATTTACGAGATATCATATTCAAGAAATAATGTAAGCAAATCTACTTGAACCTAATTAAATGATATTCATGACGAAAAGACAAAAAATTGTGGTTTCTTTGATTTATTTAAAAATAAAATGGACGCTTCAAATATGGACAGCCCTGTACTTACTGGGTAGCTATATACGGTGAGTACTGAGTGAGTTTTATTTTGATGTTATAATTTTTTGTAATTCGTTTCTATTGCAGCAAAACCTCTGTAAAACGAGAATTTAGTGCACTATCTTTAATACAAACAGAACATTGTTCCAGGTTGAACTCGGAAAATATCAATAATTTACATTTTATTAAATTAAATGAAAATTTATTTAAAAATATAAATTTTGATGACGCTGAATTTAAATGAATTTTAATTTTTTATTTTTAATTTAATACAAAAATTAATGAATTACATTATAAATCGCGTTTTGCTTGAATAATTCTTTTGCCATGTTTTTTTTTTTTTTGGTTAAAAAAATTGAGACAAAATTTATTTTGTTTTTTGCAGAGATTTTTTTAATAATTTTTAGTGTCATTTTTTATTAAAATACGTATGACTCCTTCATTTTTTGCCTAATTTACCATTCCAAGGTATCATTGGAAAGGTGCTGACTGCTTCTTTTTATTCCTAGTTTCGTGGCATTTTTTTGTGAATTTTTTCGTGTTTAATATATTTTTAAATTCCAAATGGTGGAAGAAGAAAGAAATAAAATTATTTCAATACATTTACTTTTAAATTTTAACAAATTCAGTCAATCACGCTATTATCCGACATCATTACAAAGGTCTATAAGGATTAATTAGTAAAAGGAATACAAAGAAGCAGTCAACATCTCTCCAATGGTACCTCGAAATGGTAAATCAGGCGAAAGAGTGAAGGGTTATACATATTTTTTAAAAAATAGCACAAAAAAAAAATATAATATTAAAAACTTCACTGGAAAAAATTAAGTATTTCTTGTGTTAGGACAAATTCCCAAAAATTTTGATGCAGGACTCTGAAATTCTTTGACTTACATTATTTTGACAATTTTTGACTTTTTATCACGGAAAAAAATTTTCCATACAAAACGCGATTTTTAGAGGTTTTTTGAAACATTAATCAGTTGGCTACAACTGACGGCTATTGCTAGATCTGAAAAATTTGGGGATTTATCATAACACATAAAAAAGTTTATTTTGAGGGGGTGACCCGGAAACTTTTTTCATCCATAGAGAGTTAGGCGTCTTATTGTAAATGTATTAGTTTGTGCGTAAAAAAGAACCAGTTTTGTTTTGTTAAAAAAAAAAAATTAAAGAAAACACAAAAATATGTTGAACTGACATTTCATTATTACAATAAGACAACAAAAAATCAAAAACTAACATTTAAAAAACGTTTAGTAAAATTAATATACTTAAAATATTAAATACTAAAAACGCACATTTTTAAAAAGAAAAGTGAAATGAAACGTTTTGAAAACAATTACGAACGTTTTACCATGACATAATAAAATGAATATATAAATACAATTTAAGTGGGGTTGTTGGTTTCACATACTTTGTTTCAAAACACTTGTTAATAACGAATTGTTTGTTGTATACATGTGTTTCATTGACTTATGTATTTGATATTTGTTCAGAAAATAAAATATTTTTTCATTCTCGATTTCATCACTCAAACTTCCTACAAGAAAATAATGAAAGAGTTGAGGTTGGAGCATTTGCTGCCAACTAAAAGGTAAGTTTTAAAAATAAAATAAATTATAATAGAAAAATTCTATTTTTTATAGATGTTGGGATACAGTATCAGCATCTAAATAATTTTAACGAGATGGACATACTTACTTACTTACTTAGTTGGCGCTACAACCGTATGTCGGTCTTGGCCTCATCTAAGAATTTGCGTCAGCCATTCTGTCTTTCGCTTGCTGGCGCCAGTTGGAAATTCCAAGCTTCGTCAGGTTGTCCTCTACTAGGTCTTTCCAACGATGATGCGGTCGTCCTCTTCTGCGTTGGCCGCCGCTGGGTACCGAATCGAATGTTTTCTTCACTGGATCATCGTCTTTCATGCGCTGAACATGACCAAGCCAGCGAAGCCGCTCGATTTTAATGCGCTTGACTATGTCGATGTCAGCGTACAGCTCATACAGTTCATCATTCCACCGTATTCGGTACTCGCCATTGACGCAGATTGGTCCGTAGATCTTAGGAAGAATCTTTCTCTCGAATGCTCCTAAAGTCTTTTCATCTAAACTGCTCAGCGTCCAGGTTTGTGATGCGTAAAGTAGGACGGGCATGATGAGCGATTTATAGAGCGTGATTTTCGTTCGTCGAGAGAGGGCTCTGCTTCTCAATTGCCTACTGAGCCCAAAGTAACACCTGTTGGCAAGAGTTATTCTTCGTTTGATCTCAATGCTGATGTCGTTGGTTGAATTAATGCTGGATCCCAGATAAACGAAGTTCTTCACAAACTCGAATGAGGTATTGTCAACGGTAACGTGGGTTCCAAGACGCTGGGACTGTTTGTTTGTTGACACCAAGTATTTCGTCTTATCTGCATTCACTGACAGACCCATTCGATCTGACTCTCTTTCTAATCTGGAATATGCTGTACTGACTTCGCGCGTATTATGGCCAATGATATCTATGTCATCAGCATACGCAAGCAGCATAACACTCTTGTAGAATATTGTACCACTACGTATTAGATCAGCAGCTCGGATGATCTTTTCCATCATTAGGTTGAAAAAGTCGCACGATAAGGAATCACCTTGTCTGAAACCTCGTTTGGTAACAAATGGTTAGGAGAGGTCCTTCCCGATTTTAACTGCGCTGCTGGTGTTGCTCAGTGTCATCCTGCAAAGTCGTATTAGTTTTGCAGGAATACCAAATTCAGACATGGTGGAGTACAGGTGCTTCCTTATTGGGCTGTCGAAGGCGGCTATGTAGTCGACAAAAAGATGGTGGGTGTCGACTTGTTTTTCTTGAGTCTTTTCCAAGATTTGTCGTAGCGTGAAAATCTGGTCGATGGTGGACTTTCCAGGTCTGAAGTCACACTGATAAGGTCCGATCAGTTCGTTTACAATGGGCTTTAATCTTTCACATAAAACGCTCGACAGGACCTTATATGCGATATTAAGAAGGCTTATCCCACGGTAATTGGCACAGATAGTGGGATCGCCTTTCTTGTGGATTGGGCAGAGCACACTGATATTCCAATCGTTCGGAATGCATTCTTCCGACCATATTCTGCATAGAAGCTCGTGAATGCATTTAAGTAGAGTTTCGCCTCAATTCTTAAACAGCTCAGCAGGTAAGCCATCAGCTCCCGCGGCTTTGTTATTTTTAAGCCGAGCTATAGCTGTCAGAACTTCATCATAGTCGGGCAGCGGAACCTCAACGCTGTCATCCAAAATTGTGGTTTCCGGAATATCATCTCTATTGGCGGGATTGTTGTCAGCGTCGCCATTTAGAAGCTTAGAGAAGTGAACGAGATGGACATAGCTGATTATAAAATAACTGAAATAAAATTTTTATTTTGAAAATCAATAAAAACTATTTTAATTAATAAAGAAAATGAGAATTTCTGGAATATTGTATATTGTTAAAAATCGAACGAACATTTTAGGATCTAATTTTAAAATTTTCGTTATTAAAATGAAAATAAACGTTTTACTATTGCATTTAAGAAGATTTATTGTTTAAAATAAAACGAACATTTTAGAATCTCATTTTAAATTGTTCGTTCTTAAAATGAAAATAAACGTTTTACTATTTCATTTTAAAATTTTCATTTTTAAAATTAAAATAAACTTTAGAAGTGCAAAATTTGGGTTAAACGTTTTGAAAAGTAGCTCGTTTCTGACACTTTTGAAAATGTTGTTTTCTCTGTGTAGTTTTCTTACATCCTCCACTTTCACTTGATTACTCCCTTCTTCCATTCTGTGGTATCACAACGGACTAATAATTTCGTATAAGTGGGCTTGTCTAAAGACCTGCCGTCAACTTAACCTAACCTTCGTCACAAGAATACATAATCAATATATGAAAAAAGTTTGATCATCAACTAAGTATGTGCGTATGACATAATTTTTTGTCTGACACAATAAAATTCGCCACAAAAAACTACTCCGTAGATTTATTTGCAATTTGCACAATATGTTAACAAGATTATATTAGTTAATAAAAAAAAAGTTCATAGGAAGAAGATAGCCTTAAATAACTTTTCAAACAAACTACATAGTGAAAAACCTTTTTGTGTGGTAATTTACATTCAAAATATAAAAAATTTCTAGTAAAATAGTACACATTTTTTAATGTTTATTTGATAGCTTATTTTAATGATAGCTTAATAAGAAATGAGTTTCCTTTCTAATTTATTGAAATTAGGACATACAAAATATGACACATTCTGGCAAGAAAATACTGGGTATTGATTATTTTAAAAGCCTACTTAAAAAGAATGTTAAAATTCTTTTTGTCACTAAGTTGGCACAACTGTTCTCTGTACTGATCGTCCGATCTGTCATTTAGTTTGTTTTTTAAATGCATTTTCTGGACTCAACTTCTGCTCTTGCTGCAAATTCTGTTTTAGGTCTTGTATTGACTGAGGACGGGAGCTTCGAAGTGGTAATTTGAGTTTTCACATTTCACGTTTTTAAAGAAGAGTTTGGTGCAAAACCATTTCATATAAGGCACACACTCAGTTCAGGAGACAGATCACAAGAAAAGGAGAAGTTGTTAGCTAAGCATCTTAGAATTAGAAAAAGACGAAAATATTCTAGAAAAAAATCAGCTTGAACTTTTTAACTTCTGTAAAGCAGACTTTTTATTTGGAACAAAAATTCTTACCTTGTTGCTTGTGCCATTATTTCCGGAACGTTAAATATCATGAGATTTTTGTCTACTTTTCCCGCTTAGCAAAAATTCAATTTGCCGCAATTCCATTCTTTTTGTTCTGTTTTCTAGGCTATTCCTTGGATACTATTTTAACCGCTTGTATCCTCATAACGGTATGTTTACCTGAATGCAACGAACACAAGAGCAATAAAACTATGCATTTAAGTGTTATAGTTGTTGTTTCAATACTTATGTATATATCCAAGGTGTGGGTGGCTCAAAACATGGCTTACAATTTATAACAAATATTTCAAAATGTTTCAGCATTTATGTGAAAAATAAAAGAAACAACAGTAACGAAATCAGGTTAAGCTTTTTCTGTGGTTTGTTTTGTTGTTTGCGATATTTTGTTGCTTAATTTGATGTAATACAATTTTTGCAAACAAAAGAATTCTTGTTTCTATTGTTCATAGGCTGCCTCCTGCCAACCAAGTGTTCAGTTATTGTTGTTGGTTGCCTTTAACGTGCTGGCGAAATGTTATCAAACAATTGCTAAAAATTATTACTATGAAAATTGTGTTTAACAAGATCTCAACATTTTACATAGAAACAATTTTCCAAATGGCTCACACCGCATGTCGCCATGGATGTTCATTTAAAATTCTGAAAATAATTATTTATTCCGGAAAACTATGCAAAAACAAACTGAATAAAGCTTGCTTTAGCTTTATTTTAAATTAAGTGCTTGCAAAGTTTAAGGAAAAGCTACGCTTGTTGGTCGTTTTAAATCCTTTTCTTGGTAAGGTTAGTATTGTAGAAAAGTTTTACGGTTAGGAAAAGCTAAAAACTTTTGTGCCTATTGGAAACTTTTCTTTGAATCAACACAAGTTTTTATCTCTTATCCAGGATTTTTCGAAATGTATTGTTAAATCGGGGTTTTAACTAAAAACTTTAAGACATAAACACATTCTAACAGAACTATAGAAAATCTACACAAATTGATTTTTATTATTATTTTAGCTATTAAAGACTTCCAAGACTTTGATGATTGCGCCAATAAACAACTGAGCTGATATACACTAGAGTGGAGGCCGATACAAAAACAAAGTTTGAAAAACCACCCCCTATATTAAAGCTAACCTCAAGAGGATAAAAAAAAATTCTTTTTTAGACCACCGGAACAACAACCAAAATTGTATTTTTTCATTACTTTAGTATAACGTGTATGATCTTAAAAAATCGTAAGTCGTTAAAAAAGATTTAACAAATACTACATTTCCTCTTCAGAGTGTTTTCACTTCCAAAGTCATATTCGACTAGTAAGACCCGTTAGCCCAATTTGCCGCCCTTAATTTATTTTCTCATAAAATTAACAACCGTTAAATATTTAATTTTTTTAAAAAAAAATAATAAGTTTTAAAACAAAGAAGTTATAAGAGTTCAAAACTAACAATTCTTACTTTTTTTTTTTAATTCAAACAAAATGGAAAATGTATTGATATAGTTTTAAAAATTAGAAAGTGATATTAAATTAAAAAATATTTGTTTATATATTTATATATAAGAACGCAGCAATAACATATTTAGAACAAAATTGCCCACGAAACTTTACAATATTTTCAATTTGCCCTAAAAAAAAGTTTAATAAATAACGGTAGTATATCAAAAGTTCAAATAATTCTTCAGTAGTTGTGGCAAAATGCTATTTTTTCGCAGATAGTGCTAAAAACGACGGTTTGGAGGTACATTTATGAAAAAAATACCGTTTCGGCTGTTTTTTTCAACGGTCCAAAAATTTCTTTTTTTGGATTTTGGAATGCTCTTGAGGTCAGATTTGATATAGGGGGTGGTTTTTCAAACTTTCTTTGTTCGACCTACTATAATATACACTTGTGCTTAAAAATATAAAAATACAGTAAAGTGTGTATCAGATATCTGCAGCAAGTAGATATAAGCAGAGTCGACTCAAGTATATACGCATAATTTTGCGTATTCATAGCTATTCATACTCTCCAAAAAAGTTAGAATACTATAGCTCAAAAATTAATTTCAATATCTGAGTATGCATCAAACTCTGACTCTTCGTCGTACGTAGTCTTGACTTGCTACGGATAGGTTGCGTACAACAGAGTAAACATGTCCGAGTGTGAGCATAAATTAACATTTTCGAGTGTGAGTACTTTAAACGAATGAATATTGCGTTTTCAAAACTGCCAGCTTTGACGTTAATAAAGAATTTTGTTTGATTTTTGTTATTATTAAACTATTTTAAAGTTCAGAGGAGAAAGATCGGACCACAATAGTAACGTTGTGTTTAACAAACACAAAACGTTATTTGCTTTGTTGCAGTTTTTGCTCGTGATCGTAAACAAAAACCAAAACAGTGACAAATGTTTCCCGCTTCACCGATTGTTACTTTTGCCGTCATGATTTCAAAATGAAAATTCTGCAGAACAGCAGCAAAAGAATGACGCATGCCACATTTTTCTTTAGACATCGCACAGTGCTGTGTGTAGTGAAAATTCATAAAAAATTGTAACTCTCAGAATTATTTATATTTGGTATCATCGACAGATGATAATACTTTTGTTAAGATAAATACAAAATATTTTTCCTTAAAAATTACGATTGTATGCATGGCATCATGTAAAAGTTGTTTAGTATTGTAGTTTGCGAAAAAAATTGCAACATTAATGATGGGTTTTTGTTAGTTAATAACATTGGTCCTTTTGCTTTAAGGCTAAGACAAGATAAATTCCAACTTTTAAAAAAAAATCAATTTCGAACACACTTCTAAATAAATGAATGTGTACGATGTGATTCAGATCTTCATGAGTAATGATAGTCACAATGTTTTTTATCGTGTTTTTCTTTATTTTTGCTTTCCTGTTATTCTATTATATTGCTGAAACTAACCAAGTATACTAAAAGCCTTTATCATAGGAGCACTCCTTCAATATACCCTGCGGAGAAAAGAAGCGGTTCTGAACTTATCACGTGATAGGTCCCGAAGGGATATGGACCTGACCCAATTCTGCCACCAACATATGAAACAGGGGTCCATTGCCACCTGCTGCATCACCTAAGACCTGTCCAGTGACCGGCCTCGAAAAACAGAAATTTAAATCTGTCCCGCAATAGGCACACAAAATCTGTTCCTTGACGAGTTATTTCAGACTGGTTCTGTCATTTAAAAACATTTTTCATTGCTCAGCTTACAGAGCTATGGACTTTATCCTTACATCTAAAAAATTATCAATTTACCAGGCTATACAAGTATTCCATAAAATAAAATTTAAACTAGGCGAAGGAAAAACTACTAACAAAAAATCTTCACAATAGAAAGATGAGAAAAAAACCAAGTATTTTTTTCATAATAAGGAATGAGTGCAAAACAACTTTTAATTATTTTTAACGAAAAGTTAATTTATATAATTATAAAATTTATTTAAATATGAAAAGTGAAACAAATGGGTTCACAAACATATGAGTAAATTAATTTTTTAGGTAAATTTAAATAAATGACGTTATTTTAAATTCAAGTAATGAGTTCTTGTTATTGCAATGGTTGATTATTGTTGTAGCTATATGAAATAATATTGTTGTCAGAAGTATTGCACGAAGCTATAAATCGATCGTTTTACTTATGAATGCAGTCATAAATGTAAATAAATAATCAACACATTAAATGATATATGTTTTTTTTTATTATTTCGGAGAAGTTCACTTTATGTACCAGCATGAAACAAAGATATACAGATTGCTTACTCCGTGCGCAAAAAATGAAATCTTCTGCGCACTACGTCACTCGAGCTTGTCAGCTGTAACACGTGGTGCATACATACAAAAGAAAATGTGAAAAAGCAAAAAGTAAACACAAGCAGCAAACAGCACAATTGCAAGCATTTAAGAAATATTGCATTCATTTAATACAATTTCTAATATTGTGCACTTATAGTACGCGTAAATTTAATTTTCAATTATATTTTATGTAATTAAAATTAGTACTAAAGTTGTAGATGCCTTTGATGAGAATAACAACGATTTTAATTCGGGCCATAAAATGAATTTACAAATTTACAGACAACAAACGAGAAGAACAAGAAAATGTAAACGAAGCAATCAAAGTGCTGTCAAACACATCAAGTAACGTAGCTATTTTTTTTGTGTAGGAGGACAAATGGGAGAAAACACCCCTATTATATATGCATTTCTTTTCAATAATAGTACTGAAAAATAAATTTGCTTAAAGTTTTTTATAAATATATTTATAATATAATTTATGTCATTTCAATAAACCCAGTTTCAATAAGGAAATATCGATATTTTTCATTGCTATAAATAAATTATCCCCTTTAAATATATTGTGACTACGTCTTTATGTAGCCACTTTGACAAGCTCGAACTACGTCACAACAAAGATGGCGGACATGCGCAATACTTTATCTGTAGTTCTTTGTATCATGCTTTATCTGTAGTTCTTTGTATAATGATGTACCAGTGCTTTCATTTTATTTTTTGGACTCCTGATTAAAACCTCCCCGAAATTCCATAAAAAAATGTTAACTGCATATGAAGTAAACAATTCAGTGGCAACGCTTCTACTCTTCTTACAATGACAAGAACAGAGCGAAGTTAAACAACAACCGCCGCGTTTTCATTGAAAAATACGGAAGTACTTCCATGGTAGAACTAGTAAAGGTATATGCATTTCAGACTGCTCTCTTTTTCTCATAGCCAGAATTGTCAAACTCAAGCATTTTGCTATTCTTGCCTATTTTCGCTTTCTTATAGCATTCTCATCGTTTTCAGATTTTGTATGAGCTGTCAACTTCGTTTTGACAGTTGCGGCAGTCTCCCTCTCCGAAATGCATATACCTTCTCTAATTCTGCCATGAGTACTTCCAAATGAATTTTGATTCATGTGCTTGACTCATAGCTCATTTGTTACGATTTGGTATGATTTAAAACAACTTTTCATTTGTTGTTGAAGAATGTTTTTCACTCGGCAATTTTATGAGCAATAATTGTTTTCGCCGCAAGCAGGTTTTTGACTATTCGGGATCGCCCAGTGTTGCCAGAAAAGGGAATTTTCCCCGTTTTGCGGTAATTTTCAACCCAAAAGGGAAAACGGGAATAACGCTCTTAAAAACGGGGAAAATGAGGTTGGCAGCGTTTTTATGCAAAAAGGGTAATTTCGTCACAAAATCAACAAATTATACTATGCATTTTTTAACATCTTGTATTTAAATACATTTTGAAATTATCTGAGTCATCTTGAGTTTTAATTTAATATTATTACTGTTTAGATTAAATACATTTAGCTTGTGTATTTAATTTAAATGCATTTTGACTGCCACCAGCTATAAACTCAAATGTAATTTGTTCTCTTTTCGGCGTAATTTGAATTTTTTTCTTGGCAAATTGTGGAAAATAGGTAAATAAAACAGAACTTTAAAAAGATTTCTGAGACGAAGGCAGAGCACTTAGAATTGGTGCATTTGTAGATCCTATCGTTCTGAAAAACAAAACGTTTCCTTCGTTACCTCCGCTGTGTTCTTATTTAATTAGAAAAATATCTGAATTTATATCGACTTAGAATATAAGTCACTAAGAAATACGGATTTATTTTATACACTTAAATATACAAGATGTGCAACGTTTTTGGCATCATGTTTTAACCCTAGAACTACAAACCGGGGAAAATATTTATCCCATGGGTTTCTTCTACGTAAAATCTGAAAGTAGTATGCTGACTCTTAAATCAAGCATCCTTTTTTCACCCCAAAGAGAATGGTAAAGAGCAAATTAAATTTTATTAAGGTTTAGTTTGTATAAAATCGATTTAAATAGCTAAAAGTACTGTCATTTAACAAACAAAAATTTATAACTTTTTTTTCAAACAATCGCTTTCAAAATTTAAAATGGGATTATAAAGATACTACACAAGGCTTTAAGAAAAAATATACTAACATGATGTTTTGCAAAAAAAAAATATATTTATTTTAGACTCTGACTATTAAAAAAAAAAAATGTAAATCTTTAATATGAAAACGCAAACTTAAGATCCTTGAAATATTGGTTTTTAAGAATATATTTCGGTTACTGTTATGCAAAAAGTAAAAAAAGAAGCGCCTTTATGTTTCCGATTCAACACCGGAATATAAAATACTAGTATAAGGATACTTCAAGTATTAAAATCATCGCTGAAAACTATACATCTAATGATTTATTGTGAAATGTTCACTTGTATTTTTGTACAACTGAAAGGTTCCCAAAAATTAAAAAAATTGATACCGTTAATTTTTTCCTTCCGCATAGCAGTGCATGCGCTGAGAGAGCTTTTTCTGCCATAAATTAAAATAAAACTAGTACAGGGTCCGCCATCTAACGTTTTTTTCAACTAGTGCTTATTTCGTGAATGGTAACACTTAGATCATGTCTGATTTGACAGATAATTATTTTTATCCTTCCGCTGATATAAATACAACGCTGGGAAATATTGCGACATTACTTTGAAAATCATGGTAATGTTGCAGAATGTGTGCGAAAATTGCGTACGGATTTTGGAAGAAGAGAAGCACCGTCAGATCCGTATGTTCGTTATCTTGTGAAAAAAGTGAAAGAAACTGGCATCCTCATCGATAAACCAAAGCGTGAAAAGCCAAAAGCAGTGCGTACACCCGAGAATAGTGCTGCTGTGGCAGAAAGTGTGCGTGAAGCGCCATCAACATCAATTCACCGTCGTTCTCAACAATTGAACATTTCGTAAACATCATTGAGACGAATTTTGCATAAAGACCTTGGTATGACGCCATACAAAGTCCAATTGGTTCAGGAGTTGAAGCCAACTGACCACCCAATGCGTTTTTTTCAAAAAAAAAAAGTTATTTGGCGGACCCTTTATAACAAATCGGTTAATCAAAGTAGAAATAATATTCTACTTTGCACTGTTTAGATGTAAACAGTCTCATAGCATCAAAACTGAGGGTTTTACGTATAAACTGTTAGTTGCATTTTTAAAGATAATTATCTGATCTACAATTTTGTAGTAATCAGATGTTATGTCCGACATAGAGGAACGGAGATATAGGCAAATGACCGATTTTGGTAAACTTTAAACCCAAATATCTTTCAGCGCGTTCATGGTATCAAAAGGAACTCATGACAGGTTGTTAATTATGTCTAAACACATTTTCTACCAGGCTCGTTATTGGTTTTTGAGAAAAAGTGTCAAACTTCTAAATACCATCAATCCAGGTCTGAAATTCAGTTACAAATGCTCAGATTGCTTATTGAGTTTAAATTTTTTCCGTTACGAGAAAAAAGTGGTGGTCGTTTTTCAGACCAGCACCGTAAAATGTGGTCAAATATGGTAAACAAAAATTCCTCCAATTACCTTCAATTATTGTTTAGAAAAATTTTGACTTTTTTAGTATTTTGTCATTTTTGACATTTGCATTATATGTTTTCTAAAAATTTTCTCATACAGCCAATAAAGATCCAAATATCATAATTTTTCTTTCGAGTCCCAAACGACTTAGTTAAAAAATCTTGAGCAATTTTTCAATAGACCCTTAAGAAAGTACAACATTCAGACTTTATTTAAAAAAAAAATTATCAAATTTCATGTATAGAAGCGGGGATATAGGCGTAAGTCGTAGTAGTCGCATAAACTACCCGCGGTAGAAAATGGGTTTATTGAGAGGTTTGCATAAAAAGATTAAAAATCTGGAACAATTTTTCAATTTTCAACAAATACAACATTTACCTTTAATTTAAAAATAAATGATAAATTTCTTTGTATAGAAACGGAGATATGACAGTAAGTATGATGGGTCCGTTCAGTGGTCGCATAAACAACCAGCGGTAGAAAATGGGTTAGTAGAGAGGTTTGCATAAAAAGAAATTGGACGTAATTTTTTCGATTTCAGATTTAAACAAAAAATTTCAGTGAAAAAAAATTACAATGAAATACAAAAACTATCGGGTAAAGTCAAAAGTTATGCCACACAAAAATACTAAGGATGCAGGAAAATTTATTTTGACTAGTAGTTTCCAAAAAATATATGAAGCCGGTGAGGTCGAAAATTCGTTCCTTTCTAATATACAAGTACTAACTGTGTTTTATTATTTTAAGGCATATTTTTAATTGCATAAGTAAGGTTTGTATTATTATGGTTGCTATTCAAAATTAAACACTGAACTTTAGAAAAGGGTTAAAAACGGAAAAAAGTTAAGTGAAGAACTGGAATAGCTTGTTGAAATGTATGGAAAAAACGGGAATGATCTTTCCCAAATTCTGGCAACACTGAGTTCACCCCTAACGCTGGCGAATAATCAACAAACTGCTTGCGGCGAATGCAATTATTGCCAAGTGAAAGGCTGGACTTTTACGTTCAATGACTTTGACTTATGACCCCTTTTACATTGATCAAGACTTGAAGTCAAGTTTTTTTGACGTTCTCTTTTGAACTTGACGAAAGCTTTCACATTGGTCAAGACTTGAATTCAAGTTATTGTCTTCTTTCCTTGTTTTCTAAAAATAAAACGAGATAGGTAGCAAGCAAATGAATTATAGTTTATAGAAATTTGCAAACTGAATTTTATTTTTTTACCACGATGGAAGTTAAAAAAACGTTTTTGCTTAAAAATTTAATGCAAAATTAAATTATATTAAATGCAAAAAAATTTTAATGCAACCGAAGTCTAGCAAACTCATATTGATATGCGAAAAATAAAATAAAAAGCACTGTCAACAACGCGAAAATAGCAAAAGGAACACGAAAAAACACGAAAAATTGCCGGTACAGCTTCAAGTTTCTTTTTCCCTTCCGTCGCTTCCGATGTGCGGCGAATTGCCTACAAACTCTGAAACTTGACTTCAAGTCTTGACCAATATAAAAGGGGTCTAAGGTATTTAGACCAGCGCTGGGCGCCCATAGCTCACTGAGCGCTCTCTGAGAGTAATTTTTCACATGTACACAAAACCATGGTGTAAGAAAATCAGGTGTTAGTGAGTTTTTGACAACACCATGAATTTGTTTGCTTCTGTCATAAAATTGTGAGCGAAAGATCGGAACTGTTGATAGTTGCCAAATTGTGTTATTTGTTTGAATTGCTAGATGATGTGCTATAGTTTTTATTGTGCGAATTAAGTATAAATAAATATTTAATGAATTAATTGTGTTGAGTAAAGTGTTGTGTTGACAAATAGTTATTACAGTTGACTTCGCCGATTTGCCTAGCTTGTCATTGAATGCTTTGGCCATTTTATCAGAAACGTGCGCTGGAAGGTGTGAAGGAATTGTCTTGCATTTATATCTTATTTTTTTTTTGCATAACGCACAGCGTCTCATACATTTTTTATTGTTTTCCATTTCACTTTATTCTCACTTTAATCTCAGTAAAAATATTATGAACTTGCAGAAAGACACGAATTTAACAAAATTTGTTTTCACTGCAATTCACCATCAGCTGTTTTTGACAAGATCGGGGAAACATAAATTTAACATTTTGAGAGAGCAGTTTCAAACTCACTAACACCTCTATGCACAACTCATAACAGAAGAGAATATAACAGTCCACCCTAAACAAGTGCGCGTGCGTGGTTTAACTGTCAAAATCGGCTCATGCACATACATTTTGTATGAAGCCTACCGAAACACGCACCGGACTACCGCAACATGAATCGAATTTCCAATTTTGACAGTGCGTCGGATATGAAGTTGGCTTCATAAAACCAATTTATTAGAACAAAGAGCAATCAGCTGCTATTAATTAATTAATCTCAATTGCAAATGGAAGTATTTTCAATATTAATAGATTTTTACACAATACTAAAAGTTTCTTTAAGATTTTTAAACCATCAGACTGAGCTGGTTCGAGAGCAGCAGTTCTTTCCGCAGCGCACTTGTTTAGGTTAAGCGTAAAATAAAGTTGCGTGGCGCTTGGGTACGCAGCGCAACGCGCACTTGTTTAGGGTGCACTGTAATTCAGTCGTTCGCTGACGGTGATGCTATAAAGAACTATGTCGGAAATTTTATGTACACTCATAAAAAACCAACTTTTTGGTTTGTAGATTCACAATTCTTTTGCAAATATTTTTTATTTTATAAAGGTTTAATATAATTCATACATATTCCCTATTAATATTCTTTGCATTATTTTTTTCATATTATATGAATTCATTCATATTTTGATACTTAATTTTACGAGGTTTTGATTATAATTTTAATGATTCGTATATATTAGAATTTACTAAGATTAAAACAAAACACCTAAAAAACAATGTTTGACTCTGAATCGGAATGCGATTTCTGTTCTGCAGAGAACCTTTCTTGCGAGCAGAATGTGTAATTTGCCACTGCAAGCAAACTAATAAAATATATTTACTTATAAGAAAATGCTGGTGCAATAATGGCACAGAAGAATGCCCAGCCCTGATTTAGACTCTTCAAATATAGTTGTTTGATGTGTACGCACTACTACTCAGTTTTGCATGAATAGCTACATTTCGTAAAAATGTGACTCGTTGCATATATCGGGTGTGTAAACTTTTTTTTTCAACATTTTGGGGGGCTGCATTCAAAAGATCGTCACAAAAACAGCTTGAGATTTTTTTGAAAAAGGATAATATGTCGCTCAAGGTTGTTTTCCAAAAAAGTAGTTCTTCAAAATAATACATGTGCTTTCTACCCAGAATAAGTACCAAACTTAAAAACATAATGTTCTAACGATCTTATTTGGAAAAAAATGTTAAAATTTTATTTTCGTGGGCTTGAAAGGGTCAAAAAAGGGGGATCAAAAAGGGAGTTTATTTTTAAAAAATGTTAGAGGAAATTGTGTCATCATTGAATTACTGGAAATGGTTGTCGAATAGAGAAAACCACCAGACAGTACAAATTATGCATCATGAATTAAATAAACTCTAAATTAAATAATTGCATGAACAAATTATGCTGTAACATGTATTCTGTGTCAATAATAATAAATGAAATTTATTTTTATTTGTTTAAATTTATTTTCGTTGCTATATTTTGTGTTAAATTCAATGCAAAATTTTGCAGCTTAAAGGAAAAAAATGAAAGTATCAGCTTGATTACACAATTCTACGAAGCTGACAAGAAGAAGCAATCACAAAGCATGCTTCCTAATGCCACCTGAAGCTATTTACAAATCATGTACAATGTTTAAATATTTTGCAGAAAATACCTCATATATACTAGAGATTTTTCTATCGATTTGCTAAGGAAACTAGTCCTTGTGAACCTCATTTCAATATAAAAGCAAACAAAATAACAAAAATTACAAAATACAGACAAATTACAAAATACTGACAAAAGGCAAAAATTCCCATAATTACTGTACCGTGTTGGTGTACGGTGTAGTTGTGGTTGGTTATACACTATTTGCTATTGTTGATGTCATGTTCTGCATCACAACATTTGTGTTCTTTATACACTAGTGTACAAATTAAACTACAATGCCTTTCATTTGATAGACTTGTTTCGATGACACTTTTAGTAAATGGATATTGCTACAACTACAAACGTTTTAACAGCAGTACTTTAATAGATGTGTTGATATAGGTGCTGAAGGAGGCTTTCCAAATTATAAAAACACTAGTATAAAAGCCCGTCCTACGACGGGTTGAAAGCATTTAGAGTAAAAAATATAACAAAAATTTTATGGATTTATAAATATCACTTTTTATTGAATAAATGTGTTGTTAAATTATCTTTATAAAACTTCTTTATATGCAACATTTCTAGTGTAAATGGTTTTAGAATTTTTTACCAATTCCCCTTGTCCCATGCCCTCTATAATACTAAGTGTTACATCATCAGACCGCTTGACTCTACACATGGCTACATAAAGTTGCCCATGACTAAACACCGGCTTTTTTAGAAACACTTCTGCCTTTTCCAATGTTTGACCTTGCGATTTATTTATGGCCATTCAAAATGCCAGTTTGATGAGAAATTGACGCCGACGGAGAGTAAAAGGCAACTCTGAGTTTGCCAGTGCTAAATCAATTCTGAGAATGAAAACAATTTCATTTTCGGCAGAGACCTCTTTTTGTATTTAAATTTCGAAGATGTATAATAATACTTCCAATTTTTAGATTTTATTTACGCAATGTCATTCCTGAGGGACAACATTCATTTAAAAATTCGGTACAGGGTAATTTTGTTTATCATTTTCATCACTGTCTTCAATTGAGTCCATGCTCAGGATAGCGATTTTGGAATATTGTTTGATATGATGAGGACTCAAAAACTCGCCAAATATCTCTTTTAAAAGCAAACCTCTACAAACAAAATGTTCAGGTATTTCTATTATTTCTTCAGGCAAGTCAAGGTCATTCGTAAGATCTCCATTTCCTAACTTGAGTAGCCAATCGCTAAAACTGCGATCAGTAGACCCAACATTGTGGCTTAATTTTAATAATTGCAATTCACTCCAAACATCACTGTATTTGATGCTCGCTTGCACAATTGCAGATCGTGTTTCATGAGGCAGGACTAGTAGCGTTTGTCTAAAATCGCCACCAAAGATTATGACCTTACCACCGAAAGGTTTTTCATTTTTCATGATTTCTTGAAGTAATTTTTTAATGCAATTAATCGAATTCTTTGACGCCATTGTGGCTTCATCTAATATTATGACTTTTGCGTTTCTGATCAGATCTGCATCAGTGCTAATCATTTTTAGTAATGAAATAGAGTTTTCAAAAACAGGAACAGGTACTTTAAACTGTGAGTGAAAAGTTCTGCCTCCATTTAAAAGGCTTGCAGCAATTCCAGTTGATGCTGTAGCAAGTGCCATGTTTCCTTCTGCTCGTATAGTACTAAGTAGTAAGTTGTATATGTAATTTTTTCTACAACCACCTGGACCATCTAAGAAAAAACATTTACTTGATCGTTCTTCATCATCAATTGCACAAATTATCCTTCCTTTTGTTGTTCATTTAAAGAAATTTTCATTGCTTCAATTTTTTCCCATTCGTACTGAGTATTATATAAAGTTGTGAACGTAATTTGTTTTGTTGAAGGAGTATGCAGTCCAAAATCAGAGCATTTTTTACCATGAATTAATAGAACGGCTTGAATTTGTTAAAGGACAAAATTTTCGCAAGTACTGCAGTTTTCTGAATAACATCTGTGTTGATGTGCAAAATCAGAACAAAGATCCATTTTGAACTTGAAAAATAACTCAGGAACATTTGGTGGTGCGGCAAGCACACAAAGGTACGCGAACAATTCTCGCAATTGCTGTGGCATTTTTTCATTTGCATCTTCATATAAAGTTGCATTCCAAATTTCATCGCTATTTAATAATGCACGCTTTTGCGCTGCTTCCTTAAAATTGGAATATGTAACTCCGTCAACCGTCCTCAAAAAATCAAAAGAAGTTGCTCCCGGCACATGCAACAAAAGAAGCCTTAGGCAAAATCGTTCTGTATCCGCACTCAAACTTACCGTATACACACGACCTATAGTCTTGTCTTGCCTCTTTTGGCGAGGTTCCCACCTTCTATTTTTTTTTCATCAAAAACATAATTGTGTGGGATATCACCATAGAAATTGATCCTTGCTGCTTCATCTTACTAAAAATATTAAAATCGGTGGCTTGTTTTGAAAAAGAATGTTCTAAGTTAAAGCACTTGCGCACTGCATTTTCTATACACATTTAACGTCTGCATATTTTTTGCACTAAAAGTTCAAACAAACGTTCAAACTGCTATATCTCATAAACTTCAAGAGATAGAGTAAAAGCAGGTCCGGTGGCAAGAGTAAATAAAAAAATTTTTGTACATAAATCGTCCTTATGAGATGTATGGTTTGGGAGTTATGGCGAAAAACGTGTTGAAAACTTTCAAATGCTTTAGGAATCGAAACGGTTTGTCCTAGAGCGATAAGGACCTTAGTTTAGAATCAAAATTTGTTTTATGTCGATAATTCAATAAGGCTAAACATCGATGAAGTAAGCTTGATTCATGATAAAATTAAGCTTTCAGCTTTGTACGTCTTTGACGCATTTTCTAAATATATTTTACGTTTACATTTTGTAAGCACTAAAAAATACAAACAAATTTTTAATCATATCTTCTAAGTCATAAGAGAAAGAGCGAAACCAGTTTTTTGCCTAGAGTTATTATAACCATTTTGGTATATAAATCGTCCTTGTGTGATGTATGGTTTGGAAGTTATGGCCACTGACTCTAGACCTAAAGCGATTGAGAGCCCTTCTCTCACTGGGAAGACTAGTGATAATCAACCTAGTCGCTGTTACCATACCATAGGGCATTGCTTAATAGACAGACATGTCTTCAGACTGGGAGTCATCGCAAATGACTTTTGCAGAAGCTGCAGGGACGAGGAGGAGGAAGAAACCATTTCCCACCCTCTATGTTCCTGTCCCGAGCTCGCTAGAGGAAGGCACAAATATCTGGGGTCATTTTTTCTTTCCGAGCTTGGCGACCTGTTAGGACAAGCGTGCGTTTTTCAAAATTGAAAATAAAATGTTCTCAATTCGGATAATTTTACACCTTTACTCTGATATCTAAAAAATAAAAGTGAAATTAACATTCAATAATATTAATAATGTATTCAATTTTGCATTAAAATGTCTCATATCATAATTGTACCAACACACTTTTTTAATCAAAAATTTGACCTTCCCCTCTTTTGGCTTCGGTCTTAATTTAAGGCCTTCTTTGTTTGTGATGCACTCTGATGCATAAATGACTTACCTCTTTTCTTAAAAGTTGCTCTTGTAAACTTAATACAGAGCTAAATAAATATGGAATAGGGAAGTCAATCCTGGGATCCCAAAATCCCTATCACATACTTTAAGCCCCTTTAAACCAGAGATTTTCTTTTCGTGATCCCAGGATTTTTAAATAAAAATTTATTTTAAAAATATTCATGTAAATGCAACCAATATAATTTAAGTTTATATAAATATGAATATGGAATTAGAAAAATCTTTTATTGAGGCTGAAAAAGATTGTTAGGACGTGGAGTGTGAATCACTGGAGCAAAGACTTTGCAAAGTTTTAGAAGAATTTGCAACATTGGGAAGTCAGCTTTGTATTTCAAAATTGCTAGGTATTCTGGCTTAGGAAATCATTTTGTTTTGTGGTGAAGGCAATTGTGATCGAAACTTACAAATTGCTTACGATTATCGTACAAATATTTTTCCAACTAGCATAGAATCAGAACGGTGCTTCTCACCAAAGGGTGATATTTGTAATAATATCTGAGCAAAATTTTCTAATGAAAAATAAGACGCGTTGATTAGTTCAAATTATTACTTCAAAAATAATTAAAGCAACAAATTTAATTTCGAAAAGTCATTTTCAACCGTAATTTGCCTTAAACACAAAAAATATGATGACGGTGTCTAAAATAATATGTTTATCATTTATATAATATACCTTAAACTGTTCTGCATTTTATTTTATTACATTTTTTGCTCTTTAAATCAATACAGTTTGCTAGTCTTTAATATTATTTATTTAAGTAGTTTAAAGTTTAAGTTTATTATTTATTTAATATTATTTATTAAATAATAATCTTATTATTATTTAAGTTTTTTGTGTTTATTAACAATAAGGGTATTCACAATTGTATATCGTGATATTGTGGTTTTTTTGCCATAGTTAAAAATCACAATAATGAGCACTCCTTAGAATAGAATTTGTGGTTAGGAACCTCCACTAAAGCTTTTTGTTACTATGCAAATAAATTAATTATCCAATTTGATATATTTTATTAATAGTATAAGCTTGTCCTACGACATGTCCTCCTCACACTTCCTTTTTGAAGCCATTTTCCGAAAACACTTTTTTCACTTTTTAAAGCTTGATTTTTTATTCAATTGATTTGTTAAAAATACACATGTACCACTTTAAATAACACTTTACGTATTGAAGCAGTGTTGAAAAATTAGTTCAAGTGTAAAAGTTGTAAAAACTCAATATTTTCACTGATAAGTATCAAATATAGTTTCTGTGCATACTTTCAGGCTAAACATATTTGAAAAAAGTGTGACTTGTAAAATTACTTTACAGTTCAAAAATGATTATAATTTGAGAAATACTGTATGCGGAGCAGCAATCTTGCCTATAATGTATTAAGATGTGCTTACTTTCAGGCTGAACAGTTTGAGAGATATTAGGCATGGAGCAGCGTGCTTGCCTTTTATATATTAAGATGATATAAAAAAAATTTATCTTGCATTTTGAGCTTCTTCCATTTTTGCAATTTTAACTGGCAACCGATCAGATGTTTATGGAACCTTAGAAACAACGTTCGTTAAGCATATCATTGAACTACTAAAAATTATCACACTTTTGGTTTTTAGAGATTTCATGTAAAACAACAACAAAAAATATAAAAAGCAACAAAAATATAAAAAACTTTATAAATGAATTAACTTACTTTTAATTAAAATAATAAAAAATTCTATTAAAAACGTTTTTAACTATTTACTTCTTAAAGTTTTCAATCCCAAACTAATATCGGGATCCCGGGATTGAGATTTTCAATCCCGATAATCCCGGGATCTAGGAAAGCTTCCGGCATTGGACTCCCTAGTATGTATGTATATAATTTTGTTCCACTTAACAAATTAACATAAACAATTTGCCACATAAAATAGCTTCACTAATTAAAGTTTTTGTTTCTGAGCATATTTCATCAGTTAATATCTGCTTTATGCATATTCAACTGTAATCAACACAAAATAATTTCAAAAAGGTAAACAAAACGAAAAACAGTGCAACGTGTTAATTAACATGTGTGAAAAATGGCGGCTCAATAAAGGATTAAATTTTATTCAATTTATGGCAAGCCAAGCATTAAGTGTGCAAGTTTTAATTTATAATATTGGTTTATTAATAATTATTAATTATTTTAATAAGCCATATTTAAGTATATTGCAGAGCAAAAAGCTGTTAACATTTCACAAAATCACTTATCTCTAGATATACAATTTATCAGAAAAGCTAAAAAACCAATATTTTGCTGCAAATAACTTTGTGTTAACATTTTTATAGCAATTTGGATAATAAAATGAATTTATTGTTAGTTTTGTCAAAAGGGTTCTTAAAATAAAATTTAAATTATTGGAGATAAGTGCTATCCTGAAAGTCAAAATTAACTTGTATCCAGATATGAGCCTCATTTCCATATTTTGCATATGATAAAAGAACTTATGTGAAATGAAAAATTCGAAAAAATATTAATTACTAGTCAAGATACATAGTTTTGTCACAGAAATGTTACAACTTTTTATGTAAGTATTTGTTTTTATTTATACAAGTTACCCAGTAAAAAAGTGTATCATCCAGATAAGTGATCTGAGAGTGCTCTCTGAGCAGTAGTGGATTGCTCCTTATTGATCCAAGCTAGGTGTATTTTGTGTTCGCTTTTAATATTGCCTGTCCTAGGATGGGTAGCGCTCCCTATAACATCCCAGAGGAGCTGAAAAAAAACAATCAATGTATGATCCAAATGGATCAGCAAAGGAGCATTTAAAATATTTTTATTATTTTTTCACAGAAAATAGTTATAGGGAAGAACATGTCTCACTTTGTTTTTATTTATTTGTTTGTCATAAATTGTTCGTCTATTGACCTTGTAGACAGTAAGGAAGCACAAAGGCACAATTGCTCACTTTTTGATCCCATAAAACAGTAAAAGAGCACTCTTTTGTTGCTCATGGGAGCGATCGCATATTTTTTACTGGGTATTTCGTAGATAGATACATTTTTTTATCATATATCTCATATATTTAAAAAAAATATATGTATAGGAATACGGTATCAAGACAAAAAAATGCGCCTAATAAAATGACACCTGATAAAAATCCTGAAAACTTGTGAAAATTAAATCATTTTTTCCACAGTCCACAACTGGTTTACATCAAAAAGTATGTATCAATATACTAGTATATTGATATTTCGTGTGAATAGCTTTCATTGGTTCAAATATCAACTTAACTCCTTTGTCTGAAATAAATCCTAACCCTGAAGTACTAACGTTAGCCGATTTGACTTACATCGTTTATATTTTTACATATTTTACTAGCTGACCCTATAGACGTTGTTCTCCCTTTTCCAGTAGTTGGCTTTATGACTGCAAGTCTCATTTCATCACTCAGTTTCATTCTAATGTTCAACATATAGCAAAATAAATAAAGCCAAAGTAATCCTGTAAACACTTTCCTCTTTGACGAATGTAGCTCTTAATAAGCGATTATGACGGTTTCCAAGTGAAGTATCTCGCCACGCATTCGACTTACTTCGACGACCAGTGTTAGCTCCTCCTCTCTTTGGCATTGTAATAAACACATAAAAACGACACGGAATTGTTTTCACAGTAACTCAAATCTGTCGAACTTACCTTGATAATTTCAAGGCCTATAACTCCGAAGCTATTTGATATCGCAAATTTCAGTTGTTAGGGAGGTGCCACGCCCCCTTGTACAACTCCCGTAAAATGTTGTCAGTGAAGTGGCACGTGCAAATTATGGTCGAATACCGAATTCTGAGGCTGTGCGGCTTATAACTCCAAAGCAACTTCACTATTTCTCATAAAAATAACTGATTTGTAAGTGGTTAAAGGGGGTGTGGCAAAATTTATCTTTTTTATTGACCTTTCCTAATATGAGGCGAACAAAACACAAAAAAAATTATTTAAATCGGTTGAGCCATTTTCGAGCCTTATCAAGACTAACGCACAGCAATTCATTAAATTTTTTCTTGAGGATTTTGTTTTAATTTCTTTAAAAATAATTTCTGAACTGTTTATCATCACCAAATATACTAAGGTCCTCAGATTTACCGAGCACCTTAAATGTTTAAGGTAAAAAATCTGGCATGCAAGAATTTTCAAACTTATATTATCATGATTTGGTAATTGCATACCTTTGCGGTAAGTAACATTTTTGGTTTAGCTGCCTTTTATGAGAAAAATTTCGTTTTCTAGGGGAACATGCAAGTTGCTTAAAATTTCCAAGAAATGGACACACCACAAAGTTTTTAATACAAATTTTATTTTTTGATGAAATAGAAAAAAAAAAACAATCAAAAATGAAAGTGCTGGCTTTGAAAGTGAATACTCGGTCATGTTACAAAGGATTGCATTACATTTTTTTTGTTTAAAATTTTGATTAACTGTCAGTTCAATCGTGTTTCAATCTTTTTCATTTTCGTTTCCCTTCTAGTTTTTATAATTTAAAAAAAAATCTTAACGAATTTCTTTATTTCGCAAAAAACTTTGGTAAAAATATTTGTCTTTGAAAAAATATTCAAAACAAAAAATGGCTTTTTTAATGTTCTTTCATATCGCTCATTTCGTGCAAGACCGTCACAACTCAAAATTTGGGTTTTTTGAGTTAAATATACAGAAATATTCATTGTTATCATATCTTCAATTTGAGTGAATTGCAGATAGATTTGCTGTTTATTAACGGTTTTACAGATACTTGTGTTGTTTTGACATTTAGCGATTTCTTCACTTTTTCTGTCAATAATGTTTCATTTCCATTTATACCAAAATTTATTTGAAATTTCTGCATAATTTTTCAACGATAACGATTTATTATACCATAAACCCTTTTTTAAATAAAAGTCCAAGCAAGCAACCTAATATTTTTTATAGTAATAAAGTACCAACTAAAAACGTGACATCTCTCTAGCTCAAAAGTATGTTATTATATTGTAGCAAAATCGTCACAACTCAAAAGTAAACACTTTTTAAAATGAGTTTTTGTAGTAATAATGTCACAACTCAAAAAAACATTTGCAAAAGTATTGCTTAAAAATTCACTATTGATGCAAAATGAAAAATTTTTGATATTCTTGGAAGAAAATATAATGGACTGTAAATATTCTAAACAATTTTCAGTCTACCTTTATAATTAATGGTCGTGATGTCATTTCAAAATTTCGTAAGGCTCTCCTGAAAAATACTAAATTTTGAGTTGTGACAGTCTTGCACGAAATGAGCGATATGGTATGCATAAATGTAGGGTTGATTTAAAGTTTCCATCGTAAAAATTTAAAAACGTTTTATACGATCGAAAAATCAAGCCTTACATCATACAAATTTAAAATTTTTTGTTTATTTTTACTCATTTTGAATTTTTTTAATTTTGTTTGCATAAAAAGTGATGGTGTAGTGAAAGAATCAGGACAATTTCACAATTCGTTTCTGAGTTATACTCTCAAATACCCCTTTAAATACTGCCACAGCAAAAACAGCGCCACCTACCGGGTCAAACTTTAAAACAAAACCATCTACAGACCCAGCCGCACACATACACACGCCAAATTTCATCAAAATTGGTTCAGCCGTTTAGGAGGAGTTCAGTGACTGAGGCCATGTACAGAAAAATTTTATATATAAAGATTATAAAAGTATTTTTCAAAAACAAATTTTTAAATTAAGAATATTAACAGAGAAAAACTTTTGTATTATTTTTGCATAAAACATATTTTATTAGCAATATGTAAAACTTTTGTAAACAATTGATATCTAAAAACCGCAAAAAATCGGTGCTAAGTGCATATTAGTCGATTCGACTAATAATTAGTATTTACGTATAAAAAATAAGGTTAGTACTCCAGGATTAATGAAACAGTTTAATTTTTTACTATTCGTTATTTAAATTTAATTCCTTTCCATCAAACTGAAAGGTCGAATTATTAAAAACTCAACACCGCTAATCTTTGTATGAAAATTTGTATTAAAGAATATTAGACACTTGAATGCATACTACAGATGTCTTTCTTCAGAGCTTGCATCAAAAATAACTAATCATAGATGCTGGTTTTACACGCATTTTGCAAAAAAATTCTTGCTTATAACAATTTTATAAACACTTTATTAATTTCAGTGTTTTATTCATTTTAAAAAAATTTAATTGTTTTCATTCTGCACTAGAAAACTTAAACCGCTTGATCATTTAACGTATCTTCTGGACTAAAAAAAATTCTATAAATTCTATTTTACCAGTCTTTTGCATGACAAAGAAAAGTTTCTGAACTTTTTATTTTTATCCAACAATTGCTTCTTTCTTTTTTTTTTGTCTTCAAAGTTTTTTCAACATTCTTTACAGGGTTCTTTTTGCAAAAATATAATTTATGTGCCAAAGCTTTTATGCAATTTTAAAACTTTGAAAGTTCTTACATTGATCAAGTGCCAGTTGAAACCGTCGTCCTAGTCAAAGTACTGCAGATGGTATTCTTTTTGCTAGTACTTCATGTTCTGTTCAATGTTCTGTCCAATGTCTTTGCCAAATTTTTCAGCTGAAATAACAATTTTGTTTGTGTTATATTTTTGCATGTCACGGTGAAGTGCTGAAAAGTGAAACAGAGTAGAGATTTCACCGAATGTAGTTTAATAATTAGTTTAAGAAAGAAGAAAACCGGAAACATAATATCTTGTAGCTTTTGGAAAAGAGATACATTTAGAAACTTGCTTTCCTAATCATGCTAAGTGAATAATTATGAATTTTTGGAGTTGTATCAAATTGGGTCAAAAAAGATAATAAGTGTCAAGAGTTTTTTTAAATAGCAGCAGGGGTTTGTTGAAATAGATAAACCTATCCCAAGAAAAACAACATATATTCTAATAAACAATTTTTATTGTAATTTAAATTTTAATGCTAAATAATTTTATCGCAAACACTTATTCTTTAGAGGTTCAAAATGATTTTTCTAGCTTTGTCCATTTGCCTCATAGGCCGAATAAAGCCATTGCAAATGGTTCTCTTCTCGTTATTGTGTGTAATTAATTTTATTGCTCAGTCATTTACACACTCAGTGACTGCAACGGCAAGACCGAGAGGACGATTGAATAAAGGAAAAAGCAGCAACCGACGTCAGTTGAACTGAATTTGTTTGCAAAAAAGGACGTCGAATCCCAACTCAACCCAGCTGAGGTACAATAAAACCTTCGCTTCCTTGCATTGGCCAGTGGCGCTCTCTATGGTTTCTTTTTGTGTTCTTTTTTTTTGCCTGCACATTCTTCACCTCTTTATGTAACTTTTTTTTTAATCATGACTGGGTTTTTTTTTGCGACACTAAAAAATGGAGCCAAGTGTTGATTTTCGGTTCGTTAACCTCACAGTTAGGATCAAGAGAATTGAAACAAAAAAGTTTTTTGAGGGGGAAAAAATAAGAAAAAATAAAAATTAAGTTGTGGCAAAAGTTCGCTATTGTTGCCGTACCTTGCAACAATAACACATCTTGAAGTTATTTTAAATGATTGCATTGCGTGTGTTAAAAGTAAGGCAGCTGTGAATGCTTTAGTTTTTATTTTATGTTGTATGCACTCTTAACTTCCGGTTTTAACTAAGCACATAATGGAAGACTTTGCTTTGTTTAAGTTAAGCGGAGTTCAAGAAACTTACAATACTTACTCTTGCATAAGTATTTATACTTTTTAAAACCCAGGGCACTTTCAATTTATTCTGAGGTTTATTTCTGAAGTGATACATGTTAATTGAAGAAATGTTTTTAATATCAAATGTAAGGCCTTAGCAATTCAGCTTATTTTGCCTTTAACAACCTACTCTAATATAGTCTACAGTAAACTAGACTCCTCGTCACAGTTAAAACTTTAAGTTGCGCTTAATTATGCCACGCGGTATGTTTACAGCCTTCGTAAATTTGATCGTCATTCAAGTTTTCGAAATGCAATACTTGGATGTGATCTTATAGCTTATATTAGGGCTATAAACTGTATATACCTTCATATGCCAATTTACGAAAAAACAGCAGGCTACCTGTATGAAACACTTCAGTTTGGCACGTCTAGAAGAAGTATCATCATTATAGTTCCAAGACATTATTGGTTAAACTCTTCTCATCTGCTTTCTATCAGCACCATTAGGTTGTGGAATAGTCTGCTACGATGGCTTAGGGAGAGTATCTTTTAGGCAATCATTATTATTTTTTTTTAATCCTTTATCTACTTTTTCTTTCTCTAATTTCTTTCATTTATCTCTTTTCATTTATCTAATTTATCTATCTATCCTTTCTCTCTCCTATTTATCTTTCTAATTTTAAATTGTATTAATTACATTTTTATTTACAAATTTTGTTAAAATTTTATATTTTGAATACTATTAGTTGTTTAGGAACATACTTGTTTTATTTTACTTTGTATTAATTCTAACAATTTCAAAATAATTTCTGATCATTGTAATTATTGTTTTTAAGTTTTAGATTGAAAAGAAAATTTATAAAAAAGCAAAATTTAAACTGAAAATACATCTATTAAATTTTTATATTTATTTTTAAATGCAAATCTATATAAATATATATATGTATATTAGGGCGGGTCAATTTGTATGGACGAATTTTTTGGAGGTCTGGCTCAGCGAATTTCGTATAATACATGTAATTTCAAGACTTTTTCTCCACTACAGCATATACAAATTCTGAAAAAAAGCTGTGCGGACTTTCGTAAATAGATTTTGTTCTCAATTATAAAATATGAATGTATGAATGTATGTGTATGAATCTATTTTCGAAAGTCCGCACAGCTTTTTTTCAGAATTTGTATATGCTGTAGTGGAGAAAAAGTCTTGAAATTACATGTATTTTACGAATTTCGCTGAGCCAGAATTTGACCCGCCCTAATGTATATGTAGTTTAACTTCGAGCACTAAATAATTATTATTATTGTTTTTGGTATTAAGTCTTTTATGTCTTTAAAACACTTTTAAATTGTACTGTAAAAGAGCACAACTCTTAGTGTATTTTTATTTGCTTGTTCAATATGAAAGTTACAACGTAGTAACCAAAATTTTAGAAAAAAGATTTTTCATCATTTTTGGCAGTGTTCATTTTGCCATTATTTTTCGTGCAATAAAAACGGTGAGTATATGCATTTTTTTAATTTTTTGTTATCTTTACGATTTTAAAGTGATTTATTTTCAAATGCTGTGAAAAAATAAATTTCTGATGCTATATCAAAATGTCCATGGATTTATAAGTGGGACCCAGTGCGCGTTCATATAGCATACCAAAGACCAGTTTTTACCGGTATCTGGAAAAGGTGAAAGTGAAATTTGATGATATTTCGCCAGTTGATGATGAAGGATTGATTAATTGCAATAGTGGAATTGTGACTAGGATGAAGATGTAGAATGAAGTGAATCTGAAGAATAATGTCAATTATATTCATGTTAAAGGTCAATTTAAAGGTCAATAATTTGGTGTTTTCACTTCATTGCCTTTACGTTTTATGTGGTTTTATTGAATGTATGATAAAGTCCCACATAAGAATACAAAAATTTTTGGACTTCCAGATTTTTGAAAAAATGAATTAAATTTTTCAACAAAACTAAAAACTCAATTAAGCCAAAAAATAGCTCATTAAAATACCAATCCATTGATATATTCGAAACTCGAAAATTTTCTCATTGTGAAAAAATGATGATGAAAAAAAAAAACTGGTCCCACTATAGACTATAAACTCTGCTTTATTGTTTTTCGTTCTCGTTTCGTGACAAGACTTTATTAAAATCTTCCATGAGTTAACAACATAGAAGTTTTAACAATATTAAGTTCCACATTATAACTTGATACATTTGCCTATTCCTCGGGTTCTTTTGTTAAGAAATCCGTTGGAAGAGAAAACCTAACAAAAAAAGTTTTTAACTTGTATGGGTAAATAAATATCGTTCTTAGATTTAAAATATTATGGGGTAAAATTTGAATACCGTTAAATTTTGAATAATTAATTTTTGCATGCAAAAGTCGTCGAAAACTCAATTTTTTCCAGTAAAAACGTATCTAAAAAAGTAGTTATAAATATATTGCAGGTTCCCCACTTTTCATCAGACTTCGATGGAAAGACACTTTTATGATTAATGAGCAATTCCAAATTAAAAAAAATTTTTGAAAAAAAATTGTTAACATTAAAAAAAGTATTAAAGTTTTTATAACACTTACGTTTGGTGTCATAACTAGCGAAACGAAATCAGCTGTTCACATTGAAATTTCTGATTGGATTTATTTGTGCAATTTCTTAATTTATAATTTTTTGATTTATAATGGATATATAAGAAATTTTTTTGGCCTTAAGTTCGTATAACGTTATTGAAAATTATAAGGTCTATGTTTATTTTCTTATAAATTTTCTTTACAGTCAAGAAAAGAAAATGGAATGGCAACGAAAGCAGAAGGGAAGATTAAGATGGTTTGCTTTGCACCCGGCATCAACCCGCTATCAAAAAAAGATTGCAAAATAATCTATCTACGTCTGCTTCTACTAGCACATGCAATAGTGACAATTTCTGCGAAACCGACTTGGGGAAGTGCCTTAATGAGAAATTCTCAGAAATAGCAAATGCTCAAATGCCTTGGGTTCTTCCTCAAACCCACATTTTTAAGAAGGACTCGATTGGACCCAAATTAAAATTTTGTCACAATTGGCTACAAGCCTATGTGTCGTGGTTAATATATTCAAAAAATTAAAAGGTGCATTTTGCTTGTACTGTGTCCTCTTTCCACCTAAAATGTTCAAGCCGTTTTAGAATCAAAGCCTTTTACAAAATATAAAAATGTTCCTGAGTATTGTAGAAACCACGCTTCGAGTCAGTGGCAGAAAGGATCAGCAGAAACAGCTCACGCATTCAAGACCTACCTGGCTGTTGATGTCTGGTCACAACTCGTATTCTAAGAGGTCTCAAAAGTTGCATCTCCCAAAAACATCAAGAGATCAAAGAGGTCAAGATCTCCCAAAAAAAAATTTAGGAAAAAATAAGGATGTCTTCCTCTTCCGCAATGACGGGACACTGTGGGTAAGAACTAAAAGTGGCATTGTGTATGCCAAAATATTTTTAGTTAAAGTCTTTATTTACTTTTGCTTTAAAATATATGTAGTTTTTCTAACAAAAATTAAAGCATTCTGAGATCGTGATTTTTCGCTCTTTTTCTCAAAAAAACAACTTTGTCCTTGCGGGAGAGGAATAGATCGTAATTTTTTTCTAACATTTTTTGGGAAATCTTGACCTATGAAACTTTTGAGAAATTCGATACGCCCTACTGTTCATACCATATCTAAAGTCATTAAAATAATCCTTACAACAGCGTTGTTATACCTTTAAAAGTGCACAGAAGTTTGGTGCAAGAGAAAAAAGAGAAGCTGAATGATGATATTTGAAACTGCTTTGCTGAAGATTTGCGCCGTTGAATATTTTTATTTCAGTTTTTGTTAAATCGCGTTTAATTCAATATCACCTCGAATTAAATTTTATATTTTTCTCAATAAAGCCAATAATTAAAAAATTAATTTTATTTATCAGCTACATGATATAATAATTGCCGGCCCCCCGAATAAATTCCTGGCTACACCCATGCTATTAAGTCAACTTTGGCAATTGCTCAGTACAATCCCCAGCACGAGCCATATTTAAAAGAAGTACATATATGGGCATGTCCACCAAAAGGTCTACGGCGACTAAGAAATTAAATGTAAATTTTTTTAAACCTCCATAATAGGGGATAAAATGTTTATTTTGTGAGAGTACTGAGAGCAGTAGTTCGTTCCTGTAACTCGTAGCGATCGTAGGTACCGACTCATATTACCGATTTGACATCATCTGATGTCACTCTCACCTGAAATGTTTCTGTACTTATTTGAATCGATTTCTGTTCGATTCGTTCGTTCCAAATCGATAAGCTATCACATGTTTCGATTTCATTTCAATGAAACCTTTTAAAAGTGTTTCTGTACGTAAAGTGAATCGATTACAATGTGTCACTTTTCTCACTGGCTTTGCGGCAAGTGAGAATTCTACCGATTTATCTAATGTCAGTAATGTTGTATATTATTAAGTTATAAGTACTCGAAATATACCTTTACAAATTATTAATCATATAAGTCGAATTTTTTTCTGATTGAAATATTTTGTTATTCTAAAAAAGTTTTAGTTTTAAAGGTAATGCATTTTATAAATAATGCCTATTTACATAAAAGTTTAAAATTATAGCAAAACAGTATATGTTTGAGCTATGAAAAAGTACCCGGTTTCATATATTTGCTTAGTTTATGCAGCACAGCACTAAGTGTAAAATTATGTACATTCATAATCGTTAATTATTTCCGCAACCATTAATGAACATCATTATAACATAAATTATTTTCTTAAACTGCAAATATTCACTCTTTATTAACGTGACAAGCATCTATTTATTATAAAGTTTTAGCGCAACTAAAATAATATATTCGAGTAAACAGCTGCTTGTCATTTTACTCAATTTCGCAACTTTTCTTCTTGATTTGTGTTCTTTTTCATCACGGTCCGAATTTTTACCGATTTAAACGTACAGAAACATTAGTTATCACGAAATCGGTAACTAGGGATCGATAACGGCTGACGTCACACAAATCGGTAACTTGCCGATTTTGTTACAGGAACGCGAGCTACTGATCTGAATTTGATTTTTTAAAAAATGACAAAAAACATTATGAATGGCAACAAGAGTTGAAAAATGGTGGCAAAAGTTCAAAAATTTTAACGAAAGTTGGAATTTTATAAGTATATAAAATATACTTATATAATACAAAGTTTAAGTAAACTTTTTTTAGTTTTCGATTTTTAAGGTCAAGAATTACACTTAATATGTTTTTCTAGTTCAATTGAATAAATTTAAGGAAACAATTTGAGTCTGTTGATACGTTATATCAACTATGGTTTGTATGAAAATAATCAAAAATGATTTCTCAACGAAACAATTTTGAATATAGAACAATATTAATCCAGATTATATTAAAATAACTTTGATAAGAAAACTCGTGCACATTTCGCATATTTATAAGTTTATATTGATGCAGACAAAAACCACTATTATATTTAGTATCGTAACGCAACCGTTTTTGTTTGCTTATGTCGTTGGACAATACTTTCGATCGCTTCCATCTTTTACACTAAATATAGTACTCCTAGAGTGCTATCCAAAAATCAAAACAGAAAAAACTGTTTACTTTTTTCTTTGCTTTTTTTTTTAATTTTTAACAATAAACAATAAAAAATAAAAATGTATAGTCAAAGAACCAAAATAAATATCAACAAAAATGCAAGATTAAATGTAAACGAATTGTAAAATTGTTAATGAGATTTATGGAAATCATTACAAATGTTTGCCTAATCATAATATTATTAACAGCGCAAAATTGTAAAACTATGTTTATTGTGCATTAATTAATAATGAAGGATACAAACATGTGAGAAAGAGACCAACTACATGGTGTCTCCTGGTGGCCATCCAATTTAGTGCTTGTTCCAGTAACCTCCAAAACCTTGAGGCATTTATTTTAGAAAGCAGCAGCATTGAGAATATATTCTGATGTCCTTATTTCTGTGCTGTTGGTGCTTCTGCCTGTCTTTTTCTCCTCTTTACTTTTTATGTGTTCTTCATTTATTAACAAGTGTCTTTTGTATGCTCAACAGTAAAAGTCCCCGGTCAACATAGGCACGTAAATGGGAAAGGAGATAGAAAGTGAACGACATGCAAGTGAGCTGCTCAAGAACCCTACTAAACTCTGTTGGCGGTAATTTAAATCAAAAACTTTTGAGGTTTATGGCAACCACTTGGTCACAACTAAGCTAGTAAAAGAAAAGCGACGAAGCGAAATATTTTAAATGTAAGTGAAAGTTGAACACTACAATAAACTTGTAGAAAGTATGAAAACTAAGCACTCCCCCTTGTTTGTGGAATTGGAGCTTCAAATGGTTTTATATATTTTAAAAATGCTGCCAAAATTTAATGGATTTAAATTGAAAAGGGGATTAGAACTTGGCTTGAGGAATAAGCAGACCATGTATATGCATATATAATATATACATAATAATAATATAACATTATATATGTAATCTTATACTAAAAAGGCGGTCGTATTGTTGGTCTCAATAGCATGAACAATTTGGCAGCAAGAAAATTGTATTTGTTTTAGATAACGTATTTAAAAAAAATAAAGTTTAAGGCTATCCTAATTAAGACAGGTTTGAAAAATTTCTCATTATACATGAGCATGCTACCAAGAAATGCCATTACATAAGGATCAAGAGTTCTATTTTTCAATATATAATCTTCTGAAGATCTATACTTACATTAAGAAAAATCATTCAGAACTTACAAATATTAGCCATTAAATAAAATAAAATAAATAAACTGGCCATTTCAGCCCTTGGAAGGGCTTTGACCTAGCTTCTATTGATCAATTGTGTTGTGCGTGTTATTAAATGTTTGATCACAAATGACCGAGAACTGGACCTACGTGTTTTATGCCGACTCCGAACGGCTTATGTTCTCAAGAAGCTTTACATGGCAATTTTTACTCTCTGAGGTTTGCCATTGTCTGCAGAGAGGTGACGACCGAACAGAAAAATTAATTCAATTGAAAAAACTTTCTGTCTGAGCTGGAATTGAACCCGGGCTACCGCGGATCCTTAGCTTAGCGGCCACGCACTCTACCCACTAGGATACGGTCGCCACTTTATTTAGCTTAAATAATGGTATGCACAACTTTATATTAGTGCTCTTAATTCTTAATAGTAACAATTAAGAAATCTTCGTTAATATTTTGTAATAATTTTAATGAAAATTGAGACAAAACTTAATTGAACTGATGACTACAACGTTACAACACGTCCGTCGACATTTAAATGATTGTTATTTCAATCAAAAATATAACCATCATCATCACCATCATCATCATCATCATCATCATTATTGCTATCATACTCGCTCTTATCCATACTTTGTGTATTTGTAGAAAAATACTAGTATTCATTTTCTTGTTTCTGCTCATTTCTTGCAGGATCTGCAAAGGAAACAATGCTACATAGAATCAACGGATATTGCAATAATAGTGTAAGCAATGACTGGGCTAAACCGGAAATGCAGGATTGTACACAGCGATCAGCGTAGGCAGCAAAATTTGCTTAACAATATTTTTATTCATGTGGAAACGAAAACAGCAGCAGCAATAACCACAGCGAAGTAGTAAAAATGATGAAACTATCCGAATTCATTTGGATTCAGATCTTTTAAGAGGATGAAAATGATGCATAAATTGCAAAATTTACAAAATAGCGAAAAAACGTAGCTATAGCCTGCAGAAAAAAATAAAAGCAACACTAGAAAAACTGAATATAATGTCTTGCACAGTTATTATCCTTGTTAAAATTTTTCCCTGCTCCTCGCCTTGCATTTCTTAGTTACTTTGTAAGCAGCATAAAATATATTTCAGATGACGAAGGATTTCGATGATGATTTATGAGATGAATTCAAATTAAGCCGAATATAGTTGAGCGAGTGCAAGAATAAAAGGGGTAAAAAAGAAAACGCTGAACAATGCAACTATGATGCACAGTGGGACTAAGCGGCCTTTAAGAAAGTTAACCTAAAAAAAATGTAATGCAACAATTAAGTGAACTGTGAATGCCATTTGAAAGCAAATATTCGAAATTGTACATATCTAAAAAATATTATACAGGGATTTAAAGCTTCGGTATGTTTTTTGGTAAGAATAAAAACACTTATTATCTGCTGTGAAATGATTTTTATTTTTTTTTTTAACCATATAAAGTTGTTCTGATCACTTATGGAATATGATTTTGCGTAACTGGTCGACACCAGAGCAAATGGCGCAATGTGGATGTTTTTTTGCTATCAGTAAGAATTGGCATTTCAAAATTTGTTAACATGGTCCGATAACGCTCTAAATTTACGGTTACGGCTGCTCCAACGTTGTGTAAAAAGGTAAATCGGGAAAAAGCACCTCCACGGAATAAAAATGTACAACACAAATAACTTTTGAGTCATTTATTGAGAAAAAAAGGTCTATATTTTGAACCTTTTTTTTAAATTATATAAAAATATTCCCTAGCAATTGTACAGTTTATACTATTTTTATTAAGTCTATATATTGAATTTTTTTAAAAATAAAATTAAATTGTATGTATCGGTCATTCCATGTTAAATCGGACGCTTTTTGAAACTCACATTTCTGTAAAAATTTGGTACTGTGCACGTGGATAGTACTTTAAAAAATAAAAATATTTGCATATTTTTTGTGTAATTTTAAATTTTTTTTTGCAGCTATACACAGTGAAAAATTTTAAAGAAAAACAAAAATTGTCATTCGGACATGTACACAAACAACTATTTATTCTAAACCGTTAGTCTTACAAGAAAATGTCGAAGACATATTTTAAAGATCTTGAATTGGTCTTTATTGTGGTGTCCTTTTTTACAAACACTTTCTTAAAAAAATTTAAATTTTTTGACCACTAAAAATTTCATTCACATTGATTCTCCAAAATCAAATTTTGAGAATGCATTAAGAATGAATGCCTCAATACGATAATTTTTTCAAAGTGCCAAAAAAATAGTGGTGCTGACTATGAAAAATGTGAATGAAATTTTTAGTGGTCAAAAAATTTAAATTTTTTTACGAAAGTGTTTGTAAAAAGGCACAGACATTTTCTTGTAGGACTAACGGTTTAGAAGAAATAGTTGTTTGTGTACATGTCCGAATGACAATATTTGTTTTTCTTTACAATTTTTCACTGTGTATAACTGCAACAAAAAATTGGAAAATACAAAAAAAAAAATATGCAAATATTTTTTTATTTTAAAGTTCTATCGACGTGAAAAATTTTAAAAAAAATCGGAATCGTCAAAATTAGTTTTTGGACAAAAGCGTCCGATTTGACATGGAATAACCGATATATAAGAACAGTGGCGATATCAGAAGCATCGAAAGTCAAAGTTTTGATTTTCAAGTAGTTTTTTTTCATTCTAAGGTAACGATGTGATATGTAAAAGTCATTATCAAAGATGCAAAACGCTCGGAAAGGCCAATTGTCAAATCAATCAATAAAATTGCTTTAAATTAAAAACAAAAATTAAAAAAATAAAAAATTAACATATAAAAATTTTGAAGAGAATTGATTTTTGCATTATTTACGTAAAAATATTTCAAGGCTTTATATCATCTTTCACAATAAAGTTTTAAATTGTGCCATGCCATGTATTTTTTGGTACGCAGTTGGTGCTCATTTTCGTCAAATCATGCTATTGAAAAGTGGTCATAAAATCCTTATTTGAACGTAGTCTGTGACAAAATTTTGGAAATGTGCTAAAGACATATTTTAACACACAGATACTTGAAAAAAGCACACAAAAATATTTATATTTTTTATGTTTTTATCCCATTTTTTGAGAATTTGTTAAAAAAGAGTTTTTAAGACATGCAAAAAATATAAAAAAATATCCTTTTTGTTTAATTGCGTTTTAAACTTCATGAAAATTTTTTTATTTTTTTATATTAATTTGTGCATTTTCATCAAAACATGCTTTAGTCATAAAATCCTAATTGTCTTAGACCAAATTTTGGAACTGTTCAAAATAATCATTGAAGTAATGTTCCAAAATAATCATTTTCCTTCAATCATTATTTCAATCATTATTTCAAAAGATCCTTGCAATGACTTCATATTTGCCTAAAAGGTAAGCCTAGTTCTATAAATCAATCTGCAATTAAATAAGAAAACTAATAAGTTTGTGTTCGAAAGCAAACAAATATATTTTGTTGAAGGTTTTAAAATATTTTCTTTTCAAAGGTTTTTTTCATAAATAAATATTTAAATTCTATCATTAAAATTACATTTAACGAAAAGGATTCAATCTTCGTCTTCTTATATGGGTGTGCTTTAATTGCTCAAATAACGTTTTAAAAGCCATCGCACTCTTTGCTTTGCAACGTGGAATAACGTTTTCACAACCAATGGTTTTGGATATGTATCGTTTTTTTTTTTAATTTTAAACATTAATAATACTTAGTCTACTAACCAAATATTATTACTGAACAATTTTTTTTCACCAGAATAGTTAAATTACCTAAGTATTACCATAATGTATTAAAAACAAGTACCTAGCAATTGTCTGCTGCATTTAAAATGTTTTTTACGTATTGTGAACAATTTACTTTTTGTCACTTGAAACGTTATTCAAGGCTGTGCTTCAATTGCATATAGAATTTTAGGTTTATTTGGATTTCTATGACTTTTTTGTGGTATATGAAATTTTTATATTTTTATTTTTGAAGTTTTTTTAGTGTTTATATGAAGTTTATATGAACTTGTGAAATATATTTTTGTTAAAGTTTTGTGTATGAATTGAAGGGCTTATTGCAGAAACATGATATGCCACATAAAAAATATTTTGAAATAATCGGCTCTAAAGTTTTGAAAAATTATATTTTTGTATGAAGAATTGGAATTGAACACGTGAACTCTTACAAATAGATTAGAAAATTAATAAGAAATAGCCAAAATCTCTTCAGTGGTTGTTGGCAATGCATTGAGTCATGTATTCTGCCAAAAAAAAAATTGATTTTTTAGATCATGTGGCTTATCACGTTATTGCAATAAGCCCTTCAATTACAATAATTTTTTGTGATTTTGAAAAATATTTAATACAAAATCTATTAAAAACTGAAATTTCGTTAAATTTTCAAGGCAGTATATAAAGATTATAACTACCACAAGTAGAAAGATATCGAATAATCCTTTTATATCCGCATAACTAAGACTTCTAACTATAAATTTGCATACTTACTTCTTCAAATTTATGACTTTTTTTTTCCCATGCATACTTTTGCCCACCTCGTTACACTGTGCGACCCAGAAATTGTAATCGTGTCTTTTTACTTTCACGAGTAGGAAAATCGTACGTCAATTGAATTATATTGATAATGGTAGTTTAAGCAAACCCTGAATTAAGCCATGTAGTTCGTTGTTGTTTGGCAACTTATTCGGTCAGTTATAGCTCTGTAACACGGTCGTACAATGGGTCAAAGTGTAATCACTAGACTGCGGATTTTTATGCAATTGCATATATGTTGCATATTCCGCATATTGCATACATTTTGCATATGAGTGGAGTTCACGATCTAGTGCAAATGGTCTTGCATGAGTGAATTTGCAAAATATTATTGCATATATTTGCACTACACAAACAAAATACACAGATTTGCACTTGCTACATTCTTGCAGCAATTCAACACTAAAAACCTGCAGCTTACAAATGCTACGCATGTGCAACACTGGATTGCAAGCTCAATCGAACAATCAGCTGATGGCCGGAAAGTGTAGACAAATTAATTTTGTGTGAGAAACCAAAATAGTCTATTATAGCCTCTTTTTCACTTTTTCTCGGCAAAATATAAGAAATTATTACTTCACAAAGTAATTTTTTTTTTATTTTCTTTTATAAATCAGCTGTGTATTAGTTTTGCCAGAAGTGTTGCAGAGTAATGCAAAAAGAGCTGTTCACAATTGATTGCAAATGTTTGCAATTGCATAATTTTGCAATCTGGTGCAAATAAGATCGTGAACTGCCCTATGGTATTGTTACAAAGTTGTTACAAAGTTTGAAAGAAAGATGATTTTCAGATTACAGCTGAAATTTATTTACGTTAATTTTTGAAAATAAAATAATTGTTCCGAAGAAAGTCAGGTGTATCAACTTGTCCCATTGACATGTAAATTGAGGCATATAGTAACTTTTAGGAAATACATTTCATCGAAATTTTAAAGTTTTTATTTATTTTTTCTGGTAAACTAACACATAATGACTTCATTTCACAATTTAAAATAATATATGAAATTAACTTAATTTAACATCGAATCAAACTTATTGCTATCTATAAACTACGAAGATGTCATTGGCCCAAAATACGCTATGGTGCTCAGTCTGCGTGAAACTGGGTTTCAAGGTGAGGCAAGCAACCTGAGGTGCGTGAAATTTAATGCACCGAAAAAGCTGTAGTGACGATGGACTGACATGCACACATAAGCGAAGTCGTCATATTTTATTTAGGGATCGCTTACACCAACACAATCGGACACAGTTCATGTACATAAAACAAAACTGGTTTCACGCAGACTGACCAGTACAGTGTGTTTTTGAATAACTGACTTCTCACGTAGACTTATTTTATTATAAAAGGGGCGCCAATAAGGTGCTTGCCTAGGGCACTCTCGACATTTAATACGCCTATGGGTATATATCTTGCATACGTTGCATACGCTGCATACAGCTTGAATACAATTTGCATACAACTTGCATATGTTGTATATATCGTGTCGATAAGCAACAATCGCTTAAGTCGACATAAAGCAGAACTGATTTATATATGAAGCTATGCTCCACGCATATAACATTATTAACACACAAAATCTGGAGCTTCTTGAGTTCCTAATAGGGATGTCAATTTTTGGAGTTTTTTCGATCCCGGGATTTTCGGGATCGGGGGAATACAATCCCGGGATCCTGGGATCGTCCCGAAATTCAAGAAGTTTTTATTTCGTTTTTTTTGTATAATGTAATTTTTTTCACTTTTTTCCATGCTTCGTAATTTTCTTAATTTTCCTTTTCGGTAAAAGATGTTAATTTAAGAGTCCTTTTTCTAAAGCATTTTATTTTCATGTGATCTGGAGACGCTGATGATGTAAAATTAACACGCAGATTAAATTTTTTTGTGTATGTTATAAAATATTTTAAAAAAATCTTCTAAAATATGTCTTAATTTTAACCGCTTTAGCCTAAAACCTCCCTTTAATTATATGCTATAGTACATTTAAATTAAAATAAAGAAGTGAATTCATTTAAGTTCAAAATAAATACAACACCGTTTCTATTAAGAGCTCAGCAAAATTATTCCAATTTTTGATCAAAATACTATCTTTAAGAAATAAAAGCATTAATGGTGTTATCTTCTAACTAAGACCTTAATTTATTGCATATAAGATCTGCAGAGTAGAAGCACCGCTCCGCCTCAACTCTTGTTAGTTCGATTATTGATCGTTGAAAGGGGGATATTTGTGATGGTAGTTTGAAAAATTTTATTAGCTTTTAAAAAAATTGTTTTCAACAATCCCGTGATTCCAATCCAATAGTCTCGGGATATTTGGGTCTTAAAAAAGATCGGGATGCTGGGATTGACATCCCTAGTTCTTAAGCAAAAACTATTACACGAAAACTAAAGACCCTTTTATATAACTTGTATGGTGATTAAAAACTTTGAAGAAAGATGTTTCGAAACTTTGAAATTAGACTTAACCCATTAAATACAGTTTTTATAGTAAAGTTTCCTTGTTTGTACCAACTACAAATAACGGAATTAAATTTTGCGTAAATAATCGCATGGCATGCAAAAAATTACGGGATGAAAATATATAGCAATAGGGGTATTCACTTCATTGCTGAAATTTCATTGGTGGGCTTGTAACCAAAACAAATAATTACAAATTATTTACATGCAAATTAAGATTTTATATATAGTATTTGATTATATTGTTTTTAATACTGTTGTTATTCTTTTTTGTAATATTTTTTCTTTACAATGAGAATTCGAAAAATTGAATTATTATTCGAAAAAAAAACTGATTCACGGAGATAATTATTTTGCTTAAATCAAGCAAATGTTTTGCTTAACTTTGCTCAATCATGGTGGGATTTTAGAAAAAAATTGCTAAATTGTAATCACGCCTCATGCATTTAGGAAAAAGCAAAATTTTCATTAAATTCAAACAAAATTTTGCTAAGTTATTATAAACTGCAAAAGCAAATTTCTACTTAATTCAAGAAAATATTTGCTATGTTATTATAAGCTCAAATAGCAATTTTTTACTAAATTCAAGCAAATTTTTTCTAAACACACGAGCAAACGTTTATATTTAACCTTCGTATACTCGCGCCAAATAGTGCACACATATTCACGCGCACGGTCTGTGCGGCTGAAAGTGCTCAGGCCGTTTTAGTATGCTTTTAGTAAAACTTTATCTTAATATGAAGTTTACTGTTTGGTGAGATTGTTAACAATTAGTTAACAATGAATGAAGAAAATTAGTTAACAACTGCGATGGTCGAATGGATAAGCCCACGCAATAAACTCACGCGGCCGAGGTTCAAGTCTCCAGATGGTGACAATTTTTCAATTTAATTTAATGTTAACAATTATTTCACTTCTAAAAATTTGCTAGATTTCTGCAAAAACTAATCAAAATTTTCTATTCCATTTTATAATAACTTAGCAAATATTTGCTTGAATTAAGGATCAATATGCTTTTGCAGTTTATAATAACTTAGCAAAATTTTGCTTGAATTTAATCAGTAATTTGGTAGAGCGAATTTCGATTAGTTTTTGCTGAAATCTAGCATAATTTTGAAGTGGCTGAGAATCAAGCGAAAGTTTTGCTTAACCAAAATACAAATTTAGCAAACAGTTTTCTGTATGTTAAAATATTAAAAAATTAGATAGTTATTCGTTTTTACGACATAATTTTTTAATTTTGTTACCGAAGGATCCGCCACTGTTTAATATCACAATTTAGCTAATTTACTTTTTCAAATAATATTTGTTATTATTTTTGCTCTCATTTGTTAATGTGTGTAATACCTGTGACACATTGGCAGACTTAAACTTGTTTAAATCGCTTTTATAGTTTAATTTTCTGATAAACTATGTTTAGAATTCGTTTAGTCAAAACTAGTTTCCGAAAGTCATTTATCGCAGCTAAACGAGTTTTAACAGCTGATTTTGATATTCTTCTTTCTACACTTCGTTGATAGCTACTGTGCTCTCTCTCAAGCACACACGCTGAAATTTTACGATTATAGTATTGTTCGCTCTACCATTGCTTCTATATTTTTCGTTATTTTTTTAAACTAGTTAAGAAAAATATTGAGTGTGTCATCCCCAATGGTTATATTTTAAACTACAAAAGATAACCAAGATTACCTATGCCAATGTGTCAAAGCTATAACTGTTTAAAATCATTCACTCTCTCGTTGTTTATCTGTGGCCTGATGGTTTGTTTCAGTATATTCAGTATAGATTCAATATACAGATTCAGTATATTTTTAAAAAAGTTAATTGAAATTATTACACACACTTTTAAAACACAAGAGTAAACGAAAAAATAATGGAACTGTTGTTAAATATAAAAAAAAAATACCTTAAAGTTGTTTTAATAACAATAAAAACAGAAATTGTATACTTTTTCAAGTTGTTATACCTTGCATATTGTTTGCATACTACTTGCATATAACTTGCATATGACTTGCATATAATTTGCATATAAAAAACTCTAATTAACTCTATACCATACAGGAATATATAAGTAAAAATAATTAAAACACTTATTTTGAGAAAAAACAATTTCTGCATAAAAATCCGCAGTCTAATTTTCACTGTCAAATTCCAAAATTAGTTTTTAAATTCCAATTTTAGAAAAGTTACTTAAATTAGATTATTTAACATAAACCACGCTCTAGACTCTTAAAATGAGTGCATCGAAAGTTTTTTATTCAAACCAGTCGCAATACTAAAACCTTGAACTTTTATACAACCCACTCAATTTTCGGGGTGCAATCACTTGCTTCATTGTATCCCAATAAAGTTTACTATCAATGCTCGCATCTTATATAAAATTGTTACACTGTGCGCTGTGGCAACGTAAACTCAATAAAACTTTACAATGCTGCAATTTGAATGATGTTATTAAAATTTTATGAAAGCATGACCTTAAAATGTACATTGGTATATTCTTATGTATTCGCTACATAAATATAACGGTCTGTGTTTTCTTAGTTAACTTTTTAGATTCATAGTGTTTTCAAGCTTTAATAAGCTAAATTTAAAGGTAAGATAAGCACAGTGTTAGGTTTCCTGAAGTTATAATATCTCTAAAACTAATTCAGTGACCCTAGTGAATCCAAGCTCGCTCTGCCTCAAAGTCTCCAAGCAGGTTAAAACAACAAAAAGGAATTTTAAATAGGTGTATAGAAAAAATTTTTTGCTCATCTTTATTTCTGCTCTCCCTCCGAAAGTACCAAAAAATAATAGCCTTCAGGTTGTTGAGGTCACTGTTGTCGAGAAGAACAAAATTTTGCATGTGTTGTTTATTATCAGGTCATGCAGAAAGAATGAAAAACAAAACACGTTTCGTGGGAATGTGAGTCTGTGTTTATGTTCAAAATGGTTTCTTGTTTTCATAAATGTTTAATATTTGTTTAGGTTTAAATATTACAACAATTATAAAGTCAGTTTTTTCTGGAAAAACCATAAATTTTGTTTAATTGAAAAAAAGTCATGTGTGGACATAAATTTAAATCTATTCATAAAATATTAATAGATTTACATTTATGTTTACATATTTAAATAAAGTGTTTTTAGCGAAACGAAATTTATGATTTTATCAGAAAAAAACTGAATATGTTAAAAAGATATAAAAAATAAGAATAAAAAGATATGGACAATTTCTCCAAATGTGATTTTTTCAATTGAAAAATTTTAAAATGCAAAAATAAAACTCTAAGCTAGAATTGTGGCTTTTTTATAGTATTCGGGCACAAAATTAATTAAGATCGCTTAATACCACACGCTACGACGTAACAAAATTTATTTGTATGCATTTTATGTGTTTTTGAGTTGTTACAGGAATGACACAAGTCGGAAATGACAAAATCGTCTTTATTTCAAGATCGCAGATATAAAAGAAAACTAAGGCGAATTTTCGAAAGTTTTTATCATTATTAATATGTTCTACTCAATTTCATTTTAGTCTATCACTAACTGAAAACACAACTGGTTACAGAACTGAAATTTTTTTTTTTGGTTTATATATAAATAACTAGCTGAACCCGGTGTGCTTCGCTACCCCCTCGTTTAAAATAAAATTAAAAGTATTTATGTATTTACAAAAATTTATTTATTTAATTTAATTATTGCAATGCTTCGGATCTTTTTTTGTTGTAAACCAATTAGAATTCAGCGCTGAATCGCATGTAATTTGCTTCATGCTCCCCCTTTTTATTTTTAGACCAATCAAAAAGCAGCAATTACACAATCAGCTGTTTCGCAGTCTGTTGTGGGAGAATGAGAATGGGGTTACCCCACTCTCTATTTTAATTAACACGTATTATAAAATCAGCTGTTTTGAAGACAGTGGTAGAAGAAAGAGAATTGAGCGACCCCACTATTTTAATTAATATGTATTTTAATGATTTTAATGACATGATTTGTGGTATAGCCGTTAATAAACGTAGTAAAAAAGTAGGTGCAGATGTGTGCATGGTCGAAAAATATTATCATGTAATAAGTATTCCTGAGTCAAAGCTGAACGCTGTGAAAATTTAAGATCGGTTATCAGGTCCAGCCTCCAATATATCGCAAACAAAGGGGCGTGCTCCGCCCACTTTTCTTTTGGTACGTATTTCTATTCATGCTAATACCATATATAGCAAATACTGCCGCCGTTGGTCAAAAAATGCCAAAGATATGACGATTTTAAAATTTGGGTTATATGGGCGAGGCCACGCCCCTTCGTCCACTCACGACTTTATATAGTCAAGAATTTATTATTTCGTAAGAATATCCTATTGTGAAAATTTAATGATGATCGGTACAGTAGTTAAGACTATATTGCGATTTTTAATTTTCCAAAAAAGGGGCGTGGTCCCACCCACTTTTCTCCTGGTACGTATTCCTAACTATGCCAATACCATATGTACCAAATAGCATCAACGTAGGTCAAAAAATGCCCAAAATATGGCGATTTAAATTTTTAGGTTATATGGGAAGTGCCACGCCCCTTTGTCAAATAAAAACTTCATATAGCCTTTTATTCTTTCCAGATTCATAGTAAAATGCTGTGAAAGTTTCAGGAAGATCTGTCAAAGGGTTTGGCCTCCTATAAAGCACAAACAAACAAACAAACAGACAGACATTCATTTTTATATATATAGATTGAAAGCAGATTTATTATAATTAAAGTAAAATGGGGCGAAAAAGGGGGATTTGGTAATAAAAAATCTATGGCTACCTTACCTGTAGATAAAAACTATATAAAACTTTAGGTAAATACATATTACAAAAAAGTATTTTGTATAGCAAACATTGTTAGTGGTATAAGTAAGTATCTGAATTAAAAAACTGGGCGTAAAAGTGGGCGCGGTTGAAAAAGTACCCTATTAATCATGCCAGAGTCCCAGTTAAATGCTGTGAAATTTTCAGGAAGATCGGTCCAGAGGTTTGGTCTCCTATAAGGTACAAACAAACAAATAAAGAAACACACATTCCATTTTATATATATAGATAGCTTAAACCCGGCGCGTTGCTGCCGCGGCCCCGTTGCCAAACGCGAATAAAATGTTATCAGTGAAATTGTATGTGTAAATTGTGGTCGAATACTCAATTCCATGGCTGTGCGACCTATAACTCAAAAGCTGTAGAATTTCTCAAATTTTGGTTGCATGGGAGGTGACACGCCCCCTTGTCCAACGCCATACAAAGTTATCAGTAAAACTGCATGTGTAAATTGAGTTCGAATGCTGAATTCCGAGGCTTTGTTTGCTTTGTTTGATTGACTCAAAAGCTATTCGATATCGCAAATTTGGGTTGTATAAGAGGTGCCACGCCCCTTTGTCCAACTCCCATTAAATTTTATCAGTAAAACGCCACGTGTAAATTGTGGTCGAATTTCGAATTCCAATGATGTGCGGCCTATAACTCCAAAGCTATTCGATATCGCAAATTTGGGTTGTATGGGAGGTGCCACGCCCCCTTGTCCAACTCTCACAAAATTTTATCTGCGAAGCGGCACGTGTAAATTGTCGAATACCGAATTCCGAGGCTAAGCGGCTTATAACTCCAAAGATATTCGATATCGCAAATTTGGGTTGTATGGGAGGTGCCACGCCCACTATTAGTAGGAGGTTGAAATATACTTTACGACCTATTTTCATACCTACAAAATATACATACAAAATTTCATGAAAATCGGTCGAGCCGTTTCGAAGGAGTTCGATTACGTACCCCGTGACAGAAGAATTTTATATATTAGATATAACAAATAAGTTTAATTTTGAACTTGAACTTAGCATTCAGAACCACTGGTGTATTTTTATAACTTGAATATAAGTTGTGTAACACTAAAAGAGCGCTAAAACTGTACTTGTCTCTTGGTTTTGCTTACTAAAAGGCGTGAAATTCAAAAAGTGGTAAAATCGATAGACAAAAAGTTTGTAGATAAAAGTTTTTTGTATGGTTCACAAGTCATCCAAAAATTACGTCCGAACTAAAAATAAATCCAATTTTTTGGGAACCTCTATTTTTCGCAATCAAAAATAATATGATTAAGTTTTAGTGTTATCGAAATAAAAAAATACGTGTCAAATATTTTTGACTAATGAATGAACCATACAAAAAACTTGTATGGGAAAAAGTTGTGGTGGCAAATATGGTATGGAATGCACCAGATGCTAAATTTTTTTTTAAATATATATGAAATGGCAGAAAATTCCCGCGGCATACGTAATATTTTGACCATGTCATCTTGAACATGTAGAAAAAAGTTTGCGAAAGCTACACTCTTTAAACTGTTATAATTTTGATCGAGGATAGATTACAGGAATGACATTATAGGCTTATTTCGGGCATTTACACCTGTTTCCACATAAACTTCAAGAAAGAAATGTTTTAAGAAAGCAGGAGTATTTTAAAGTAACGAAATTAGTTTTTTTGTAAACTTAAAGATGGTTACGAGGTAATAATAAAGAGTTTTAGGTCAAGTTAGCTATTAAAGATTGCAACAAAAACAACAACAACAACAACCCTTTATAATGTCCTGAAAGAACATCTCTGAAGATAGTCTGTTTCGGAAGGAGCTACCCATTTCCATCTTCTAGCCTTGAGTGATTCAGCTGTGACCTATCGCTTGTTTGGTTGATAAGTATTTACCAGGCGGCCTGACTATATGAGAGCTTTACCATCGACTTTATTGCAACCTTGTAAAATCATCAAAGGTTACAATTAATTATATAAATCTAAAGAAGAATTAATTTAAGGACAATATTACTAAGGTTAATAAACCTTGTCTAAACATCAAACAAATATAAGTTTAAAGAATTTAGAATTTATAATATTTGGTTAATAAAAAATTACTTTATGTTGTTACATAATTTGCAAATTAGCTAGTTTTTAATTTTTTATTATACAAAAAATTAACATTCAAGAAAATAGCTTTGCTTGTTTTGTTTGCTTTTTTTTCTAAGACTGAGCCAACGCTTAGATGATGTCTCCTATTAATGCATAAGCATTGTTATAGTTCGAAAGACGGGTAATAGCTAAGTACTATGCTGCCATCATAAGGACGAGCGCGGCATCTAGCATGAAAATCAAAATCAGCTTTATTGTTTTTTCTTAATCATCTTTCTTCCATCTTTAAGAAAATAAAATAAAAATTTCGATTTTTTTGCTCAATTGCTTAATATGTTAGCACGATATGTCATATCTACACAAATTAGAGCAATCATTCAAATTTAAAAACGCAGTACTTACACAAAAAGAGACAAAAAAGCGTTATCTACAGACAGATACTGCGTTTTCCCTTTGTATTTTTTGTTTATGCTTTGTAAATTGCTATTTACTTCTTTGTTTTTGTGACAAAAAAAAAATACTTTAAATATTTATTTTTTAAACAAGGCATTGATTTTTTATTAAATATCCTTGTGCAAGATATGATGTTTTTAAAAATGTATCACTTAAATATCATAAATGTATAAACAAAGAAGTTTTTACCATATAAAAGGTACATTTGATGAAGATACGACTTTTTGAACTTATTTAAATTTATAGAACAAACAATAAAAAAAGCAGCAACTATAATGTTTGTTCCACAGTTTTAGCATTTTTAATAAAATCGAAAACAATTTCATTAATATTGAAACCGATCTGGATTTCAGTATCCTGTAGAACCAAATATTAATAACCATCTAAAATCTAATCAGTGATTTTTTTGATAAATTACTGTAAGTTGTTTATCTCAGAATATTGAAATATGTAGATGCCGTGCAATTCCTTATGACGGCAATATAAGAGAATGGTAGTTTTTTTACGTAGAATTACGCCTAACAGCGCAGTTTGCAAAGGGGTCATTTTCACAAATATTTTTAAGCACATTTCAGGATTTTAGTTGACACTTTGGGGTATACCTACAGCCTTTAATATTCATCGTGAAAAGAAAAAATGTATGCCAAAATATAAGTTAGAGTACGAATAAAACGAAAAGCTAACTTTGGGTTTTGTCACATTTTTAATAAAGTCACAAAATAACAAAATCTAAGATGTAAAAATGCATATATTCGTATGAAAAATACTCAAGCTGCTTCAGTAGCTGCCCAGTTGGAAAAGGAGCTCTGCTGTATGTCTGCTGGCAACATGCCTTAGAAGGTCAAGAAACATGCTCGCCTCCATACCCGCTTATTCCTATTTTCTATAAGTATGTCCTAGGCCAGCATGTCTGCCAAATGAACTGCCATAGCAGCAATGCAGCATGCATCTAATGGTATGAATGCAGAATCAATGAATTGCCCTAGCAGCAATGCTGCATGCATCTCACGGTATTCAAAGCGGTGCATTCATACCATAAGATGCCTGCTGCAATGCTGCTACGGCAGTTCATTTGACAGAAATGCCGTCCTAGGACATGCTTATAGAAAAAAGATATAAGTGGGTATGGAGGCGAGCATGTCTAATCAATTTACCAACCCATGTTGCCGGCAATTGAAAAATTACCATTATCCACAGACTTGAACCTAGGCCACGTGAGTGTAAGTGCATCTGTTTATCCATTCGGCCATCACAGGTGTTAACTAATCGTCGCTTAATTTGCTTCACTAAGAATAAACGTATGAGCACAGAGTAAGAAACTAACGCCTTCGCTTTGTTATTATAAGCAACTTATGCAAAAATACAGAACGAAATCACTAAAAAAATAGAACAGACTAAAAAGCCATTCGCACTGTTGTTATTTTGGTGAAATAATATAAATAACAACATTGTTGCTCTCAAAAGTGCTTCCACAAAAACACAAAATGACGGCGAATTACAGCTACCATGAAAATATTGACTTTGTTGTCCCTTCGTATTTACCGGAATTTTACATTAGCAAACATGATACTTTTGTTAATGCACCTTACTTAAAAGTAAAGAGGAATTTTTTAAAAATTAAAAAATAGACTTCTTAACTAAGTATTAAAATTATAACCTGCCACATTCCTTCCATCGGCAGGCATGCTTTGTTTTTCATCTGGGTTCTTATGTTTGTTGTTGTGGTTGTTTTTTTGGTTTGAAGTCATTTTGATTATTGTTGTGCTGCTTTTGTTCTTTTTGGTTTTGTTGCTGTTGTTAATAATAAATGCATTCATGTATTTAAAATCTCGACCGAAAAGGCAAAAGGGCCTTAATGCATTTAAGCCCATGGCGAGGACAGCAATTCGAAAATTTTATTTCGTTCGAAGCTCCATACAAAAATTTTTGGAAAAATGCTCATAAATGTGACACGAAATGCATTGGGGATGGGGTAGAAGTGCAAGGATGGGTAGAAGTGCATTTTGAAGAGCTAAGAAAAATATTTCATGTAATTGGAGTAACTCGAAAAAGGGCTTAAATGACTTAAACCCTTTTGCCTTTTAGGTCGAGAAAGGTAAACATATATAAAAACACATTAGTTGCTTTCGTTTTTGTTTTTTGTTATTGGTTCTGTTTATTTTCAGCAAGATAAATACAATAGAGAATACAGATGCGTGTAGCTATAGAGCCAGTGTGTTCTATTTATTTTTAAATTATCACAAAAAATTCGAATTATTTATATTATGCATCATATTTTTTTATATTAAAAAAATATTTTGCTAACTAACATTTAAATTTTAAATTACTTTTAAAATGTACACATACAGTGAAACCTTCCATAACCGAACACTGATGGTCGTTGTATTTTTCTCCGGCTATGGAAGTTGTCCGTTTATTATAAAAAATACATAATTTTAGTTATAAAAAAAAATTATTCAAGTTTTACAAAATTATCTTGTATGTATCAAAAAATATTAAAAACCTTTTTTTAGTTGAGTTCAAAAAATGTATAAATAGTTGATTGCTTAAAAATGTAACAATAACACTATATATTGACTTTATTTCCTATTATTAAACATTGCTTTGAAATACATTTAGTTTAAACCAACATAAAAATGAATAAGAACAACAAATTCTTCCCTAAAAATATCAAACGAAAAATGATTGTACAACTCAAATTTGTTTTTGAATAATTTTTATTTAGCAAATGAAATGCTTTAAATAGTTTTGAAAAATACCCAGCAGTTATTTTGGAGTCAATTGGAAAAACCAACCAGTTGATGTCTAGCTCAATTTTTACTTGCTATGAAATAGTACAAAAAATTTTCAGAGTATAACAGTTTACTTTAATTATATTTTGCTTTCTTTTCAAAATTTTTACTGACAAAAATAAGTTAAGTCTGAACATGTGTTGTGGCCATTTTTTCATTTTCAAGCAGTTTGAGGAAAATCAATTTAAAGAATTCAACAAAGGTTAGCTTTTGCATTATATTAAAAAATAAACAAATCTACATAAAATAAAAATATGCGTCATCTTTTACATGAAGCTTTTCTTTTAGTAATACATGCAAAAGATAAGAAATAACGTCATAAAAACGTCTCGCTTGAATATATCTAGAAATTTTATTTGATCGAAAAAGGCAGAAGATGATTATAAAATTTTTGAGCTTTAGATCCAACTATATAAAAAAAAATAAGATCTCAACTTAGTATGCAATGTTAGTATTAAAGATTGCATACTTTAAACTTTTCAAAAACTCTTCTTTTTTTTAGTCCATGTGATTTTCTATCTATCACACACTAACATCTATATGCACGTATGTGTTAGTGTTGGCTGAGTAAATAAATGTGTATATGTTTGTGTACATACGTTAAACATTGAAAATAAATTCATAATCGTGCTTTTTACAAACAGATTATTCTGAAAGCTTAAAATTGTTTTTGATTGAAATTAAAATTAAATAGCTTCCGGAAAAAAAAATGTAATCACGTGTTGTACCAGCAATGCAAACACAAAATAACAAAAAAATTAAAAGCAAAGTTAGAAAAAAATGTTGAATAAAAAATAATTATGATATATCTCCAATTTGTTGAGGACGTACTAAGCCAAATAAAAAATGTATCAATTTAAATCATCCTTTAAAGCATATTATTCATCCTGTTAATATTGTTGTTACAATATTTAATTGTTTTCGGTAAATCGTTGCAAATTAATATGAAAAAAAGGTACCCAAATGACTCTCTTGTGGCATGCTCGATTAAGCTTGTATAAGGCCTTATAAACAATCGTTATACTTAACGAGCAGAGTATGCCTGATAAGAAGGAATCTTTCCAACATGGAAGCAGACGGTGAGACCTAACCTGCTAAGTTAAAGCAGTAATATTTTGTAAGTAGTGCTATCAAAAGGCTTGTAACGATGACTGCAATGCCGAATTGGAAAACTGGCAACAGCTTAAAATATTTAAATATTGCTACTAAGAGCTAAAAATCTTACCAAGTTAGTATGCAATTTTGTGCAGAAAATTTTTGAGGTCGATGATTTCGAATTTAATATAAAAAATGAAATATACAAAAAAGCGGATAAATATTACAAATTAATATGATTATGAATTTATGAAATTTTGCACAATATATGTCCCAGTCTGCATGGTGTAAGAATATATCCAGGCGCGGATTTAGAATTTTTTTCCGGAGGGGGTCACAGTCGAAAATCTCGAAAGACACATGCAGTTTCAAGATAAAAAGCTGATGAAAATTTGTGATGCACTTGATGAGATTTCTGATTGGAAGGATGAGAAAACTGCATCTGCTGCCGCGAACCTTCATCACGCTCTTCTTAATCCAACGTTTCTGGTTTCAACTTCTTGCTTGAGTGATGTTCTTGGCATGTATATAACTTTTTTTACTATCTTTTTTATTATCTTTATAAAACAAAAATGACTCAATTTTTGCTATAAGTAAAAAGTTTTTTGTTTAATCAATCAATAGTTCAAAAACTTTATTATTTTTTTTTTGTAGGAATAACTTTACCTTTGAGCCGAATACTGCAAACACCATCATTAGATCTGAAGAAAGCAACCGGTTTGATACAAGATACATTGACTGTGCTTGAGAAGAAAAGAAGCGTTGCTGATTTTGTTTTTCAACAGCTATTTTCTGAAACTGAAAATCTCGCAACGCAGTTGGATGTGGAGTTAAAAAGACCACGCGTTGTTTCTTGTCAAAAACATCGAAATAATCACCAACAAAATCAAACCCCGGAGGAATATTACAGGAGAGGAATTTACGTTCCTCTGTTGGACAACGTTGTGACGGACCTCAAAGAAAGGCTCTCTCGAGACGTGATGAAGCTTTTTGGGTTGATAGTGTTTCTGCCTCGGACTTCCTATACAGCGGAGGACATTGAAGAAGTTCATCTTGTAGCAGAAACGTACCAGAAGCTTCTGAACACTCCCCCTTCGAACGTTATTGCAGAATTCGAGTTGTGGGTACCTAAATGCAACCGAATTGTTGCAGACGGCGGTGAACTCCCAGATTCGATTCCTCTTGTCCTTGATGCGTGTGATGAAGTTGTTTATCCGGTTAGTAATACACTGCTTTGGATTTTGGAGACGCTTCCTGTTACTGGAGCCACTGCAGAAAGGAGTTTTTCAACTCTCCGTCGCCTCAAAACATGGTTGAGATCAACTATGGCAGAAAACAGATATGACAGACAACTATGTCACCGGGTTTGCATTGCTACACTTCCATCGAGACTTTGAATTGGACATCGATGCGATTGTAAACAGATGATAGTATATGAAGTGTAGCTACAATCCAAATATAGAAAAAATAATTAAAAAGTCAGTCTTGTTTAAGAAAATTAGTCAATTTTGTTGATTTAGTCATTTTTTGATTCCAATTTTTTCAGAGTGCAAAAAAGTAAGTTAATTTTGATCGTTTGGTTAGTTTCAGGTTTTTAAGTTTGTACAAACTAGGTTTTGTTCGTTTGTTTTTTTTTTGTTTTTCGGTTTGCAAAATATTGTTTCAGCTCTATTTTTTGAAATGCGGGTTGTTTTGGGGGTGAAAAATGACCCCCCATGACCCCCACCCTTGGATCCGCGCCTGAATATATCACCATTATTTTCAGGTTAAGAAGTTATGAAAATTTTTAGGCCAAATATTATAATTGTAATACGTAGGCAGTTTGAGAAGTCAGTAACTTTTTTAATTTCCCGCGGAGTAATTTGACTTTAACATTGAGGTCTCAAAATAGGTTGTAACGTCGGAAACCCTCGACAAAATCCACGGAAAGATATTGGACGATCGGAGAATAAAAGTATGTGAAGTAGCTGAGGGTGTGGGCATCTCACCTGAGCGGGTACATAACATTTTACATGAATATTTCGACTTGAAAAAGCTATTTAAAGACACAGTCGAACATAAGCGCAGCCGTGTGACTACTTTAAAAGAATGTGTGACGATGTTCAATCACAATCTGAAGGAGTTTTTGCACCGTTTCTTAACCGTAGATAAAACATGGAGACATCACAACACACCAAAAACCAAGGAAAAGTCAATGCAGTGGCTTGTGCACCAAAGAAGGCCAAGGTGGTTATGAAGAAGGCCAGCAATGTCATAGCGACAGTTTTATTGAATGCTTGCAGAGGAGCTATTCACATCGATTACCTTGAAAGAATTTTGACAGATTTGACATTGACTTGAATAAAAAACGATCTCAGTTGGCTAAGATAAAGCGCTCTTTCACCATGAAAACGCACCGGCGCACTATGGTTTATTTTCGGAAAAAAGTCTGTTTTTCAACTTCAAAAATGTTAATTTCTTAGAAAAGTATTCGTCAGAAAAACAATCAAGCATTAATAACCCGTTCACAGATTTAAAAGAAAATATGCTTTTTTTTAAACATTAAAAGTCATGCAATTTTTGTATTTTAAAATTGTCTGATTTTGGTGTTAAATTGAATTCAGTATAAATCCTATATATAAACATTTTTCATTGTTTTTCTTTTATTACAATAAATATATATTTGTTTTTAATTCAGAAGAAAAACATTATAATAATAAGATTCGTTTCTGAAATATTCACATATAATTGGTATGCTTAACCCTCATCTGATCCTCGGGCTGAAATTTCAACCATTTTGAAGTTAAAAACGCTATACCTAGCTCATTTTTAATGCAAAATTATCTTGATAAAACATAAAGGTAAATATTTTAAAAATAACTTAAGCGACCTTCGGATGAAATTTTATCCAATTTGGATTTTAAAAACTCTATGTCTGGCTCATTTTTAATGCAAAATTAATGAAATGTATGGTATTTGTATTAATGTTCCTTTCTTTTAGAATATGATATCAAAACTGTGGTTGATAAAATATAACGGTAAATATTTAGAAAGTAACTTAAACGACCTTCGAGTGAAATTTCACCCATATGCGAAAAAGGACCGAAAAGCATATTCCTTCCTGCAACGAATATATATTGGTATATTATATCCTGGTGAGCATAAAACTGCTTTGAATAACTTTTAGTTAATTAGGCGTACAAAATACTCATGGGTGCAATTTCACCCATTAGGGTTTTATTTGTGACTTTTTTTGAAGGTCGGATGAGGGTAAAAATAAAAAAAATTAGAATTTGCGTGGAAAATTTCTTTATTAGCGCACTTTGCCGCAGCAGATTCATTGGTGTCTTTTGAAAGATTAGAATGTCTTTTTTTATTAATGAAAAAAAAGCAGCTGACTAAAAATATATGTCATTTAGTGAATTATGATAATTTTTGATTAATGCTAATTTTATGTTAATTTTTCAAAAAGTGTTCTATAACTCCTAAGCTAGATTAGATAGAGCAAAACCCATTTCGACGTATAAGTATTCTGTCTTAAGGACAATGTTATGGCGATCAGTTTAATGCATGAATCGTTATTGTCCAATGTACAATTTGGACTTTATGGCGAATTTTATGTCAAATAGAAGTGAAAATAGTACATACATGAAATTAAAGTTAAAAATATTATAAAGAATTTAATTTTAAAGAACGCAATCATGTGGGTACAGTAATTTCAAACATTTTGGTGTAGAAATCGTCCTTGTAATATGTATGGTTTGGGAGTGATGACGAAAAAAAACAGATGTTTTTAACATATTGAAGTTTACACAATTTTTAAAAAAACTGTATTATAGTTTTAAATTTTTACGAAAAAGAATGAATTCTTGTTGTTTCCAAAAGCTGGTTAAAAAAACAAATTTCCAATATATCAACTGCGTCAAAAGTCACAGACTTTTTCAAAAAAAAAAATTACCTTTTTGACCACTGTGCGGCGCACACGCCTACAGTCGCCAAAAATTCATAAATAGGGCTACAAAATGTGGATATAGTAATTACAATCCACTTTATTCTCCAGATTTAGCCACTTGCAAATATTTATATTTACAAACCTACAAAATGGCTCGGCGGTAAGAAATTTGAGTCGAATGAAGAGTTCAGCACGAAAACTAAAGCCCATTTTGAGAACCTTGATAAAATCTTTTATTTGAATGAAATACAGGTGCATCGTTAGACATACGAGAGAAGCAAAGGTTTTCCACAGTTTCATAGATTTGATAATTAAATGTTTTTTTTTTTTGTAAAATCATTTTTAAATTCAAGATTTTTAAATAACATAAATTAACTAATAAAAAAAAAAACATCAATATTCACACAAGTAAATTTAATTAAATTTAATTTTTATATTATTGTTTCATTTCATGTTACATTAATTTTGATTTTTTTTTTAAATATGTTTAATTAATAATTGAATTATGGAATTTATTAATGAAATTATGGGTTAATGATAACAAAAATAGCAAACTTATATTATAGATAAAATGCCTTCAATATATGGGCATTTCCACAGAAAAGTCTACCGTAACCAAATAATGAAAACAAATTTAAAACTTATTATTTTATGATATTATCTAAGAAAAACATTTTAATTTTATTAATTTAAGCAATTTATGCATAAATTCAGTTATCTTGAAGATCAAATCGTCTGTACTGTTTAACAAATGTAGTTTTTATTTTTCGTAAATATTAAGTCAATATTTTGTAAGCTTTTTTGTTTTAGTAAAAATGGAATGCATTGGCTTGACATAATGAAAAAATAGTTGAGGCAAGGAAAGGACAATATATTTAATTTGTTTTTTAATTACTAAATTTCATAATTACTTAACTACCTAATGACTTAATTACCCAATTAACTTACAGTGGATATTTAGGTAAAGTAAGTCCAGATCAAAAAGCCTAAGTAAAAAAAAAACCAGACAAGATTTTTAAATTTGATCTCTTGGAACATAATCGTATATTATTTCAAATCCTTCTAAAAAAAGTTGAATAGAAAAAATCTTGCCCAAGTCAGAGAGTCTTACAACTTATGTAATCCAAGTTTGAAATAACTTATGCTTATATCTTAAGATCCTTAATGTCGCTTTTTGTCTTTGTTTTTACTTAATACAGCGTTATTTAATTACTGCGCAAATATAAAAAAAAACTTTTAAAAAATTAGACTTTTTCATTCAATTTTATTAATATTTCTTCGTACAAATCGTCCGTAACGCCAATTTGGAAATGCCCATATATAGCAAATACTGCATCGATAGCTGTGCCTAATAGTGTTGTACAAATATTTGGATTACTTTTCATTCGTAAATTGAATTTATCAAAAAGGAGATTCGGCGGGGAAAAGACAGAAATTTTCCGCTTTCAAAAGGTAAACAAAATAAATATATTTAAAAAAACACACACACGAAACAAATTAAACAAGCATTTAAAATACTTTGCCGATGTCATGCCTGCGTTAATTGATTCTATATTATTTGATGTCATCCTTTTTTTTCTCTAACTTGGAACTAACTTGGAAGAAAATGGTGTTGAAAAAACTGTAATTTTTGAGATTTCACTCAAGCAAATCACAAGACAAGGCAATTGGAAAAACTTAAGACTACATTTTTTAATCTAATAGAAGACAATGTTGAGATATAAAACACTTTTTTTCGGAAAAAATACCTTTCAATAAAAAAGTCATTGACTATTTAAATTTCCCTCGTATTAAGAATTAGTCCGAACCAGATTCATATACAAAGTCGTAAGCGGATTCGTATATGAAGCCCGTTTCAAGTCCGGGACAATTCCGAAAAAGTGGAAAAGCAATTCGTTTTTTTGAGAGGAATTTTATACTAAAAAGCATCAGTTCCGTAAGTAAGTCCGTCTCGAATTCGTAACGGATAGTGCTGTATCTCTGAAAAATTTCGATCTTAACCAAGGGGTCGTTTCTATCACACGTGTGCGTGAGACTTGATATTAGTATTTATTTTATCCGCATTACTAAAACACGAATTGCTAACAGGGTGTTTGTATTGCAAGTGCGTGCTAAATGTAGGTTGTTCGAGAGTCGTTGGTCATTTGTAACTGTTGATAATTCGTTGCTTTAGACGTTGGTTGCATGTAGTGTGCAAATTGTTATTGTACTTATATTGCTGTTGTTATTCTAGTAGGTACTTTTATTTGCTGTAATTGCTTGCATTGCTGCTCCAGTTCTGCCAGTTGTTGTACAAAGAATTGTAATATATAAGAGTGAATTACGTTTTGCGTGCAATCAGCAGCAACTAAGCAATAACAGTTGTAGATGGAGTAATTGTGCGGAATATTGTTTGTTTATCGTTTATTGCCTACAGAAAAGTACTTTTTTAAAGTTTATTGTAAAATTTTTCATTCGATCTAAGCAAATCAATGTGAGATTATACCATGTTTCCATTTGCTCGAATTCTTGCGGTTTCTATAAGAGTTATTAATGCTAAGAGTATGTTAAAGTACTGTAGCGTAGAATTGATAGAACATATTCTACTATTACATACTCTCTAGCACCTCATTTATTAACTTAGTTTATAAATTTAAATTTGGACAAGCACATATAGGTTGGTTTAACTGATGATTTCCCGTGGGAAATTTAAACAAGTTAGTATATTCTTATATACATTGCATAGAAAAATCGTTTTTATAGGATATCCGCAAGAGATATAGAAATAAGGTTGACATCTTTTTTGTACATTCATTGTTTTAAATTCTATCTGAAAAAATTTTCTTGTTTTTATATATATGCGCCACATATCTGTCTTCTTTCGAACTTTTTAATGTTCCTGTTAAGTTACATATGCTTAGGTTATGTGTTAAACTTTATGAAAACAGAGTGAGCTCAAAAATTAAATAGTCTGCAAAATTTGTGATGCACTTCGAAATTTCAATTAAGCTTTTTTTTTTAAGTTTCGTTCACTCCTTCTTTTTTTATAAATAATTATACAAACTGAAGAAAAACTTTTCGGAAAATATAAAAACTAAATTATGGTTGCATATTTTGAGCAGTTCGAGAAGGCAGTTCAATATTTTTAAATTATTGAATCGTTCTAAAATCATATTCTCGTACTCAACGATTTAACCCGTTCGCGAATTCGATTTTTTATTTTTGTAATTTTTTGCTCACAATTACATAATTGTGTAATTTATACAATATAATAAAAATAAAGAGTTCCATTAAGCGCTCCTGCGAAATCATTTATTACGTCTTCATTATTTTGTTTATGTTCTAGATCTGCTTCAAAAAAGGCCAGTGCATTTAATCGCTCTTCATTCATAGTTGTCGTAAATTGTTTTTAATTCATTTTAACGTAGAAAATGCATGTTTTCCTGAAAAGATTTTTCCCTCTTCTTCTCAATCTTTATAGAACTTGGGCGTTTTTGGAATGAGTATAAATGACAAATGTAGTCCGTTAACGAATGGATTGGGTCAACGAAATAAGGTTGTTTATAAAAACCAGAAACCGAGCCCTGCGGTTCTCCTGCGTTTATGGCGTGCTCCTTAGTAAAAATTCCTCCTTCCAAAAATTGTCTAAAGTGTTTAATACTACTAAAAATTGCTAAAACTTTTAAAAAATATGCCAAAGTTTCCAACTTTTGACCATTTAATTGTTGTAATACTGAACCAATAGCAACATTTGATGCATTAACGGCAAGTGATAATTTTGAATTTTGACTGAAATGGTTCAGTAACGTATTTTGAGCAACTTTTTTACGAATAATTTTGAAAGCAATTTCAGCTTTAACATTCCAAGTTAATTGTTGCGATTCGTTTTACTTGAATTGTTTTTGTTAAAATATCGTGTAGAGGTCCTAAAAATTTGGCAAGAAGTGGGATGTGGGATTATTCTGACAATAATTAACCATTCCTATGAATTTTTGTAACATTGGTGTTGAGTTTGTTTTTCAAAAGATAAAATTGGATTAATTCTTTCTTCAGATGATTGTATTAATGCGCTTGAAAGTTGATAGCTTAGAAAATCAACATTAAATGCACCGAATGCACATAATTTTTGCAAATGTTCCAAATGTTGAATGTAATTTTCACTAGCAATTAAAATGTCATCGACGTAAGTAAAAGCAAAAACCAAGGCCAGAAAATATTTCATTTACAAAACAGTGAAAAGTTTGAGCACTCTTGCGAAGACCGAAAGGCATTCTGATGAACTAAAATAATTCGAAAGGAGTCGTGATAGCCGTTTTTTTAATATCTTCTTCGGCCATGGTTATTTGGTGGTAAGCTCTGACTAAATCTATTTTTGAAAATATAGTTTTGTTTCTTAAACTAAAATTTATATCATGGATATGGGGTAGTGGATACCGATCTGGTACTGTAACGTTATTTAATTGTCTGTAGTCCCCACATGGTCTCCAGTCGTAAGGATCTTTCTTGGGAGTTAAATGTAGAGCTGTCGCTACGGCAGAAGAGGAAGGACGGCAAGTGCCAGTTTTTACTAAATATTCAAATTCAGTTTTAGCTAATTTAAATTTAAGTGGATCAAGTCTTCTTGGTTTACAAAATGGTAAAATACCATTTGTTTCTATTTTATGAACTGTTGAATGCTTAATAGGTTTGTTTTAATCGGGCTCAGCTGTAATGTTTGAAAATTCGTTTACAAAAGTTGTAAATTTATTTTCAATTAATAGTATTTTAAGTGAAGAAATTCCACAATATCCGGATGAACCAGTGATTTTAAATTTAGTTTAGTATAGGTGTTTTGATATCAGCTAAGATATATGAAAAATAAAAATCTCGTCGAAACCCTAAATCCATATTGAAAACTTTAGATCCATAAGTCTGAATTGTTGATTCGTTAGCTGCTGATAAAACTAAGTCTGATTTCCTTTTAAAGCATTTAAAATGGTTAGCAGGAAGATCTGAAACAACAGCTCTAGTATCAATCAAAAATGAGATTGTCTTATCAAATAAAAAAAGGCGACGAGCCGGTTTAAAAAATGTTCCATCATGTGTCACCGCCATGACCGAAGAGTTTAGTTTAAAGAATCATTAAAATTGTTACTGAAATGTTTATTATTAAAACCACATGGTTAAAAAAACATACATTTCGGAGCGTTATTTCCAAATATAAAATGATACCAGCAAAATCGATGTTCTGGTTGTTTGTTTGGTGATTGTCGTCTTAAACGAGACGATGATCTTGATCGATTACGCTTACTTAGATAAGCTATCTATATTGATAAACTGTTGAACTTTTCATACATCTTTGAAGTAAGTTGTACCAAATTTTTCATAATTAGTTCAATATTAGAATTATTTGGACTGTGTGACGATATTGAAATTTCTTAGTGATTTGAAACAATAAAAATTTTGTCAGCCAAGGATAACTTTTCGTCGATGGAACTTAAATTGGATGTACATAGACAAAGATATTTGTACTTGCTGTGATAATTTCATAAGCCATAATTTAAACAACAAATCTTTGCCGATTATGGACATTGGTCCGGCGAGAACTTTTATATCCCGGAAAAACTCAGAAGGTTTTCGATCACCAATGTATAAGTTTGTGAAAATTTGTTCGAGACGTGCCTATTCGTTCAGGGTTGATTGGATAAAATCAAGAACTTAAGTAAAAACATCTTTTGGAAGTGCAACGATTACGTTATGATATTAAGTTATATTGTCCGTGATTTTATGCAAGGTGAATTGCATTTTGGCTTGGATAAACCATGTCTCTGGGTTATACGACCAAAATGGAGGAAGTTTAAGAAGTGCTTGCGGAATTGATGTTGAAGTATATGTTGTGGGTATGTGTTGTTGTATTGTTAGTGATATGTTTGATTGTGTGGATGGTGTGTTGTGTTAAGTGGATGGATTTTGTTAATCACTAAAAACTATTGTCGGATTTCCGCGCGAAAAAGGCATTTTTTTATCTTATTTTTATAAAAGATACTAATTATGAGGAGGAGATATACAAATAAATTGGTAACTTAAAATATTGTTAAGGAGTAATTGACAAATTATATATGTGAACAATTTGATAATAATAATCGTCAATATGTGAAATATTAAATAAATAAGTATTTTTAAAAATTGTCTGTCGGTTTTTAAAATTGTTGGTGTAGCCTTGTGGTTAATTTTTAACGCTATCGCAGCCTTAGGAGTCAGGATCGCCAATTATGAAGTTCTCCAAATTAAAATACATATACATATATATTTATATACAGTCAGCAAAAAAAAAAGTTGTACACTAACTGAATTCAGACAAATTGAAAAACAATGTGAAAAGTATGAAGTGAATGTGCATTTATTATATATCATATAAAAGCTTGAGATCCATTCTATAACATGTATTAAAAATTATTTCCGTATTATTTATACTTCTTGAAAAACATAACAAAAGCAAAAATATTAAAATTTCACTAAGCAAAAAAAAAAAACTTGTACACTAAGAAAAAACTTAAAAATATTCAAGTAAATACGAAATTTTATGATTTATTAATATTTTGTATGGTGGCCTTTGGCGTTTTTTTACAGCTAGGAGCCTATTTGGCATCGAGTGGACCAGATTTTTCGTCACTTCTTCAGGAATTGAATCAATAATTCCATCAAGGCCTTTTTAAGGGTTTCTTTGCTAGAAATATGATAGTCCTTTAATTTTGTTTTCATAAATGCCCAGAGATGCTCAATTGGATTTAAGTCCGGGCTCTGTGGAGGGTGGGAAGCACTTTTTTAGTGTTGTAAAGCAACCATTCTTTAACAATATGGGCCGAGTGCTTTGGGTCATTGTCTTGGACAAACACAAATCCATTCTCCAACCCCATTTTTTGGGCGGATTGTGCCAAATTATTCTTTAAAATATTTAAATAGTCTGTTTTGTTCATGTTTCCTTCAACAAATACGAGATTTCCAACGCCATTTGCACCCATTGCACCCCAGACCATCACATTACTACCTCCGTGTTTAACCGTATGCGTAACATTACGCTGATTTAAAGCTTCTCCTTTATTTCTCCATAGGTAACATCGTCCGTCAGAGGTAAATAAATTAAATTTGGACTCATCGGTAAACATAACTTTATCCCAGAATATATTGTCTTTGTCAAAAAACTGGTTAGCATAGTCCAAGCGCTTTTTAACATTTGCTTTAGAGAGAAGTGGTTTTTTTCTAGGTGCGTGTGCATGTAGTCCTTCCGAATGCAGGAAATTTCTTATGGTTTGTGGAGTAACATCAACAATATTGCTACTTTTAAGCTCTTTTGAGATCTGAACGGCGGAAACTTTTGAATCTTTTTTAACAAATTTGACTATTTTCCGTTTAATTTGGGGAGTATTAATCTTCTTAGGGCGTCCACTTCCACAGGGTCTTTCAAAAGTCTTATTTTTTTCAAATGTTTTTATTACATACTGAACCGTAGTGTGGGGTTTTTTTACTTTTTTCCCAATATCTCGCACTGAGTTTTTTTCATTCCGTAGTTTTATGATAAGTTCTTTTAAATCTTTTGAAATCTGTTTTCTAGCCATTTTTTAACACTTAACGAATATAGAATGCTGCGATCAGTTTGAAAAACAAAACTCCAATAACTTTACATACAAAGTTATCAATATTCGCTTTTGCATTTTATAACGGGACTCTTTTCATAACGAAAGAGACAAGTGTACAAGTTTTTTTTTGCTGAGTGAAATTGGCATATTTTTGTTTTTGTTATTTTCTCTCTTGGAATAGAGACAATTGGAAGATAATTTTTATTTAATGTTACAGTATGCGTTTCAAGCTTTACTTTGATATATAATAAGTATATATTTACTCTATACTTTTTACAGTTTATCTCAATTTATTTGATTTCGGTTAGTGTACAACTTTTTTTTTTTGCTGACTGTATGTATATTCGCATTTAAAAATCGATATAAAATTTCAAAAGATTTTTTTCAGTTTGAAATCTTGCTTTTTTTAAAATTTTCTTTTCAATCAAAAACTTAAAAACCATAATTACAATGATCAGAAATTATTTTGAAATTGTTAGAATTAATACAAACTAAAGTGAAACAAGTATGTTCAATGAAAAGTATGTTCAAATTGTTCATGCAATGTTTTTTCCATTTTTATACTTTAAGGTAAAAATTTTCAATTTTAAAGTTCATTAAGTAAACTTATTAAGATGAAATTTTTGTCAAAATTCATTATATTCTTACTTGTTTACTCCAAAAAAGTTGAAAATTTCAAAGGAAAGGAAGCATATTAAAACTTAAAAAGTTGGAAAATTAAACCTAAATTTTCAACCGTGTAGCTTTGAAAAGCATAATGGATATATAAGCATAAAGGAAGCATATTAAAACTTAAAAAGTTGAAAAGTTAAACCTAAATTTTCAACCGTGTAGCTTTGAAAAGCATAATGGATATCGCAATGGGTCGGCAGCTTGCAGGGTTCGTGTAATCGCCATTTTTAGGTACTGGCTGGACATTTGTGACTTGAAAAGATTACGCACAGTTCGAGCCAGCGAAGAAGCACACATTTTAAGCACAATTAGCGGTATTTCATCAGAACCAGAAGCTTTGTTTGTGTTGAGATTTGTAAGGAGCCTTTTAACTGCTTTGAAAGTTAATTTGTTGCATTGCAGAAGATCTACCCTTCTTTTTTTAAACTCTTCGCCTTTTAAAATTGAGAAGTCTTTTGTTATCAGTATCCTTGCGGGAACGCCAATTCTGAAAGGATTCTTCTGTAGACATGACTACAATCCGGCAAGCCTCATTAAGCCACGAGTGATCTTTTGGTTAAATGTTTCCCATTTTATTGGGTATGAAAGACGGCATGCACAATAAAATAATTTCTTGTACCATGACAGTGCGACACTTACATTTCTATCAGCGAAAAATAATTTCCAATTGAAGTTGTGATAAAAATTATTTAACACAGTCTAATATGTTTTTAAATAAAACCATGCAGTCCTCTTCAAATTTGTTACAGGAATACTTAAAAAAATTCTGAATGATATTTCTACATTTGATATACTTACATTGGAAAGATCACGTAAATTCAAAATATTATTTATTTTTGATGCAGAACTTATCTTTTGTTCCTCTTCCTGCAATAATATTAATAAAAATTGTCAAATACGAAACTTAAAGTTACCTTTTAAATAAGCTTAGATATTTAGCTTATTATCATCAAGTAGATTTTTCTGCCAGCAAAATGATTCAACACTCTAAATAAACTCAAAAAAAAAAATTTAAAAATTCATTACAGTAATTTTTTTATTTAATAATACCTTGAAATAGGTCAGAAAGACGAAAAATGCTATATTAATTGCATTACGTAATTCGCTGATTTTTTAAATTACCGCTAATGACATGCCCATGTTTACGTAATACTTTTAATAACCTAAAAGTAATCGCTTGCACGATTTTTCTGCAATATTTTATTCATTGCTTGTAAGCGAATTTTTTGCTGGTTAGTTTTCCTTACACATTTGTCGCTCAACAGTTGGCTGTCAAAAAATTTACAGCACTCGTCAAACTAGTTTATTGATTTATGTTTATGTCTTTCAAGAGTTTCTTTATAAATTAGCTACGCAAATATTTTCCTCACCCTTTTGGTTTTTGTTAAGCCCTCAAAAGTTTTGCCGCCCCTAATCTGCTCTAGGGCTGGGCGTCACGGACAAAGATCTAAATCCAGTACTGATATAAGACATTTAGTTTTAACCGATTTGTACAAGTGGGCTATAACTCTTCTCTACCAAAATTGTGCCTGTGTATGCTTAGGTTGTCTCAACAATAAAAAACTGTAAACTGTTTAAATATTAACTGTTAAATAAGTACATAAAAAACCAACATTTTAAAGCAAAATGTGAAATAAATGTGAAAATTTGTGTGAACATGGCTGTATACTAATTTGAATGGCAAAAATCATTATACATGAAATCGCTTTGATGTATTTTTAAATAAACAACACATTAAAAAATTTAATCTAAAGTAGAGCAGAAAAATAGAGAGCAGTAGAATAAAAAGCAAAAGAAGCATGCAGTCATTGTTGAATGCAGTACCTTACATTGGCACGCAAATAGGCCATAATAATCGTCTTTAATAAATTATCGATTCACGCGAATTGAGTGAGGGCCAAGACCATTCAAACGGTCCCTTTGGCCACTTTAAACGGCATGTTACTGTATCGACCATGCCGGCAACCAGAAAAGTACCGACCAGCATAATGGAGCACAATAAAAAAAAAAAAAACAAAGTAAGAAGCATAAAAAGTGCAGACAAGTTATGGGCAGGGCGGACCAACAAACTACTAACTGACTAAACAAGAGAGCGCGCGCAACAGCTTCACCAACTACTGCACGTTAAAGAAGCCACATACAATACACGATGAAGTTGTGATGAAGACAAAATGACGATGAGGGGAGAACAGGTTAGTTTTTGGCATGGATGGTAGCTTTACTGTATAGCGCTAAAACTACGGTGGCAGCAATAAATTGTTGCACTGGTCGAACAGCCAGCAATGATTAAGGACTTCAACGTCGAGAAACCCTTTGATTATGAAGTTGTGTATGTTACCAAAGTTACCGTTACCGAAGGTGCAAACATAATGCATAATATATATATAATATGCCTTTCTACCAACTACAATGAAAACATCCACAACAATGAATGCACAAAAACACAAAATTGGGTGCGAAATTTTTGCGGATAGCCTGCAAGGCAAATTTCACACAATGGAGCCTCCTGCTGTCATGTTTTTTTTATACCTTGCTAAAGAACGACCCAACGTTTTTCAGCTCCACTCCATTTCAGCGCCATCATATGAATTGGCTGCATTTCTTTATTACTGCTCAAGTGCAAGTTGGCACAGCAGGCCGCTCAACTCTATAATCAGTGTGAATGCTTGGGCTTGGATATTTTTGCGGCATGCTTGACCAAGATTGAAGTTAGATCGTTGCCATATTTTAACATATTTTAATTTATTCAAATTCAGAACAGCAACCGCTGCCATTATAATTCCTTGCCTCTATTCGTGCCAACTTTTTTCACACTATTGCATCTTCCTCTGACGATTTGTTTGCGAAAAATATTTTTGAAATTATATCTACTTATTTAGTAAATATGCGCCGAATTATATCGTCACCATGCTATGTGTTCAACAAGCAGCTAAGTATCCGCGAACAGGATACCGCAACACACTCCAGCGCGTGTGTTCGGACTCTTGAGCAAACAACAGCAACATAATCGCTGTCCAATTATTTAGTGGAATTAATTTTGTGAGGGTCTCGAATTATTATGATTTATGAAATCAATTTAAGTATGTAAGTTTTTAAAGCATCAACCAAACGATTTATTTGGTTAACCATAAGAATGGTAGGTATGTTTTAAGAAGATAGCAAGAGGAACAAAATTATTGGGTTCAACTTGTTTATTATTGCTTTTATAGGAATACCACGTTGAGGTAAATTAAAATTGCTCCTCACAAGAGAACAAGAGAGGCGTCCGTAGGATTTGACAAAAGGGGGCGGGGATGAAATTAGAAATGAAGAATTTTAACTATACTTAATAGTTTTATAATCTTTTGGGATACTGGCTTTCAATGAAAACTGATTAATGTAGCGATCTTATATAATGGGATCTGATTGCATTTTTAATTAAGTGAACAAATGTGCATATATATCAAAATTATTATGTGAGTCAACCCCATTATATTATCACTTTGTCTTTTTTTTAAGATATAGTAATGTGGGTGATAAATAGCAAATAAAAAATACCTGATAAATAGCATCAGGTGATAAATAGCACCTGATAAATAGCATAGAATTGAATGATAATACATTATGTGAAAAATGTTTTTCCTGATTTTTATCTTATCCTCTCTTTTGTCTCATGTAAGCCATGATTGAATTACCTGATAGTTGTATTATTCGCTGAAATTCAGCTGGGGACAAACTGTCATTATGGGCATATAGTAGACCGGATCGAAAATTCGATTCCGTCGTTCGGAGTCTCAAAAGTTAGAGGAACTCATTAAAATTATTTCTGCATACTTTTTTTTTGCAAATCAGAAAAAATCCGCCGAAGCAATTTTGACTCTCCATGTTTTTTTCTTGTAACTTTTCATTTTTCACAGAACGCATACCTAAATCTGCTTAAATTTTAAATTTCTTACTGATACCAACATTTTGACACACAAAATTTTTAAATTTTGTTTCATTATAATTCTTATTGACCACCAAAAATTGAATTTATTTCTATTTTAAAAAACACATTTTTTAAAAGCGCTGTAAAAGACATATTTTTCATAAGATTTACGTGGAAATGTTATTTTTGGAATGGCATTAAGTTCTTCAACTTAAAGGACCTTCAGGAGAATCAAATTTGCTTCAGCGGTTTTTCTCCATTTTGAAAAAAAAATATGCAGAAATAATTTTAATGAGTTCCTCTTACTTTTGCGACCCCGAACAGCTGAAATTTTTTTCTCCATACAACAAAGATCCGGCCTTGCATATAGTGTCAAAATGTAGCGAGTAGGTGCAAACTATGTTGCTTCTTGTGTTGATTGAAATGAGAAATCAGCAAAGAATTATTTATTTTTCCTTTGCACATAATAATATCCACGTGATAAGATTTCTTAGATGGTATGTACTCTATAGTCGGCAGTATAGTTTTTAGAAAGGTGCTGAAACTGTGGTTAATGTTGTTGAATATGTTTGTAGTGGTTTCGGTGAGCGATATAGAGATGTTGTTTGTGTGTGTTTTCATTGTTCGAAAGCATTTGATCTTGTTGATCATGAAATTTAAATATCAAAATTTAATGTGCAAGCTCGTTTGCTTTGTCATTTCCACGAATGCCCTTATGCCCAGGTACCCATATATAGCTGATTTTAAGAAAGTTGGACATTTCGGATTATGCAGCACGGCATTCTTTGGCTACTTTAGATTTGATGGATGCTTGCTCCAACGATTTGATCGGTGCTTGGCTGTCCGAGAAAAAGTATATTTCTTGTTGAGAGATGACATTCTCTGAGAGCCATGTTGCAACATCCTTAATTGCCATCATTTCTGCTGGGAAAACACTGAGTTATCAGGCAGCCTACGATCCAAGAATACCCCTAATTCTTTAGAGTAGACTCCATACCCGACCTTGTCAATTAATTTTTACTCATCTGCATAGAAGTTTAGATACCCTGGTTTCCACGGCGCACATTTATTCCAGTATGTTTTAGGTGGAATAAGCGTGCCGTAGTTTCCATCAAAGGAAAGCAGTGGCTTACAATAATCAGTCCTTGGTGGAATGAAGCCGAATTTGTAGAGTATGGATGCGTGTCCTGAGTCCAGGATTTTCCATACTCCAGTTTACTTTAGTCTGATAGCCGGAAAAGCTGCCTGTTGCCTAGCAACCAAGTCGAGCGGTTGAAGGCGGGGTAAGGTCTCTAAAGCCACAGTCGGTGTTGTTCTCAGAGTACCGCTGATGCATATAGATGCCATTCTTAGGACTTTTTGCAGCTGGTTCAACCGTATCTAAGGCTGGAATCCATATCGTTGCTCCATATAGAAGTATAGTTCTGATGACTCCTGTATACAGCCAGTGAACGATATTGGGGGGAAAACCCCATCCTGTCCCTATAGCTTTTAATCAAGTGTATAGTGTAACTGTCACTTTCTTCGTACGCTCAGAAATATTGAGTTTCCAGCTAAGCTTCCTATCAAGAATGAGTCCTAGATATTTTACACTTCGTGATAAGGACAATGCAGACCCATTTAGCATGATTGGTGTGAGAGTCGGAATTTTATGTTTCCTTGTGAAAAGGACCAGTTCTGTTTTGGCCAGATTTACTCCAAGACCACTAAGTTCAGCCCTCAAAGAGCATTTTGCATAACGTAGCGTAGGGTATTGGAAAATTTGCCTCTGACTGCAATTGATAGGTCATCGGCCTATGCTTTCACTACACAGCCCTCCCTCTCTAGAGACAGCAGTACGTTGGTCACTACCAGATTCCAAAGGATCTGTGCAAAGCACAAAGGTGGATAGCACACCACCTTGTGGCGAACCTCTTATCACCGAATTTAGATACAGCACTGTACGCACATAGGTCTGATAAAATTACTCGGCACTTGAGTAGCTTATCTATTAGATCAGTAATGATTTTATTCACACCTAACCTACGCAACTCTAGTCGTATAGATTATGGCGTGACATTATTAAATGCTACCTCTATGTCTAGGAAAGCAGCTAAAGTGAATTCATTATGTAGGCGATGGTTCTGACCAGTGAGTGTAAAGCCGTTTCGACAGACCTTCCCTTGCTATGTGCATGCTGTGATGCCGATAAGAGAGCAGAGTCGATACTGCTGCGTAGATACAGATTCAATAGCCGTTATGACGTCTTCAAGAAAAATTACGTTAGACTTAAAGGCCTGAAATCTTTGGGAGTGGTATGTGATGTCTTCTCTGCTTTGGGTATAAATACAACTCTGGCCTTATTCCAATATTTGGTTGGGATATATCAGGATTATGTAGCCATTGAAAATAATTCGAAGCCAAGGCAAAATATATTTCGCAGCTTCTTGTATTTCTACAGGGTAAACCCCATAAGGCCCTGGTAATTTATAGGGCTTGAAGATGTTTATCGGTCATTTTAGTTTCCTATCGGAGAGTATGCCTTCGGTGTCCTGCGTATATCAGCTAGGATTTGGTAGTTGTTCATCAATATGCGCGCTACTGCCAAGGAAGTGCGTATCTAATAGGAGGTTGAGAGACTCCTCACCGCGTGCCATCAAACCTTTCCAGAAAGCCGGGAGTGCATGGTGTGCTAGCGAGAATCTTGCGCAGCCTGGAAGCCTATGCGATTTCTTCAATTCCTTCACAAAAATATTTCCAAGAGGATATTTTAGCTATCCTAGTTTCAGTTTTGAAATTTTTAAGGTATCGTTGGCACATAAATCGAGATTTTTTGGAAAGAATTCTTTGGTGCATTTTTGTCTACAAACTCAGCAAACTATACATTGTTCAAAGATTTAAAGTAAATTAATTAAGCTTATTTTATCAATATCTAGCCTCTTTCTCGAATTATCAACGAAAAGTTTTTTTGATCCCGAATAAAGCTAATTTTCGCTCTATCTCAGTTTCAGAGATGTAAGGGTTTGAAAATTTTGGTGCATTTTTCGACATAAAATCCAAACCGTATATCAGATAAGGACGATATATACACCAAATAGATTAATATTACACTAGCTGCAAGTCTGCACACTTGGAAAAATTTTAAAAATTTTGGTTGGCACATAAGTACAGATTTTTTGGAAGTAATTCTTTTGTGACTTTTTGGCTACAAGCTCATCGAACTATGCATCGTACAAATACTTTAAGCTTATTTTATCAATATCTAGCCCCTTTTCGCTCTATCTATCGTAGTTTCAGAGATATAAGGGTTTGAAAATTTTTGTGCGTTTTTCGATATAAAATCGAAACCGTACATCGGATAAGGATAATATATACTCATAACTGATTAATATGAGTCAGTTTGTCTGCACATTTGAAAAAATTTGGTACATAAATCGAGATTTTTTTGAAGGAATTCTTGATAAATCGTATAAAGCTTACAAATGTTCGAGTTTGAGATTCATAGAATGGACTGCTCTGTAGTATGTGGAGTACCCTAAGGCAGTTGGACCGCTACTATTTAAAATTTTTATTAATGATTTGAAAAGGATATATTTTAATAGTAAACTTTTTATGTTTGCAGATGATATGTGTCTATTGTATAAGTATAATCATTTGCAAGTGTTAAAAACTCATATTGAGTACGATGCTGCAATTTTTTTGGAATTCATGAGATTGAATAAATTTATTTTAAATAGAGACAAAACTAATTTAATAAGATTCAAAACGTGCAACGTGGCGAAAGATGAAGTAATGAGCGTACAGATTGGCGGTATTACAATAAATGAAGAAAACATCGTAAAATATATGACTATGACTCTTGATCATAACTTAAGTTGGGAATCTTTTAAGAAACTAAAAAGCAAAACTGCGTCAGGAATTGGAATTTTTTAAATTATCTAAGATTAATTTAAATACTGAAACAAGGCTTTTACTTTATCATTCCTTAGTGCATTCGAATTTGACGTGTATTCGAAAAGTCAATTCGAACTGAGTGTTATACAAATAGAATAACAAGACAAGCCTCACACTTGGGGGTAGTAAGGTGTTGCTTAGGTCTGACTAAGCAGCAAGTTATCTTTGCTGAACCAAGTGAATATAACAAGATACCTCAAAAAATATTCGAACGCTGTCTAGCTTAAAGCAAACTTTAAAAAAGTATTTGCTACAAAATGTTGAAGTACCTCTTACATTTTTAACAATTAATGCCCTATTGCACCCAAAGAAAATAGGTCTGCAAATATGGTATTTTTCAACCACCACCAGGAGCAAAAAAGGAGGAGGGGGATGACCGCTTTTAGTTTTTTCTGAAAGCCAGTTAAATTTACTATCCCTCAAGGAAAAATCGGAAGGCTTCCATCTAAAAATGATTAAGAAACATTCCCCACCGTATCTTTCGGAAGCTTAAGGGTAGTGTTGTATTTATGTTCTTTCCAAACCGCTTTTTTAAGAATGCATGTGGAAACTTTTACTTATTGTCAAGCAATGACTACAGAAAATATCAATATCATGGTTTCCTAGCCGCTTATTATAGAATTCGATAATCTACTGGTAGCGCGCTTGACTGTCGCTCAGGGGTCCTGGGTTCGAATCCTGGCCGGGCATTTTCATAACAATTAAGAGAAATGTAAATACATTATTTTTAGAGCAGGAGAGAGGACTGCTTTCAATTCATTTTTTAAGACAGCGGCGAGGAATGTTTTCCTTTAATGACATGCTATGTAAAAAAAGAAATGGAGTGTCCAATAGAAGGGAATGGTTCCTACATGCCATGGAATGTTTCCTGTTTACATCTGGGAATGTTTCCTGTTTACATCTGGAAATGTTTCCATTCTCAGAATGTTTCCAGTATAATTCCTGGCGGGATAATACTGTTTCAATACATGCAGTGTCACCTATACATCGTCATAGAAAAAAATTAGCGTGAAAAAGGCAACCTTACTGTTCGAGTAGTCGTAAAATGGGTTAAAAGAGGAGTGGTGGAAAAAATTCAATTACGCATGGTACTTGTACTAAATACTGGTAGTTATTTGTGCTAATTTGGTTAACTCTATAGGGCGGCGGAGTTGTCAGGAAGTCATTAAAAATAAAGGAACAATAACAAAATACTAAGTTGATAACTTTTGTGCTATAGAAAAGGTAAATTTTCAGAAAATATACAAAGAATTGCAAAAATTGTGATTTGTATCTATTATTTTGTTCCAGGGATGATTACCAAAAATATTGAAATTGGACTTTTGTTGCACTGTACGCTAATAAATCAGATTGAATTTATGAAATACGTGAGAAGTGAACGTGATATGTATGCACACACTTTTTCTGATAATTTACGTAAATAAATTTGAGCAAAATTTTTGCTATTATCTAAAAGAATATTAAAGAATATTAACGTTTTTTTATTTTTTTACGCAACTTTATGTCTTTTCAGAATAGTTTCACTTTGATTCAAACACAATACGAGTATATATGCTAATGTGCAATGACAACACAAATTAAATATCAAATTAAAATATCCAATATTGGCCGCATTCAGCGCAGACAACAGTTGGCAACTCTTGTGTGAAAATTCGCTGAATGGTTGAATTTTAGGAGCGTTAACTAAAACTAATCAGACAGCGGACGCCATTTATTCGAGCGAACAAATTCTATGCTACATGAACACAACTGTTTGGTTAACTTTTAGATGCTGCTACTGACGATGTTAACTTAATAAACACAGAAAGAACGTAGCAAATTTAAGTGAGAAACCTTTGCAATTGAATTAAGTTTACATAAAAACTAGATATAATTAAATTGAATCTAACTTCTGACGTGTAGAGTAGCAACACATTCAGAGAAAAACATCGTGAACTAAGGTAGCGCTACCATTACAGTTCACAACAGTTGTCTGCGCTGAATGCGGCCATTGAATAGCAATTACTACAACTGTTTTAAAACATGTCAATAAAATTCATTCAAAGCAGAGTTCTTGACGAATTCGATACGTTATTGTAAAAATTGTATTATGTATCGAAAATGTATCAAATTGTTAAAAAAACAACAAACCATAACCTGTGGAAACACGTATTGCTGACAATTTCGACAAGGTTCTTCGAGAATCAGCCTTGACTTTATTGCAACAATGGATTGTCAATTTGTCAATACACACGCATCATAACAAATACAATATTATTAAATAAATCTATAATAAATATAAACATAAAAACTACATTTTCAAAATAAGATTTCTTATCAATAATGAAAAAAAATCTAAAAAATTCATTATCAAATAACTGCACTAATGTAAATAGCATAAAATATTTTATGTATTTATAATTGCAGGGCAAGAACATGGTATGCTACAAAAAAAATAATTTTATAATACATTAAAGCTCTATTTTTGTATAATGAATTGGAATTGAATAAGGAAACTTTTACCCAAAGCTTTTTATTTGATAAGGAATAGCCGAAATCTCTTATGTGGGTAATCATTTAATAATATATCGAGCTTAAAAAAAATCGATATTTTAATTATGTGGCTTATCACGTTATTGCAATAAGCAAACAAAAGTTCTTTACAAAGTGTCTTTACTTACAATATTTGATTGCGTGCGAACTGTCAAATTGAATTTCATGATAAATATCTCAAGTGTAGTCATTCATATCATGAAATTGTTCATATCATGAAATTTATCTCTTGAAATATTTCTTGAGATATATTTCATGAGATGAGCTGTCACTTTTCAGAAAAATTTATAAGTGTGTGCATTTTTAAGAATTTTTCAAGCAAAAAATATTGCAAAAGCATTAAAAAACTGAAAAAACATAAAATGGAATGGCGAATGGAAGAAATTATTAATTTAATAAAATTTTACAATCAATTCCAAAATGAAATTTCATGAGATGAAGTGCACACCTTAATATTATAGCATGAAATCTGGACATCATGAAATTCAATTTGACAGTTCACATGCAATCAAATATTGTAAGTGGAGACACTGTTGGCATTTTCGTATTGTGCATGTTTTCTGTGCATGAAAAAATTGTGCATGTTTTCTGCCCTCTTTCTACCATCTTTGAGAAATCTGATTTTTTCTTCTCTTGAGGTCAACATTTTCGCGAAAAGAACACGATTAAATTTTAGTGGTCACTATTTTTATTCTCAAGAGGACAGATTTTCTAAAAAGGGCAGAAAAAATTTTGCATTTTTTCGAGAAACGAAAACACCATGTATTACAGAACATACCACTAAGCAGACTAGACAGCTGTTTCGTTGATTGGCAACATCAACTCTTCCGTAGTCTTCTTTGATTTATGTAGCCCTTTAACTTTGTCAAGTTAATAAGCACAAGTTTTGCTTAATTAAAACGGAATTAAATGTGCTTTTTGTCTTTGAAAGCATTGTTATTCGACTATATTTTAAAATGCAAAAATTACAAAATATAAGTGACTTGTTGTGATCATTGCTTACTTCTTTATCACGAATACGTAGGCTCCAGCAATTTGACTCGAATTGTTGTGTTAAATTAAACAAAGGTGTTGCTCTTTGATAGCTTTTAACCTTTTATTGCATTGGTTATTGCTAATTACAAATATTGGCTTTTATCTTCAACATTATCAAATTTTTGTTTTAGGTTGGCTTTTTTGTTTCTGGTTTGTTTAAGTTGTTGGCTTTTGAAAAATTTTGACTTTTTTCTTTTCATTATTTTGCTTCCATTTAGCTATCGCTGCAGTATTGCTATTAAAACTGTTAAGAAAATACGAAAACATCCTTCTTTCGTGTTAAACCTAAAATTTGCTTTATTCTCTTTTCTTTTTTACGAATTAAAAATACACTTTAATGTTGCTTGACAATCTTTTGTTGTCGCTAAGCTCTTTTCCGCATTTCTATTGTCTATTTTCCATTAAAATAATTTTCTTTTATTTTGAAAAATGCCGGTAAACAATCTAGAAAACACGGATTTTTTTCAGATAAGTTCTTCCTTTTTTGTGGTTCTTTTAAATTCTTTGGCAAATACCAAAGCCGTAACACCTTTGTTTTGTTTTTCTTGTTGTCCTTATTTTATAAGACCGTTATGTTTTTATCCCATTACTTTTCATTTGTTTACTTAGGGTGTTGTCGACCAACTTGTTAACCTTCTGAACAAAAGCTTAATAAACCGTTTACTCTGGGGGAAATAGTTTTCAAGCAAATTGTTTTAACGTACAGTTTTTACATATCTACTAGCTGAAACCCGGCGCGTTGCTGCCACTCTCCCTATTCAAACGCCCATAAAATGTTATCAGTTAAACAGCATGTCTAAATTGAGGTAGAATACTGAATTCCGAGACTGTGCGACCTATATCCACAAAGCCATTCGATATAACAAATTAGGGTTGTATAGGAAGTGCCACGCCCTCTTGATCACCGCTCATAGAATGTAATCAATTAAACTGCATGTGTACATGGAGGTTGAATACCGAATTCTAAAACTGTGCGACATATATCTCCAAAACTATTCGATAGCACAAATTTAGGTTGTATGGGAGGTGCCACTGCCCTTTTCCTTACGCCCATAAAATTTAACCAATGAAACTGCATGTGTAAATTGAGGTCGAATACTGAATTCCGAGGCTGAGTTACCTATAACTCCAAAGCTATTCGATATCGCAAATTTGGGTTAAGTTGGAGGTGCCACGCCCCCCGACAAACTCTAAAAAATTTTATCAGTAAATCTGCTTGCGTAAATTTTGGTCAAATACTGAATTCCGATGCTGTGCGACCTATAACTCCAAAGCTATTTGATAGCACAAAGTTGGGTTGTATGGGAAGTGTCACTCCCCTTTTCCCTACGCCCATAAAATGTAAGAAATGAAAGTGCATGTATAAATTTAGGTCGAATACCGATTTCTTACGCTGTCAACCTATAACTTCAAAGCAATTCGATATTGCAAATTTGGGATGTAAGGGAGATGTCAGGCCTCCCTGTCCAACGCCCATAAAAAAAATCATTGAAACTGCATGTGTAAATTGAGGTCAAAAACTGAATTCCAAAGCTGAATTCCTATAAATTCAAAGCTATTCGATATCACCAATTTGGGTTGTATGAGAGGTGCCCCTCCCCCTTGTCCAACTCCCATAAAATTTCATCACTGAAACGGTACGTCTAAATTGTGGTCGAATACCGAATTTCTAAGCTGTGCAACCCATAACGCTATTCGATAACACAAATTGTTTTTATATTAATGGGAGGTAAAAGAAGGTGTGGCATTTCTTCTTAAACCATCTCGTACTCAAAGCAAAGCCACTTACAAAATTTGAGCTCAATCGGACCAATAGTTTTGGAGTATTGTGATATTTCCAAAAGTAGGCGTAGATGAAGTGTGACAACGCCCGTTTTTATTAAAGTTTTAATTTAATACGATCAAAACCTTCTTAAATATAGCATTTTTATTGATTTGTGGGCGATAAAAGGGGTGCGGCATTACTTTTTTCCTAAACCTTTGCGTAGCAGTTACGAACAAACCAGTAGAAGGAAGTATCCTATTTGGTCTAGTCGTTTTCAAGTTTTAAGCATCCGAACAAATCACGATTCATTTTTATATGTACAGATATTGATTTGTGGGCACTAAAAGTGGGCGTGAAAACATTTATGTATCGTGACTGCCTCTTGGAGCACCTACACAGCAAGTTTCAGTATAAAAATGTGTAGAACTCCGGAATTGCCATGATTTCGAAAAAGTGAGCGTATATATATTGCGACGAAAAAGTTATTTTTGTACAGTTACTGACAGTTACCATCTGAACAAAATGATAATATCTTAGTTTTTACGATCGAAACCGTCTGATATATATCCCTTATTTGGTTTGTGGTCGATAGCGCAAATTTGGCTTGTATGGGAGGAACCACGCCCCCTCGTCCAAACGTTACCAAACCTCACTGGAACAATCTATCTCCTCGGCAAACGTTGTTCTGCCACAGACCGCCTTACTGCTATACACAAAAATGTCAAGAAATGTCAAATATATTCACCATTTTCAGTACAGCTGCCGAAAGTAGCCATGTGCACTAAATAACCACATTTTATTCTAATACGATCAAAACCGTGCGAAATATAGCATTTTTGTTGTTTTGCAAGCGGTAAAAAGGGGTGCGGTAAAATGTTTCCCTTGAGTCATCTCGTAATCGAAACAAATCGACTGCCCAAATTTCAGCTCAATTTAGGTTAAGCCTGGCGCACTTTACTTCACTGGACGCTAACTCCCCGAAAAGTGAGTTTAACTAAAGTAGGGCAGGCCTATTTTTAGTGCACTTGCCGAGAGTAACCATATGTACTGAATTACAAAATTTTTGTCTAATACGACCCAAACCGTTGAAATAAAACGTTTTCATTGGTTTTTGGGCGGTAAAAGGGGGGCGTGGAGACCAATTTTTAGTACAGTTGCTAACAGTAACCGTACAAACTAAGCCAACATTTTAGCTCAATCGACCCAGTAGTCAATTTTGATGGTTTCTTAAAAAGTGGGTGTGGCTATATAGCGATGACGCCCTTTTTTAGTACAATTGCCGAAAGTAACCATACAAACTTAAGTATCATATGTTAGTCTCATACGGCCAAAACTGCATGAAATATAGCATTTTCACTGATTTGTGGGCGCAAAAGGGGGCGTGGAAACCAATTTTTCGTACAGTTACTGTCAGTAACTTCACAAACCAAAGTAACAAATTTAAGTCTTATACGACCAAAACCGTCTGAAATAAACCATTTTCATTTATTTGTGGGCGGTAAAAGGGGGCGTGGAAACCCATTTTTAGGACAGTTGTCGACAGTAACCGTACATACTAAATTACAAAATTTTAGCCATATACGACCCAAACCGACTGAAATATAACATTTTTATTGATTTGGGGGCGGTAAAAGGGGGGTGTGGCAAATTTTTTTCCTCAACCATCTCGTACCTGAAACAAATCGACTGCTAAAATTTCAGGTCAATCGGTTCAGTAGTTTTGGAGTCTATAGACATCACAAAGCCAGACACACATCGTTTTGCTTTATATATATATAGATATTGATTTGTGGGCGTTAAAAGTGGGCGTGAAAACATTTATAAATTGTGTTCGTCTCTTGGAGCACCTAAAGAGCAAGTTTCACTGTAAAAATGTGCAGAACTCCGGAATTGCCATGATTTCGAAAAAGTGGGCGTATTTATATAACAACCACGCCCATTTTTTGTACAGTTACCGACAGTAACCATCTGAACAAAATCCCCAAATCTTAGTTTTTTACGATTGAAACCGTGAGATATTTTTCTTTTTTTTTGTTTGTGATCGATGGAGCAAATTTGGCTTGTATTGGAGGTACCACGCCCCCTTCTCCAATCGTTACGAAACCTCACAGGAACACTCTCAAGATATGGCTTTATTTTCCCTGAAAATTTCATAAAGATCGGTTCAGCGGTTTTGGAGTCTATACGTGATATAGCCACATACCCACATACCCACATACCCACATACCCACATACCCACATACATACATCCATTTTTATATATATAGATGTATCAGTCAACAGTATCCATCCTCTTCTTTGTATGTTGCTACTTATTTGCCTTCAAAACTCTTATAGAAAACGTATTAGTTTTAGCACTTGAATATAATGAACTTTATGCAGCCTTGTATTTTTGGATCTTTGTTTTGGTTTTGGTTTTGGTTTTTTGACGCAGGATTCTTTTTCTTGTTTGAAAATATTTTGTTTGAGTCAAGGGTAAAATCTATTTTTCTATTTCAAAAAAATCCTTTTTTATTAATGTAACAAAATGAAATCGCAAAAGAATGCAGAATTCCAAGAGCAATATGTTATTGTTGCAGAAGTCATTAGAAAACCATCACTTTTCTATCCACATTAAAGGTATGCACGGGTGCACTTGATACAAGTTTTAACACATTTATTTATTTAACACAATTCTGTCAACAATACTGTCTTGCTCTCTGCCATGGTGTAAATTATCCAGGTGAAAGCGGTTTTTTCACCTCTCTCACAAAAATGAACACTAGTCTTGTCAAAAACAGCTGATGCCAAACTTTAAGCAAACCTAAATAAAACGAAGTTTGTGAAAGTGTTTGTTTTTAATTTATTTTTTTTTTTAACGAAAAAATCTTTCTCATTTATTTAATTTTATTATCATGTTTACATATATGACAAATTCTTTTAAATGCAGTTAGAAATCAAAGAATAACAGCAATTATACCAACAATTAAATAAAAAGAAAAATTTTAAATTACTTATTGTAAATTAAAAAATTTAAGCAACGACTAAATTTAACAAGTTATAATCAACAAATAAATGAGTTTGATTAAAAAAATTACTTAGTTATAAGCTATAATTTTAACAATAAACTATAATTGTATTGAAATTTAGACTAATGTTTAAATTACTTTTAAGAAACTTTTTAAAATAAAGAAGAAGATAACATTAATCAAGTAGAAAATAGAATATAGAAGAATGATAGTATCAAGAGAAGTGATGGAATATTGCATGCTGAAAGTTGTGCTTATTTCGGATACTTTTTATTCTTGAAGGAAGCGAATTCCACATTCTGATAGCGTTCATAAAGAAGAGTCTGTTGGAGTTCAAAAAATTGTATACAGAGATTACAACGTTCATATTTCTGGTCGATCTACAAAACTGTAACTTATTAAATAAGTAATCAGAAGTTTGCGTATAAATTAAATAATGCAAAAAAATACAGTTTCTAGCATCCAAGTAATTGAAAGCACTGCAACCAAGTACTCGATTGATTGCTCAAATGACTTATACGGTCAAATTTTTTAAGACCATAAACATATCAGACAGCATTATTAAATACTTAGTTATAACTTAAGCTTTGACCTAGAATCAAGCTTACTGTATACAACTACTGAGTAGGAAATTGTAGGCATTATGAGTTGAACCACTAGCTTTCTTCTAGTCTCAACAGGCACAAATGTAGTAAACCGTACAAACAACAGAGTTAATATGATGTTTACAGGAAAGTAAGAATTTAATATAGTAACCGAGATTTTTAACTTCACCTATTAATTTCAAGTCGATGCCATTCAGAAAAATGGATGGTATATCTAAGAAAGATTATCTAGACTTAAAAATCGGCAGAACAAATGATTTAAGATGGTTAAGATTAAGCTTACTAGCTTCAACCCATTCAACTATTTTACTCATGTCTTCATTTACCTCAACACATAAATCGTCAATAAGATCAATTGGTTTGGACAAGTGCAGTTGAAGATCATCAGCATATGCATGTATGGTTGCATAACGGCATTTGCTGAAAATATCATTAAGAAACATTGCAAACAAAAGCGGACCAAGTACCGAGCCTTGAGAAACCTCACAGGATAAATTGTTGAAAGCAGACACACTATTTCCCACCCTTACTCTTTGAGACCTTCCAACTAAGTAATTATATAACAGACGGACCGCAGTGATAGAAAACCCAAAATTAACTCTAGTTTTTGACATAGTAATAAATGGTCCACAGATTTGCCAAGACCTTCAACAGCTTGTCTTATTTTGTTGACGTGTTTTAAGCTAATCGCCTTGCTATAATAGACAAACCTTACAGCTCCAAGCCTAATTAATACCAACAAATTGCGACTAAAGCAAGCGAAGGATTTGCTGCTGCCGCTACTATTAAAGCTGCTGCTCGATTTCTTTACATGGTTGATCTTCTTTTCTCCACAATTTGTTATCGCGTGCTCTTTTAACTTTTTGATTAACTTCAGCTTTTTAAAAAATATACACTATTTAACAAAACAATAAAAGCGTTTAAAGCTGCATTAGCGAACGACGAAATACTTTTCTAAGAGCTAATTATAACGAATCATAGCCGATAAACATTGACTGCAGCAGTCGTTCACCGACAAAAAGAAAACTTGCCATCAGAGAGAAATGTCGCAGTATTCTCGACGACTTAATCATAATGAACGCAACAGCGACAATCTGTGTTTCATACAAAACATAAACAAATTCTGCTATGTTCGCTCTTGTCGTATATCAAATTAGAAATAGATTGAAGTCTGCGGCAGCAACAATTGTGGTCGTGTTCTCTCTTTGTCGTGCCGTCTTCAAAAAATACATCTTCATAAGAAAACATGCGTTCTATTTTTTGACAATTGGCGTTCGTCGCTAGTCGCAGTCAATGTGTATCGGCTATCACTTGAGACTTATAAACAACCTCGCTCTTTTTGAGACAATTTTTTGACAACATAACCTGGATAATTAGATCATGGTTCTCTGCAAACAAATCAAATGAGTGACTGCGGCGAAAAAATATGGTTTTTGCGACCCAAAATTTTGTGAACGTCGAGTGAGGCTTGTGTTGTTATTGCTTTTATATATTTGTAAGTTTGCATAAGCGAAAAGCCAAAATGTATGTATGGCTTTTTTTAGTAATCATTAGACAGCGGAAAATATGAAATAGCATATTTGTATTGAATGATCACATAACAATTTCGATGACACAGATATGCGTCCCGAGAAATTCTATCTCGAAAAACATAACACAATTTTTGCATATTTGCATATTGCATTCAAATATTAATTGCATATGCAAATTAAAAAATTGCATATTTGCATATTATATGCATATGCAAAATTTATGCAAGTCCATTTAATCACAAATGTATATTCGTAACTTCTATCACAGACATGAACGTTTTTAGAAGGTGCAGTATAGGAATGAAAGATGCGCTTTTTAAACTGTACAGTACTATTTTTTGGACAATGTACTGTTTTATGACATGCACCCAAGAAAGTACGCAAAAGTACTTTTTTAATAATGTACTTTTTTGTACTGTTTTTTTTGTATAAATTTAGCGTGTTGAAAATATTTTAAATTTTCTGAGTGCGAAAAAATCAGCCCGTCTAAATTGTTACCAAAATTATTTTTTGTCATAGACTCCCGCTGAAAGCACTCTGCTTTTTAGAGTTTACTGGTTATCTTGGATATGTTTTAAATGATGAAAGAACTGAGCGAGAAATTTTAACATCAAAAAGATCCAGGGTTTTATGGCTACTTAGCTGAAACCATGATTAAAAGAATATTTAGTTTTATGTTTTTTTATTGGAGAAAGGAAAAAAAAAAGATTTGTATTAAAAAATTTGAAAATAGCTGGCGAACATATTCCTAAATGTAAGTATGCACCCTTGACTTCATGTGATGTGGAAAGAAGCTTCTCCGTATACAAAATGATATTTTCTGAAAAGAGTCAAAATGTCGCCATCGACAACTTAGAAGAAGTTTTAATAATATATTGTTTATGAATTATAGAACATAATTTTGAACATATAATCTATATATAAACAGGCGTAGGAAAAACAGTTCGGTACTATTTTCTCCCGTGTTTCTTAACCGATTTGAATAATTTTTGTTTGAAAAGAATAAGAGTAGGGATAAGTAGTGCACATAATACTTTTTCTGACCTTTGACCGGACATATAAGCGTTCAAAACAGAATTTTTCAAATAAAAGCTAAGCTATAAGAGATGGAAGAAAACGATGTAAATGGAAATTTTAGACATTGCTGATATGTAAAAATTGTTTGACAGACATTTCCCTACATTGACAGGATACCCTACAATAAGCACTTTTTTATGTAACATATGCGAATATATATTGGGATTGCAATATTTCTTACAAACAGTAAAATTTGAAAAATTCCCGTTATTTTTTGCATAAAATTGGCATATCATAGATATGGATTAATAAATGCATTAATGAAAACAAAATCAGTATAAATCCAAAACTTGACTTCAATCAAACTTAAAATAAGTTTTGCATATAATTCCGATGTCTAGTAATCATAGTGTAAGCGACACTTGGGTACAACGCAAAAATAAAATCAACTAGTATTAAAGAATTAAACAGTAGTATTCAAGAAAGACACGGTTGTTTTCAATACTTTTATTTCCAGACAGGATCTATACATAACAGCAGTAATGAGAACTTATACTACTTATATATTTTATTATATAATATAATTTTATATACACTTGCAATTATATTTTATTTATATACACTTAACTACTCAACTTCTTTAATTTTCTAACTTTTTATGGCAATTTTGACCAGGCAATTCTGGGGCCCTACTCTGTAATGCGATTCGAAAACCAATGCGATTCGCACTCTGTAACTCTTTCGCTTGAGTGAGAGTGTTGCTTGCTAAATTTTCCTGGAAGTTTGTACATAATTTGGCATCATTGGACGAATCGTATGAAAATGTATCCAAAATTTGGCATCACTTTTTACTAAACGTCAAAAAATTGTCAGGAAAATATAGACAAAGAAATTTTTAGCAAAACAAACAAAAAAAAAGTTCAAAAGTTAAAAAAATTAAATATAAAAAATGACTTTGTGGTTACATGGTGATGACAAGCAGCAAGAACGGTTGCAGCGGCGAATTATAAGGGATCACTGTAATGTGATGGCTATCAGTGATAAGAGGTTATTAAGAAATAATGTATATTGCCGTCCGCTAAGCGTTAAACTATTCATTTTTAATTTTTTATTTTTCAGTTTTGTTAAAAATGTTCGCCTTAACAAAGAAGAATTTATATACGTTTTTGCAGTTGCCGTCTTTAATTGCCCCTTGGCCAAGTCAGGATGTTCCTGGAAGAAATCCACCAACAATTCAAATTGCCGCGGCTGATATTTTTGCAAGATTCCCTGTGTAAAAATTAAATGGTTAAAACATATTAAATCATGTTAATATTCGTAAAAACTTACATTATTATTTATATATCGCTTCATGATTCAATTATGTTGATAAATTTAATTTATTTTTTTATCTGCTAAAGAAAAAGAGCTGTCGAATGAAAATTCCGAAATTCGAGTGACTTTTCACTCTCATTCGCGTTGCCAAGTGCCGAAAATGCGAAAAGCGAAAAGCGAAAAGGGATAAATTAATATGCGAAAGTCGGAAAATAAAATGCGAATTTCAGATTACAGAGTACCTTCTGTTCGAATTCGAGCAATTTTACTTTCGAATCGCATTACAGAGTAGGGCCCCTGAACTTTATGGATCGTTTAAATTCCGCAAAATTTTAATCTAACCTCTCAATTGTTCAAACACACATTACTAGTATATAGTCCACATTTCGAGCAAATTTTCCCCTGTACTGTGTCTTTTACTGATGAGCATAGAATATATTACGGAATGCTTGCATACGATTTGAATTTTTCGAAAAGTAGAATTCCATTGCTGCTAATTTAGAGTTCATTTGAGGACTGAGTTATTGATTACGGTGCACAGTGCGCTTTTTTAAATTTTAGGATGACATTTTGGCTTTTTTTTTTTTAAATTTTCTAAAAATATATTTTTATTCGTCAGATTATAAAAGATGTATTATGAATGTGGTATTAAAACCTTGATGTATTGTATGGTTTTTTTTATAATGGTTGAAACTTTTTTAATAAACATAAGCTCAATAAAACCCAAAAAATAACGTCAAGTTTAAACAATAATAACTTCGAGCACAAAGTATATTTTAAGGTTTGGTTTTTGGGTTTTGGGACTTTTTTTGCTTAAATTGCTTTTGAAATTAATATAAGATACAATAAAAAATGTTAATAAATAAAAATTAATAAATAAAATAAAAATGAAATATGACTGTAAATTTTTAAAGTAATGAAAATTTGAGTAAAATTTAGTAGAAAATATCTAGCTAACTAAGCATTATTAAAGTCGAAGGCTATAATTATCATAAAATATCGTACCTCTACCCTCTGTTTCTGTAAAAACCTGCTGCATCTAGCTGCTCTTAAGAAAAACCACTTAATTTGAAAAAGTCTTAAAAATAAAATTATGCCCTAAAATGCACTGCTTTCCAAGACAATTTGTAGGTGCTCATAAATTTAAAGAAAATAAAACAGAATTCATAATTTCAAACAAGTTGTGACCTTAATTCGTATCAGCAACCATTTTGTAAAAATTTTTTTTTTAAATTTCGTTAATTTGGTAATATTGTTTTATAGGAGATATATCTAAAAGTTATCCAATTTGAAATATTTTATACATGACGTTTAAGTGAAGTTAAATGAACTAAATTTACTCTTTAACAACTCTTTAAACTCTATTAAAAAGCAGTTTTATGCGGGTTTTTTATTAAAAAATATGGTTTGTATGGGAGGTAGGCGATGGAGTTGACCTAGAATTCTAATTTTGTTGTGCTGTTACTTAGTTGAGGCTAAAACTCATTTGTTCAAAATTTCATGGCCCTAGCTTTTATAGTTTCTGAGATAATTCTGAGATAGCAAATGCTATCCTAAAATCGAAAAAAGCGCACTGTGCGTTTTTTGGCAAAAATGGCCCACTCAAAATACTGAAAATAGAACTGCGTGAGAGAAGGCAAAACTCGATATTCGTACATTTGACAATTTCCAAAACAATTCTGGTTTGTACGAAAATGAAGATCCTACCGTTCTTGTGAATGATTTTATACGACTGTTTTTTTTTTATTTTATACGATTTACGTAGTCACGTGCCGTTTTGAAAAATCTTCCCCTGTGACAGATCGTAACGTTCCTCCGAAACCCTCCCTAACTCAACTCAGCATCACGGCATTTTTAGACAGTAGTTTTGACATTATTTGCAGCCAAATTTTGTGAACTTTTGTGAGAGATAAAACACATGTATATGACATGAAATATCTGCTTCTAATATCTTTATAAACTTAACTGTGCTTATTCATAGCTTATAAAAATAAATATTTAATAACGTCCATCCGGATTACGGCTTCGAATATTTTGAAAAAAATTTAAGAAAAGCTGTCAAAAAATCTATTAGATTGTTCAATTATGGACTAAGCAAACCAACAAAAGGAGAGGGGATCCTTTTAAGCGTTACATGAAGCCAAATGAACTCAAATGTGCAACAGGTTCTTGATGGAAAGCTTGATGCAACATTTGCCTTAAGACAATTTAACTCACACAAACACATGGCTACACTCAAGGGAATTTATTAGAGGAAAGACTTGTGCGCGAAAAAAGAAAGCGGCATGGTAGCAACAAAAAAGGCGACATAATTTACTCCACTTGAATACAAATTAAAAGTGAAACGGAATGTCAATACAACCGTCTAAAAAGCACAACTTGTAAAAATCACGTTACAAGGAATGATTAAGCGTATGCTAGGAAACACTAAAAACATAAATAAAACGTTAACTTCAAGCTAGGAACTGCTAATTATTTTAATAATTGTTGACTAAATCCGAGGACGAGACAATAGGCTTAAATAGGAAATGTCGCAGTGGTTTCAGAAGCATTACATTATTTTGTAATTGTATGTAACGTGTCAAGGTCACTGAAAATTTTCGTACGCTATGACAAGTGTTCGGACGAAAAATGTATGCTGGGCTTGCTAGCAGGCGATGGACTTTTTATATACATCTAGCGCAGCACTGCATTATATCCCACCGGGAAAATATGAATTAATCCTTAAAAAAATCGTAAAGTAAGTCTTTTGCTTACATTTTAGAATGTATTCCAAAGAATATATAAATTTAAAGCAAAACCTATGAATTGGTATCAATACACAAAACATATACTGATTCGTTTTGATACTATACTATACTATACTATACTATACTATACTATACTATACTATACTATACTATACCATACTATACTATACTATACTATACTATACTATACTATACTATACTATACTATACTATACTATACTATACTATACTATACTATACTATACTATACTATACTATACTATACTATACTATACTATACTATACTATACTATACTATACTATACTATACTATACTATACTATACTATACTATACTATACTATACTATACTATACTATACTATACTATACTATACTATACTATACTATACTATACTATACTATACTATACTATACTATACTATACTATACTATACTATACTATACTATACTATACTATACTATACTATACTATACTATACTATACTATACTATACTATACTATACTATACTATACTATACTATACTATACTATACTATACTATACTATACTATACTATACTATACTATACTATACTATACTATACTATACTATACTATACTATACTATACTATACTATACTATACTATACTATACTATACTATACTATACTATACTATACTATACTATACTATACTATACTATACTATACTATACTATACTATACTATACTATACTATACTATACTATACTATACTATACTATACTATACTATACTATACTATACTATACTATACTATACTATACTATACTATACTATACTATACTATACTATACTATACTATACTATACTATACTATACTATACTATACTATACTATACTATACTGTACTGATTTGGGTACTTTCATGGTGATAATTCCAAATTATGGCAAAACAAACAGTGTCAAAATTATTCACCATAACGGAGTACGCGTGGTGGTATAAACCTATTTCAAAAAACTTACAGCTCGTATTGTGGACTTCAGATTTTGAATTTTAGATGCAGTATTTCTTTCTTCAAAATAAGTAACAAAAGAATCACTTGCACTTTTTAAGACATTACTTACAAGTATTTTTTTAATTGAATTTTCATTCATCACTTCCGATTCTGATCTCATTCTGATTTTATGCTTGTTTGAGATATATTGAACGCAAAAGTGAAACGACTTCTTATGTACTAATATATAAATAAAACCCAAATTATATATGTATAGAAAAAGTTCTGATACAAAAGAAATTCAAGAAAGAGCACACTTCACTGTCTGTTTGAGAGTGCAACAAGCTATGTTAAAAATGTAATTGAATTAAATTTCAACAGAAACACAAAGATTTGAAGTGCCTACCTGTAGGTATTTTCTGTTGATCTATCGCCAGTATATGTAATATAATGTATAAAAATAAAAGACCAAGACGGCTATCATCGGATATAAAAAGAAAACGTTTGTAATGACGATGATTGCGCGTGCAAAAAGATGACTTTTCATTTACCATTCATTACGAATGCTAAGAATACGAATGAGCAAACGGACGCATTACAGCATTGTAACTGGCGTTACTTACGCAAGCCTAACGACTTGTTAACCAATACATGCCTCACGTGGCACAGTATTGCATGGCAGGAACGTGCCACAACAATAATGCTCAGCAGAAAGAGGCAAGTGAAAAACCAATGCCAACTTAAATGATTGATTGAAACATTTCGCTCAATTGGAATGACGGAATTTCATGGTGTTCTACCTTGTCGTGCCGCAAGGTTATGTCTGTTCTTCTTAACGGAAGAAAGCTTCGAATGCCTGCAATATACCGGCATGCAAGCAACTCATCATGCTTAACTGGTCCAGCGTACCAGTTGGACATGCAGTCAGTAAGTCAGTCAGGGAGTTAAAACCATTTTTTTCTGCGCTGTTGCCATTCATTGATGACAACTAAATTGATTTAATGTCTTTCAAGTTTTTTATTTATAGCATTTGGTCTGATGCTTCTCTAAATGCCAGGTGGGGCTTTATATTTTTTAATTGGCACCGTTGATGTTCCAACATTAAGTGAAACTTTAGCCAAAGTAAATGTTTTTATTTTGTAACTTAAAAAAGGCAACCATTTAATACGTGAAGCAATAATTTTTCGTTTATGTTGGTATTTTATAAGTGAGAGTTTGTATGGGAGCACCTCAAAGCAGTAGGACCCAAGTCAAAACAGAGCTTAGACTACAGTAAAGTTTTTTTTTTGTGCATAAGTTTAAAAAATTTGTCTTATTTTCAAAAGGCATTGGCATTTTGGTCATACAAATATTTTAAATTCAATTTCTACAAACGCTCTTTAAATAGTTAATGCGCTCTAAGATAATATAAAAAGTTTTTTGACATATCAATTAACAACTTTTGTTGTTAAATATTTAACCCAGCAAATTTATGAATTCTTTTAAAATATCGCAAAAATAACTAAAGTGAATGCGCAAATTTGCACATAATACTTGTAAAACAATTAATAATTTTCGTAAATTTTTTAAAAGTAAAAAGGAATTGAATTCCAAGGATAGAAAACCATATTTATAGCCCACGCGTACTGCGTCAGGGCTGATAAGCTGGCGTGGCAGATTTAGAAAAGAATTTATATTCTTGATCAGCATCACCTCCTTAGTCGATTCCAAGGATTGCCATGTATGTCTGCCTTTTTGTATGACCGTCTGTTTACAGACCCAATTTTGAAGCTACACTCAAAAATATTTATGTGTAAATATTACTAATAACTGCGTCCATCAATGAACTTTATTCGTAGTTTCAGCTACGAATAGGATTCGTAGAATCAAGGTAGATTGGTATATATAACGAATATTCTCTTCGTATTCGTACAAAAAAAAGTATAAAGTACGAATATAATTATTACATATACAAATGATCCTAAAACCTCATTAATAAGAAAAAACCACATTCTGTCTGAGCTGGTTTGAACCTCGGTTCTTTAGCTTATGGGCCAGGCTACCACAAGGTCGAAAAGTACATGATTCATTTGAGATTTCTTCAAGACTGGAACTACTGGGTAAATTTACTGTTAGCGACAAAATCTGCACTACACTAATACTTAGTGTAAAATTTGAGCATTCACTACATGAACGCTGCAATTAAAAATTTTTTCACTTAACTTTCGAATAAAATAAATCTATAACAAAAAATTTTAGTTTTCTAAATTGGCTAACAATTTTGAAATGTAAAATTCATATTAGTGCAATTATTCACACTTTGAAATGTTCATATAAAAGTGGTGTTATAAAAAAAGAATAGTTTTATATATAAGTTTTCAATATAATAATTACACTGAGATACTTTCCAAACATATATTTAAGGAAGATGATTGAAAAACCTTAGAATACGAATTCTATACATTCATCTTATGTCTATTATTAGTAGTAAATAATAATAATAATGAAAGCCATTATTATATAGTCACAATAATAATGAACCATTGGTGCAAATATTTTTTTGCATTATTAATTTTGGTGAAAAAATAAAAGTTGCACTAAGCTGTAGAATTTTTTTTCCCACCATTCTTATATGAATTTTTTTACTATCACTAAACATTAGTCAAAAATTTTTCACTATCACTAATGTATAGTTAGGCTTATATATTTCAATTCACTAATAGAACTGATAGAAGTAGTGAATAATTTTACATTATCAGTACATGTTAGCTGAAACTGGACATTTAGTGCACTACCCCCACCTCGCACTGCCCCCTTCGGTTATTGTTTGACAAATCTGTCAGAACAATTTCGGTTTTAAATTTTTTATACTCAACTAATACTTCGTGCATTCTTCGAATAATGCGTTTTTTTTTTACTAATAATTTTTTTATTCGTAAATAGTAAATGCCACGAATGTGATGGAAGAAATAACGAAGTTATTCTAATGAGCAATTGACGAATATTGTTTTTTGTATATTCACAATAATTCGTACAATGCACTTATATGAATTGTTTTACTTTTGTTTACGAATATCATCTATATATATAAAAATGGATGTATGTATGTGGGTATGTGGGTATGTGGGTATGTGGGTATGTGGGTATGTGGGTATGTGGGTATGTGGGTATGTGGCTATATCACGTATAGACTCCAAAACCGCTGAACCGGTCTTTATGAAATTTTCAGGGAAAATAAAGCCACATCTTGAGAGTGTTCCTGTGAGGTTTTATAACGATTGGAGAAAGGGGCGTGGTACCTCCCATACAAGCCAAATTTGCTCCATCGATCACAAACAAAAAAAAAAGAAAAATATTTCACGGTTTCAATCGTAAAAAACTAAGATTTGGTGATTTTGTTCAGATAGTTACTGTCGGTAACTGTACAAAAAATGGGCGTGGTCGTTATATAAATACGCCCACTTTTTCGAAATCATGGCAACTCCGGAGTTCTGCACATTTTTACAGTGAAACTTGCTGTTTAGGTACGAACACAATTTATAAATGTTTTCACGCCCACTTTTAACGCCCACAAATCAATATCTATATATATATAAAGCAAAACGATGTGTGTCTGGTAGTGTGATGTCTATAGACTCCAAAACTACTGAACCGATTGACCTGGAATTTTGGCAGTCGATTTGTTTCAGGTACGAGATGGTTGAGGAAAAAAATTTGCCACACCCCCCTTTTACCGCCCCCAAATCAATAAAAATGTTACATTTCAGTTGGTTTGGGTCGTATATGGCTAAAATTTTGTAATTTAGTATGTACGGTTACTGTCGACAACTGTCCTAAAAATGGGTTTCCACGCCCCCTTTTACCGCCCACAAATAAATGAAAATGGTTTATTTCAGACGGTTTTGGTCGTATAAGACCTAAATTTGGTACTTTGGTTTGTGAAGTTACTGACAGTTACTGTACGAAAAATTGGTTTCCACGCCCCCTTTTGCGCCCACAAATCAGTGAAAATGCTATATTTCATGCAGTTTTGGCCGTATGAGACTAACATATGATACTTAAGTTTGTATGGTTACTTTCGGCAATTGTACTAAAAAAGGGCGTCATCGCTATATAGCCACACCCACTTTTTAAGAAACCATCAAAATTGACTACTGGGTCGATTGAGCTAAAATGTTGGCTTAGTTTGTACGGTTACTGTTAGCAACTGTACTAAAAATTGATCTCCACGCCCCCCTTTTACCGCCCACAAACCAATGAAAACGTTTTATTTCAACGGTTTGGGTCGTATTAGACAAAAATTTTGTAATTCAGTACATATGGTTACTCTCGGCAAGTGCACTAAAAATAGGCCTGCCCTACTTTAGTTAAACTCACTTTTCGGGGAGTTAGCGTCCAGTGAAGTAAATGCGCCAGGCTTAACCTAAATTGAGCTGAAATTTGGGCAGTCGATTTGTTTCGATTACGAAATGGCTCAAGGGAAACATTTTACCGCACCCCTTTTTACCGCTTGCAAAACAACAAAAATGCTATATTTCGCACGGTTTTGATCGTATTAGACTAAAATGTGGTTATTTAGTGCACATGGCTACTTTCGGCAGCTATACTGAAAATGGTGAATATATTTGACATTTCTTGACATTTTTGTGTATAGCAGTAAGGCGGTCTGTGGCAGAACAACGTTTGCCGAGGAGATAGATTGTTCCTGTGAGGTTTGGTAACGTTCGGACGAGGGGGCGTGGTTCCTCCCATACAAGCCAAATTTGCGCTATCAAGCACAAACCAAATAAGGGATATGTATCAGACGGTTTCGATCGTAAAAACTAAGATATTATCATTTTGTTCAGATGGTAACTGTCAGTAACTGTACAGAAATCAGTTTTTCGTCGCAATATATATACGCCTACTTTTTCGAAATCATGGCAATTCCGGAGTTCTACTAATTTTTTACTGAAACTTGCTGTGTAGGTGCTCCAAGAGGCAGTCACGGTACATAAATGTTTTCACGCCCACTTTTAGCGCCCACAAATCAATATCTGTACATATAAAAATGAATCGTGATTTGTTCGGATGCTTAAAACTTGAAAACGACTAGACCAAATAGGATACTTCATTCTACTGGTTTGTTCGTAACTGCTACGCAAAGGTTTAGGAAAAAAGTAATGCCACACCCCTTTTATCGCCCACAAATCAATAAAAATGCTATATTTAAGAAGGTTTTGGTCGTATTAAATTAAAATTTGGTAAATAAGTTCTTATGATGACTGTCACTAACTTTAATAAAAACGGGCGTTGTCACACTTTATCTACGCCTACTTTTGGAAATATCACAATACTCCGATACTATTGGTCCGATTGAGCTCAAATTTTGTAAGTGGCTTTGCTTTGAGTACGAGATGGTTTAAGAAGAAATGCCACACCTTCTTTTACCTCCCATTAATATAAAAACAATTTGTGTTATCGAATAGCGTTATGGGTTGCACAGCTTAGAAATTCGGTATTCGACCACAATTTAGACGTACCGTTTCAGTGATGAAATTGTATGGGAGTTGGACAAGGGGGAGGGGCACCTCTCATACAATCCAAATTGGTGATATCGAATAGCTTTGAATTTATAGGAATTCAGCTTTGGAATTCAGTTTTTGACCTCAATTTACACATGCAGTTTCAATGATTTTTTTTTATGGGCGTTGGACAGGGAGGCCTGACATCTCCCTTACATCCCAAATTTGCAATATCGAATTGCTTTGAAGTTATAGGTTGACAGCGTAAGAAATCGGTATTCGACCTAAATTTATACATGCACTTTCATTTCTTACATTTTATGGGCGTAGGGAAAAGGGGAGTGACACTTCCCATACAACCCAACTTTGTGCTATCAAATAGCTTTAGAGTTATAGGTCGCACAGCATCGGAATTCAGTATTTGACCAAAATTTACGCATGAAGATTTACTGATAAAATTTTTTAGAGTTTGTTGGGGGGCGTGGCACCTCCCATACAACCCAAATTTGTGTTATCGAATATATTTGGAGTTATATGTCGCACAGTTTTGGTATTCGGTATTCGACCTCCATGTACACATGCAGTTTAATTGATTACATTCTATGAGGGGTGATCAAGAGGGCGTGGCACTTCCTATACAACCCAAAATTGTTATATCGAATAGCTTTGTGGATATAGGTCGCACAGTCTCGGAATTCAGTATTTGACCTCAATTTAGACATGCTGTTTAACTGATAACATTTTATGGGCGTTTGAATAGGGAGAGTGGCAGCAACGCGCCGGGTTTCAGCTAGTTAGTATATAAAACGAATTATTTTTATATTTTTATATAATTTATTAAAACGAATTATTTTAATTTTTATATTTTTTCGGTTATTCCCAGAGTCTGGTATAAAATTCGACGAAATTTAACATTAAAAATGCAAGCACTGAGAAAATCCTTTTGCCTATGTAAAAAAAAATCCTACACCTAGTACTTTGAAGATATCTAAACTCTGAATTCTTCTGACAATTTTATTGAACAAGATACAATACACTTATCTTTGCATATTTGCTCATATTTTAAGCATAACCAGCTTTTTTAGATTTAGTCTCATAATATGACCCCAATGTTTTCAATGTTTTAGCTTTTCCTTTCTGCCAAGTGCTTACATTACGGGTTCCCTTTTACTTTTTTGACTGTTTGTACCGCTTTGATGAACGACGTGTGCCTCACCATATTTTTCGGTTTCTTCTATCTCACAGGTTTGAATAATCAATTTATAGTTATAGATTGGAGTCATCAGCGCTTAAAGACTCACTGTCATCGCGCCACTTTAAGGTTTATAGCTCGAAATTGTATCAGATAAAAAATCAGTCAGCACATCCTCACTATCAAAATCACAACCAGCAAAATCAGGAAGAACTCAGTGTTAAATATTTCAAAATATCCTATTTGTGGTACTTGAAAGTTCATCTTTAAGATTTCTTATTACCTGATGTGTTGCTAGACTAAAATTTTTCGTATACTTAAGGATTGAGAAAAGAATAGACAACAAATTAACTGAAAATTCTATTACCAATGACACAAAGTACACTTACGTCATTTTTTAACTGGAATTGTTGTCTCTCTTCTTGAGTCCAACGCCCAAGTTACTTTTGCGTCGTTTTTCTTTTGAAACAAATCGCCAAACAGCTGATATTTCAGTAACGATACAATTGTCCTCTGGCGGCTCTGAACAAAAGTCAGTTATGTGGTTTTTCTCCCGTCTGCAAATGACATTGGAGATATCAATTATCCAATAAAGCGTATTTGACAAAATTAGCATTCACGTCATTTTTCTTCTATACTGGTGATACGAAGTTTCATTTAATATGATATGAAGTAAAAATAACAACAGTTGCTGAATTTTACTGTTATGAGACTTATATGTGTACTGAGGCAATTATGAAACTTATTGAAACGAAATTATTATGAAGTTGAATTCAACTTTAAAATCAAGAGTAAAGTTGGTCTTAAATACACTACACTATAAAAAGCATTTTTTTCATCAGAAATAGTCACAAACCTAGTTGTCTACAAGTATTGTAGTAAATTTCAATGAAATCTTTTTAGAGTGTATGCATATAAAGACGAAAAGCCTTATTAGCTGATTTAACGACGCTTGTAATTGGATAATGCTGCTAAACTTTTTTTTCGATAACTACGATTTTCAGGCAAAAAGAAACAATCAAGGAAATGCAGAACATAAGCAATGAAAAAACCAGCACGTGTTTGTCTTCGCATTTTTTCTAGATCATTCAGAAAATTTAAAGGTAAAAATAAGGACTGTGAAAAAGTAGTACACTAAAAAACTACGCCCATTCGCGTATTTAAGTAAGGCAGTAGCAGCACTTCATACCACTGCAACACGCCCCAATGAACGGTAAACGTTTGCAAAATGAAAACGTCATCAAATTGTTAGCAAAGAACATAAAAACTGAAAAAATAGTTCTAGAAGCCATGTTGAACCAGTGAGGCATTAAATGGGTGCTGCCGGAGGGCGGGTATAAATTTGGAAAATTGCTAAGTACAATTGTGAACACACTCAGTAGGTTTCTAAAGGGTTGAATGCACGTACGTCTTGTCTGAGGTTGTGACTTTATGTGAAGTCTGTGCTTCATCTATCTCTGAAATCCGTTTTTGATGAGATCTCAGTTTTATGCGTTTTAGGTTTTTTTAATTTTTTCTTGAACATAAAAGTCCTGAACGTGGATAGAAGTTTCAAATAAGATGTTTTAATGATTTAGAGAATTGGATAACCAGAAAAAACTAAAAATCTTTTATGAGTACACTCAAAAAAATTTTGTTTATTATATGCAAAAAATTACGAAATACTTGGAATGCTTATTAAACCAATCTGTTACATTTTAAATATTTGCTTTAAATAACTAAAATATTGCAGACGAACAATTCGTGCTGCTGAGAAAATGTACATTGTTTATGACAAACAGTTAAAATATTTTCGGGATAGAGATAAATTATATCTCATAATTTTTGTTAAGAGTAATGAAAACATCAATAGTTTATTTTTCGATAATTTTATGTTAAATTCAGAAAGGGAATATCTTATGATGCTTGAATGACTTTGATGATCAACATTTTTGAAGCGATCTACATATTTTGGTTTTCGGAACTTTGTGCAGAATATAAAAAGTAACCAATTCTGACTAAAGTATTAAAAAATATATTACACAAATTAAACATTGTGATAGTTTAATTTAAAGACGATAAATTTTAAAAAAATGTTACACAAGTATTATTGATATTTTGACAAAACAATGAATTTTCAATGCATTTGCCACCACAAAATCTGTGTTATTATGACAACAGTGGCACTTATAATTCCTACAAGAGTTAAAGTATTTGCACCAAATATATGAACGGTTCAGAGTTGACGTGGACCAAGTCAATAACTTTTTTTTCGTTTTCCAATGCGATTTTATTTAGAACTATGGGCAAAATTTAATGCTCTACAACATCGCAAAACTAAGTCACCCCATTTTTCGTTTACGAAATAACTGCAAGAAATTCAATTCAATTATATTACTCCAATTTTTTTTTTTGAGTGCAAAAACTTTTTAATTAGTTTTGTTTTGTTTTAAACTAGTTAAAAGGGGTGAGAGTATTATAAAATTTTTGGAAGATGAAAGTAAAGATGATGCAGATTAGGTTTTGCAGTCAGAATCATAAGAATGTGAGGATGTGGCAACGGGTATGTAACAGGTTTTTAAATGTTAATGTTTGCATTCTGTTTTAATACTATCTTTAAAATATTAAGGTACAATCAGCGAAGTACATTTATCTGAACTTGGCCCTTTTGCAGTAACTGATGATCAAAACTAGAAATAAAAAGAATCAGTAATCCAAGATCCTGGAAAAAAATGTTCGAATTCAAAGAAAAGAATACATCGCCCAAAAAGGACGTAAAATTGTAGCAAAGTTGTTCGTAATAAGCCTTGACTGTGGATACGCTAAGAAAAGTAAAGAACTTGTTGATGCATGCAGAAGAGAACGGTTTTTTGTATCATTTTGATACACAAATGTATCATTTGCATCATATAGTGACTAACTATATGACATACTAAGAGACTATTAAAAAAATTTTTTTAAGAGTGCTGATAAAAACATTCAACAGTTAACCGAAGTCGAGACGGAACTCGAGAGCAAAAAACAAGTTCAAAGTTCAGCGGAATCAGTCAAAGATCAGTTCCGTAAAGTTCAAAGATCAGCGGAACTGTGCATCAGTGGAGCCCTAAGAACTACTACGACAGACGCATTAGACATAACGCTCCATCTTATACCAATTAGCATCCTAGCTAAACAGATGGCCGCTAATACAGCCATCCGCCTAGAAGTCACCTGCCAGTGGAAATAAGGTACACTAGAACATTCTTGCTTTAGATAATTTCTCCCTCCCATACCTAGGTCCATCGACTACAACACACGAAAACTATTTTTTTAAAGGAAGTTCGATGTATCCATACCCTCTCGAGAAGATTGGTTTGCCGATTGGCCGATCTATAAAAATTATATGGCAACGTAGGTTTAGGAGTTTACTCTAAGGCATTAAGCATTACTATAGTCTTCAGGCTTTCTGATCATTGTAGTGTATTCCAAGCTAAAGTCGCTACTGTACATGAGGCGTTAGCTTGACTCCTGGTAAATGAAATATCTTCAATGAATATCTGCATACTATATGATAATTAAGCCACTTTGAAAGCTCTAGGAATAGTTGAAATAACATCTGAAACAGTTCTAAACTGCCGCAGATCTCTAAATGAGATGGAAAAGCAGCTCAGTATCCTTCTTTGCTGGAATCGTTGACATAAGGATTTTCTAGATAACTGCAAAGCAGATGAACTCGCTGGTACAGGTACTACCAAACAACTATCTATTTATAAGGCAAGCCTTGGTATTCCTCTCACCACATGTAAACTCCTTAAACATGAATTATCTGGCATCAAAACCAACAAAAGATGATCAGCAGGTTACACGTGTAATATAACGCGGCAAATCTGGCACAAACTCAACCTTAAGCGTTCAAAAAAACTCATTTATCTCAGTAGAGACTACATCAGCAATATGGTAGGTGTCCTTACAGGGCACTGCCTTATTGGCAGACGTGCTCAGAGATTGAAGATACACCACAACGACTTCTGCAGAAGCTGTAGAGATGAGAAGGAGGAAGAATCTACAGTACATTTCCTCTGCACTTCCCCAGCGCTGGCTCAAAAACGCTTTCTCCACTTAGGCAACTGGTTATTCAATGACCTTGACGAACTCTCGGAATCTTCGGTTTACCGAATCCTAGGCTTAGTAAATAGCTCAAATTGGTTTAAATAGAGGTAGGAAAAATTAACCCTTGGTATCACAATGGGCCTCATTGGCCTAAATGTGTCTCGTTTGAAGCAGCCACACTAACCTAACCTTACCTAACCTATCATAACTTTTACAAAAATCTACTTGTTCAGTGATCTGTAGCAACGTGTCAACAATATACTCCAATTATTCATGATATGTATGTAAATGATTTGTCAAAAACATTCACTTCTAATAAATTTTTGCTTTGTGCAACTGATTTCAAAATTTTTAAAATTATTAGAAACGTCATTTATATAATTTTCATAATGATATCAATGAAGTTATTACTTGGTGTGGTATTAATGAATTTAAACTTTTCTACACTCAAAAAATCTGCTTCCCTTTAATTAAGAAACAGTGGCATCAATTCATAAGCATGTGTTTTTCTATATTCTATAGAGGTTTCTCCTTAATGTAAAGAGTTCTTACAAGATTTAGCGATCTCCCGTCTTGAATTCCTTGCTACGTTATCAAAATAGCTTCTTAGTTTTGAAGGCAAGTTTTAACTTAAATATAAGAAATGAAGGTATGATAAGAGTTAAATTTCCAAAAATTTTATAAAAGCAGGAATGATTTGAAGAAAAACTGTATTGATATCAATTCCGCTTGCAACATTCTACAGCATGATTTCTTAAATTTGGAGAAATATATGTTACAATACTTGGATATGTCATAGAAATACATGTAAATTTTCCTTTTTTTGCACACCACAAGTGATTTATTTTGAAGATGCTTGGCTATATTTTTAGAAAAACTGCTTTAAAATTACTTACAAAGCGAACGATTCTCAATGTAGCAAATTAAGTGACGATTGCTTAACAACTGCGTTGGCCGAATGGATAAGCTCTTAGACTTACGCTCACGCGGCCGAGGTTCAAGTCTCTGGATAGTGGTAATTTTTCAATTTTATTTAATGTAAATAATAATAATGCTTACAGTTTTTCGTCAGTCCAACAATAATAATTATCACAGGATGCTGCTTAAAACCTTAAAAAATGTTGTTTTTTTTTTTGCAAAAATTCCAAAATTTTTCCAGGGATTCGATGAAAAACTTCTTATTTTCCGAAAAAATATTTCTCTTAGTTATAGCCGATGGGTAATAAATAGTAGAAAATTTCTTTTTTTCAGAGAAAATGTTTCTATTAGTTAAAGCCGATGATAAATAATCGGTAGAAAAACTTACTCAAATGCCATAAGATTTTAATACAATTGCGCTAGATTTCTTCCATTTAGCGAAATAGTTCGTAAATGATTGGACAATTTTCCTAAAATATTTTACACTTCTGGTGTCAATTTAACGAAAAAAATATACTTCATTTGTAGAAAATCGGGCTAATGGCGCTAATGGCCGATTTTCTATAAATGACGTATTTATTTTTCTTTAAATTGACCACAGAAGTGTAAAAAAGTTTAGGAAAATTATCCAATCATTTACGAACTGTTTCGCTAAATGGAAGAAACTTAGCGCAATTGTGTTAACTTCTTATGGCATTTGAGTAAGTTTTTCTAACGCTTGAGTGCATTCTTTTTGATTTTCTGGCCTCTTTTTTCTGAGTGTATTAATGTTTGTGATCTCAGTGTTTTCAGAGGGCAAGTTGTGTATTGGTTTTTAATTTTTTTTTGTTTATTGTGTGAAGAAAACGGTAGAGAAAATGATGGGGAAACTACAAATTATCAACATATCTGCCAACATTATACCTGCCTATGTAAAAATATGAAAGAACAGGCTACATCTCCCATTTTCTCTTCATGGGTCTACATACGCCCAGTTAGGTTATGTTACCGCCTCCCAGAATGTTGCCTATCCTATGATTTAACTTAAGAGTTTTATCTTAAAAACTTATACAATGCTGATTTACGTACTGTAGCTACACGGAGAAAACTGTTCGCTAAATTTGTATTTGGTTAAGCTAAACTTGCGCTTGAATCTCAGCCACTTCAAAATTATACTAGATTTCAGCAAAAACTAATCAAAATTTGCTACTCGAGTTTATGATAATTAAGCAAAATTTTGATTAAGTTATTATATGAGATTAAATTCAATCAAAATTTTGCTAAGTTATTATAAACAGCAAAAGCAAATTTCTTCTTAATTCAAGTTATTATAAATTGGAATAGCAAGTTTTGATTAGTTTGTGCTGAAATCTAGCATATTTTTGAAGTGAAATAATTATTAACATTAAATTAAGTTGAAATATTACCATTATCCGGAGGCTTCAACTTCGGCCGCGTGAGTGTAAGTAAGCTTATCCATTCGACCATCGCAGTTGTAAACTAATCGTTGCCTATTTTTCTTTATTAAGAATAAACGTGTGCTCGTGTGTTTGAAAGAAATTGGCTTGAATTTAGTAAAAATTTGCTATTTGAGCTTAAAATAACTTAGCAAATATTTGTTTGAGTTAAGTAAAAATTTGCTATTTGAGCTTATAATAACTTAGCAAATATTTGCTTGAGTGCAGTAAAAAAGTGCTATTTGAGCTTAAATAACTTAGCAAATATTTGCTTGAGTGTAGTAAAAAAGTGCTATTTGAGTTTATAATACCCTAGCAAATATGTGCTTGATTTTAACATTATTTTGCTTTTTCCTTAATACATGAAGAGTTATTTCAATTTAGCAATCTTTTCCTAAAATCTTACCGTGATTGAGCAAAGTTTTGCTGATTTGCTTTAAAGCAAAACATAATCTTGATTCAAGCAAAATAATTATCTGCGTCATATAAATAATTTTCCTGAAAATCTTATTTGAAAAACATTACATACTATTGGGGGTTGGAATTAGTTTTAAAGGTTTTCTAAGAGATGGCGTAACTTTCAATAGATCGCATCGGGCCCACCTGTGACTATATTCATTTCAAAGCACATTGTTCATCTTCATTTTTCAGTATGTGTCATTCCACTGAAGTGTAAACAACATATATTTTTTTCTCTGTGAACATGTCGACTTTCGTTCCAAAAAAACGCAATTTGCGGGAAGGTTTACTTTTGTGCTTCCATTTGAAGAAAAAAGCGGTTGAAGCACAACGCACGCTTACTGAGGCTTACGGGGACTATGCTCCATCGATTTCTACTTGTGAGTGGTTAAAAAGTGGTGATTTTGATACGGAAGACAAAGAGCGTCCGGGCCAGCCGAAAAAGTTTGAAGATGAGGAATTGGAGGCTTTGCTCGATGAAGACCCGTGTCAAACCCTTCAAGAATTGTCAGAATCATTGGGAGTCGACTTATCAACGGTCGGCAAACGCTTGAAGGCCATGGGAATGATTCAAAAGCAAGGAAATTGGGTGCCGTACCAGTTGAAGCCGAGAGACGTTGAACGGCGATTTTGCATGTGCGAACAACTGCTTCAACGGCATAAAAGGAAAAGTTTTTTGCATCGTATTGTCACTGGCGATGAAAAGTGGATCCATTACGATAATCCTAAGCGAAAAAAATCGTGGGGACCACCCGGCCATGCATCAACATCGAGGGCCAAGCCGAATATTCATGGCGCCAAGCTTATGCTGTGTATTTGGTGGGATCAGAAGGGTGTCGTGTACTATGACCTGCTAAAACCTAACGCAACCATCACTGGGGAACGCTACCAACAACAATTGATGCAATTGAGCCGAGCATTAAAGGTTAAACGGCCGGAATATGCCAAAAGACACGACAAAGAGGTTTTTCAACATGACAACGCACGGCCACATGTTGCAAGAACCGTCAAGGAAACGTTGGAGGCGCTGAATTGGGATGTGCTACCCCACCCGCCTTATAGCCCAGACATAGCCCCTTCCGACTACCACCTATTCAGATCGATGACGCATGGCTTGGCTGAGCAGCGCTTCACTTCTTACGAGGATACCAAAAAATGGGTCGATTCGTGGATTGCCTCAAAAGACGAATCGTTCTTCCGGCGCGGAATCCATATGCTGCCAGAAAGATGGGAAAATGTTGTAACTAACGATGGACAATACTTTGAATAATAAACATTGTACCGTTGTTTCTAAATAAATGCTCAAAAACCGAAAAAAAACCTTTAAAATTAATTCCAACCCCCAATATTTATATTATATGTTTATTCTTTTCAACACTTTTATAAAAAATTGTAGAAAATGTAACCGCTGCCATTTTGCATTGTTAATTAATAGCCAATGCTATCCAGCAAATCGTATTTTAAGCCAACCGATAATTGCACTCAGCCACCAGCCATTGTCGTGTCATGTCAAATCCGCCCAGTGCTCACACCATCCATAAGCACTCAACTTACTATACTACTGACGATTCCAAACAAAAAGAAAGGAATAACAATTTACGAAACGGAAGCGGACGGCGCACTTCTTTTTTAGTTGTAGTTGCAGCAATTGATTAGTGTCCTTTTTGTTGAAACTTTAACTCTAATACATTATTATTATTGTTGTTGTTAATAATATAGTTGTTTTTGTTGTTCAGCTTGACAAACAACAAACTGTCAATAGAGTGATTAATGATGTTTTTGCATAAATTGCAATTAGCAAAATGCGTTCATTCAGCTTAAACCCGACCACTGTTGCCAGACTGTCCATATTTTATGTATGCAATGCAAAGAGACACTTTATGTTCATTTGCTGGTCTTCCACTAGAGCAGCGGAAGCAACTCGGTGACTAGCTCTGTTTTTTCTTTTAACTTCCATTTTACTTGGCTTGACTTGACTGAAAATTGACTTTAGTTGGGCGCACTTGCTAGCCTTATCCTGATAAATGATAGCAACTGTTGTTGCTTTTTCCATTGCTTGATTTATTGAGTTATTTTGAAACATGTAGTTTTTTGCGACTTTTTTTCTATAGTTTAATTTACCCAGTGACATTATATTTAACGTTGACACTGCTTAAGCTACAACTAGTGTCCGACCGAAACCGGAATTTTGGCCGAAACCGAATATTCGGCCATTTTATAATATTCGGCCGAAACCGAAACCGAAACTGGTTTTTAATATGAAAATATAAGTTTTAACAAATAATTTTTTTTATTAAAAGGAAACAACAGTGCTTTCATTCACATAAGAAAAAATTTAATATTGAAATTTATAACAATTAATTGAAGTCTACTAGAATAATAAATGAGATAATTTTTTATTTGTTATTACAAAAGTATTGTATACTTTATATCTTCCGTGTACACTCAAAATAGTATGCACAATGTACATTTTTTTAGAACTACAAAACAAAGTATTTTGGGTTTTTTTTTAAAAGGTTTAGTATTATAAAAATAGAAATATTTCGTTTTCTTTTCCGTTATTCCACGCACACAGAATATGTTCGGATGTTTAATTATCATTTTTTGGCTTCAATACCTATAAACTGAAAAAATATTAATTATAATAGAGGTGATAAAATCAAAAATGATAGTAACCAAATTAACCAACATTTTTTGTGTTAACACGAGAAATCAAATTATAAACGAATTCATAATTCTTGTTTTGTACAATGCGTTGTAAATATTTTTGTATATGAATTAAATGACTGATGCAAGAAGTTTTTACCAAAAGTTTCGGCCTCAATATGGCCGAATAGCCGAAACTAGCCGAATAGCCGAAAGTGGCCGAAACTGACAAAAAGGGCCGAAACTGGCCGTAACCGAAACCGAATATTCGGTCGGACACTAGCTACAACACACTGAATGGCATGTTGGTTAACTTGTTCGTGGTTTAGCACCTGTTAAACATGCAAATCTTTGAGTGCGTTATGGAAAACAAACATTACTTGAATTTATTTCGCAAGCATGTCGATCAAAATATTTGCATTTTATATAAAACCAATCGTTGAAGTAATGCTTTATTTATATCATTTTTATAAAAACTGATAATTATTTAAACATTACACATTTTTTTTATTAAATCTGTACACGGTTAAAAAACTTGGACTAAATTTTAGTTCCACTAAAATATTACTGCATTTTTTTAAAACCTTGCGGTTTAAAACTTAAATTTTCAAATACTAACTCTTAACTAAAACTCTTCTGCACAAGAATTGAATCCAAAAGAAATATTACAGCAACCATTTTAGCTTTTTGGTTTCAATTTTAGCCTTTTTGGTTTAAATTTAAGTACAATTCTGTATTACTTTTTGTTTTTAATAGAATTTATACTAAATTCTAGTACATTTGGATACTAAATTTGGATTAAGACCCGTAAAAAGTTAGCCTGGCAATCCTGCGACTCAATATTATTACGTCTGACGAGATGAAAAATATTTCAAGACCCCAAAAATTTTGATCCCTAGGTATTCCGAAAATCGTTTAAAGCTCATTTTAGGGGTGTTTACGACTTAAAACCTTTTGAATAATGTGTTGTCCAAACAAAATGACATATGGATAATATTTTGATGGGAGATTATTAATACTAATTCAGGCAAATTTTGAATTTTTAAATTTTTTAAAAAAACTCTGTCCATTATTTTTGGCGGAATTTTTAATCTGCAATTTAACTCACAAACGAACATTATCGTTTTTCCACATCAAATATTTTTCTTATTTTGTTCCAGCAAAAAAAGTTAGCATTTTTGTATTTTTGCGCCAAGATTTCCCTTTCCAACGGTCTATAATGTTGTACATTTTTTGGACCATAAAATAAAACAAAAAAAAAAAATAATTTGTAAGAAGTTTATTTTTTGAAAAATTTTTTAAATTTTTTCTGTGGTTATCTACAACCTGCAGCAAATATTGTTTTTGCTCTTCATTTGATGTTATTGAATTATTATAATCAGTTATTAATGTCACACTTCTTTCTGCTGAATCGTTAATAACGTTAAGCTGTGTGACAATTTGAAGACCACTAACATAAGCGCTGTTATTAGGCCACTCAGCAGGGTCAAGCATTAAAAAATCTGTAGATATTTTGAGTTTTTTAAAAAATAACTGCGTGTTGATGGTAACGAAATCATACAAATTGGCATTTAAATATGAAGCTTTGCAAGTAGCCTTTTTCAAAGTCTTTTCGTTTCCTGGATTTTTTTTTTTAATTGACTCCGCCATTTTTTTGTGAGTGTCAATACTTAGTGATCTATCAAAAAAGGATAGCCCCACAAGCTCTTCACCAAGATACCATAAGTGATTCTCAAATTTTTGTTTTGCAATTTCTGCTATCTCAGGATTAATACGTTTGTACCTATATAAAGAAATAAATTTGGCTTTAGACAGTTAAATAACAAAGTTAGTTGCGTTGTTTACTATTCAAGACTCTGCAGAAACTCCAAATCGTTTCAAGGTGCCATTGCGGGAAGTGGAGACAAAAACCAATATTTTTTGTACACTCCAACAACAAATAAGCATACATCTTGAACTTGTTTCTTTTCTTGAGGAGACATAGGAAACTGATCTTGGAACATCCAAATTTTTAAGGAATAAATGGCTTTAGACATCCATCTTGCTCTGTGCATTGCTCCTGGGTATCTAAAACGTATATTTTGCTCTTTGTCCCCCCCAAGAAAGATTACAATAAGCTCTAATAATTCGGCATAATCATGTCTTGCGTGATCGTATCAAAGCAGAGACCACTAATTTTTTATTTTAATTTCCACTCGTGAATCGACTGGCAAATGGCAGTAGCTTGGTTTTAACCAGTACCACTTTGAAGACAGGGTACCCCTAGCAGTTGGGACTTCCCTCCTCCTGAAACCAGAACTGGTAGGCGATCAACAGTACCGTGTCCTGTTAAAGAGGGCAACAATTTTCCATCCCAATGAATTGTTAATTGGCTTTTGGTGTAAAACGCAGTCTTTATTTTTTCTGCCTCTTTCTTTCGCGATTTCATTCTCGTTCTTCTCGTGGTTGATGTACTTAAAATAACATTGTTTCGTTTATAACCCATTTCAGACAGAACGGATCCGAGAACTAGAGTTCCCTTGCAGTTCGATATATTCGCTCTATCCAGAGTAGAACATATTGCTGAAGATAAAATATTTGTTGGGGGACTTAGGGGTGCTTCCAAACGCTTTACAATAAATTGGCGATAAGGCTCGTCGTCATCTACACTTATTTCGCTTTCATTATCAGATTCCATATATTCTTTGTTTTCGTCTTCGAAACTGTTTTTTTTTTTAATTGACGTTCCGTTTTGTTTGTTAGATATATCAAATATAAGACTTAGTTGTGAAATAAATAACGATTTCCTTTTTTCGTTTGGTTTCGATTTCTTTTTTTTTATCTTTGTTTAATATTTTCCAACTATTTATTAACCTTTTTAGTTTCGCAACAGAATTTTTTCTTAATGTTATGCCTTTATCAAGATTTTTCCACGATTCTTCACATTTTTCTATCACCTAATTACACACATTTTAACACTCTTTTCTGATTTGTGCAAAAAAAAGTAAAAAGCTAATACGTCGCGTTTTAATGGTAGTGAATCATATTTCAGTTCTTCGATCTCACTCCCAATTAAATATATTTTTTTATTGCAAGCTCTACTTTTGGACATTTTTCAACACGTATTTTAATATCCCGAATGTCAACAAAAATGATAGAAACGAAAAACGTATTAATCATACTCATAACGGGTCTGTTTTTAAATCGTTCTAAAACAGACTTGGCATACAAATGAGAAGTTTAATTTATGCATCATACTTTGATAGCTTTGGTAACAATTTATTTTTATAATTCAAGGGAAAAGAAATGGTCCAAAAAATGTACAACATTATACACCGTTGGAAAGGGAAATCTTGGCGCAAAAATACAAAAATGTTAACTTTTTTTTGCTAGAACAAAAAAAGAAAAGTATTTGATGTGGAAAAACGATAATGTTCGTTTGTGAGTTAAATTGCAGATTAAAAATTCCGCCAAAAATAATGGACAGAGTTTTTTTAAAAAATTTAAAAATTCAAAATTTGCCTGAATTAGTATTAATAATCTCCCATCAAAATATTATCCATATGTCATTTTGTTTGGACAACACATTATTCAAAAGGTTTTAAGTCGTAAACACCCCTAAAATGAGCTTTAAACGATTTTCGGAATACCAAGGGATCAAAATTTTTGGGGTCTTGAAATATTTTTCATCTCGTTAGGGGTAGAACTTTCAGAAAATGGACGCGCACCGAAGAAAATAAGACACATAATTTTTCCCATACATTTTTGAACAGGTCTAGTGTACATACTTTATAAAATTTATAAAAAAAACTATTTATTTAGTAATACTTTAAAGTCCACATAAAATTAAATTGATCGACTAATTGCAATAACATGAAAATCCATTTCTTAAATTCAATCTTTTACTAAATATAGTACAAGCACCTTCTGAAAAATTTTCAATTTGGTTATACTATAGCGTGGCGACCGTAGCCTAGCGGGTAGAGTGCGTGGCCCCTGTAATTTGTGTCATTTGTGATTAAACGTACTGAAAAACTTTAAATTTAATTACTAGGAAATTACTTTTTAACAGCAAAATAGTTATGCCAGCATACAAATAGGAGAAGGTCAGGTTTGCAGAATTTACATTTTATTTGATTCTATACGAATCTTGAGAAGTATGAACTTAACTGCAGCTTTAAATAAAACGACATCGCAAGTATTAAGACAAGGATAAAGAAAATGCTTTGGATAAGGAATTACTAAGACAATGCTTAAGTCAAGGATTTGGAGGAGGCTAAGGACAAGTACTTGAAAATAAGTGGGACAATAGTTTAAAAAAGGATTAAGACAAAGATTAGGGCAAAAATTAAACAAAGAGTTTGAAAATGACTATTACAAAGATTAAGAAAGACTTAGGACAAGGTTTTGAACAAGAAACGGCACAAAGGCTACAACCTTAGAAGAAGTACACTAAAAAATAAAACTGCTTCCCTTAAATTAAGAAACTCGTATGCATGGCTCGTAGGCTTCAATTCATAGACATGGGTCTTTCTATATTCTATAGAGGTTTCTCCATAATGGAGGGAATTTTTACATGGTTCAATGATTTCGAGTCTTGATTTCGTCTTGATTTCGTTGCAATGGTTTCAAAACGGCTTCTTAGTTTTGCTGACAAGTTTTTACTTAAATATAAGATATGAAGGCACTAGTAAGCCCGTGTAGCGTTAATACGCCAAAATCAAACATATCTAGATTTTATTTTAAGCTGTTGAATAAATTTTCAACTAATCAAAATTGAAAAGAAATTAATTTTTTTGCAATATACGCGGTATTTCTTATAAAATTATTGTGTAAATTTTTAAGAATTAAAATATTGCGTTTGCGTAATATATATAAGATGACCAAAGTAAAACTTCCAAAAATTGTATAAAAGCAGAAATAATTTGAAGAAGAACTGTATTGATATCAAGTCTGCATGAAACTTTCTACAACATGATTTCTAAAATTTTGAGAAATATGAGTTACAATAGTTCTTGGATATTTCATAGAAATTCATGTAAGTTTTTATTTTTTTTGTAAAAGTTCAATGCTATTTTTATTTATACCTTAGAAGTTTTTTTATAACAGATATATTTTTACAGGGATTCGATGAAAAATTTCTTATGTTCCGAGAAAATGTTTCTTTAAATTATATCCTATGATTAAACTCGAATATAATAAGATTTCAACACAATTGCGCTTCAATTTAGCGAAATAGTTCCTAAATTATTTAAAAATTTTCCTTAGCTAATTCACACTTCTGGTGTCGAAAACTTTGTACAAAATATATGTACTCCTTTTTTAGAAAATCGGCCGTGGCGCTAACTGCAGCCCGATTTTTTAACGATTGGGTGCTATTTTTTCAGATTTTCTGAAAATTTTTTTGAGTGTAGAATAAGGATATAAACAAGGATTAAGACAACGATATAGGTAAGGATTTGGACAAGGATAAGGGCAAAACTTAGGGTAAAGATAGGGACAAGGATTAAACAATTATTAAGACAAAGAGTTGGATAAGAATAAGGGAAAGAATAAGAACAAGGCTTAGTATTTGGATCACGATTGGGACAAGGATAAAGATAAGAACTAGAACAAATATTAGGGTAAAGATTAGGACAAGTATAAAGACAAAGCCAAGAATTAAAACAGGGACTAGTACAAGAAATAGGACCAACAACTTTACAACTAAGACTTCTTCTAGGATTTTGATAAGGATTTACACAGCAAATACGACAACGGTATAGATACGCTATCACGACAAAGTACTTCCAGGTGTATTGCTTACACAGCCAACTCATATATCCTCTTATACACTTTTGTTTTTTTTATGAAAAAATCAATTTTTTTTTCAATTCTGATATGCTTACGCCTGCTCTGTGTGATTAATTGTTACAGTTAAATTAACTTTTGCATATCCGTATTTTTTTAACCATTTTCCATTAAAGTTTCCTAAGAATACCGTTATTTTTTAAACATTTAAGCCATTTATACTTCATCAACAAAACATTATCGATCGAAGCATCTTTTATTTAGTTTATTGACCTACACGTACAAACGTAACTACAAATATTAATTTGCACGCATTTCGCATACATCGTTTCTCATTCATCACTAGCAGCTGTCAAGAGTTTTGTAGAACATTAGATAAAATAACAGCACCAACAAATTGCCTGCTAAATAAACGCTAATGGCGTCTGTCTGTCGACGTTATTGTTAGCAAACGCAAAGAAACCATCAGCAAAAGGCCATCTTTGTAAAAACTTGGCAGCTTTTGGCCAAGTTTACCCCACGCTGTGCCTCTTAGATGTGGTTGCGTAGCGTGCGTTCATTGTTGCTATGGTTCTTATGTTAGCAAATTTCTTTTTCATCTTTTTAAATGAATTCAAGTCCTGGAAAACCATAAATTTATCATAACTGCATTTGGCGCGTTTTCCGCTGACTAGCTTAGCCGGACCTGGTTGGCTGGCTATCTATTCGCCTTTAAGGTCTTACGTCTTCGAAACAGTGCCTTCCCTCTCTATTTGAATTTATCTGATTTGCTTTCAACCCACTGTAAAAAAGTTCGGTCGTCTATCTTTTGAATGCCTGTTAGCAGTAATGCCTCAGGACATTTTCTACGCTCCATAAAAATTGCCTGGTTTGCATATTCATTGCGATATTTGGGCGCTGCAGTCGTTTATTTCATTCACACCAACTCTGGCATCAACAACAGCTGCAACACTATGTTTTTCGCACTTTTTGTGCCGCCGTTGCTACAATTATTTTGATACACATACACTTTGATTTATTGCTGCCGACCATCAAAATTGGCAGCACAAAAATGCAGCAGCTAAAGTAGTTGATGCAGTGAAACTACTTTAGTGTTGGTCTGTATTTTCCAAATCCAAACACACCAAAACAAACTTATGCTGACTGTGAATGAAGTTGTTTATAAAAATAACAATTTATTTCTTCGTCTTGCCATAAACAACTAAGTTGAATTAACGGAGCAAAGACACTAAAAGAAATTTCTTACTATAGCAACAGTAACAAACAAAAAGATTTTTGCTGGAGAATGCTGCACTTTATAGATATTTGAAATATTTTTTATAAAAAAAAAAAATAATAAAATTGTAATTTTACATGTCGTCTTAAACAACTGATATCAAAAGTCATGGATGTATCATAAGTGATTGAGAAATTTTGAAATTTTTCTTAAATATGCAATTAAAAATAATTAGTATTTTATACAATCAATTATGGCTTGACTTACAGAAGTTTTTTTTGTTCAGTTGGAAATGTGTTTTTTCTTTTGTAGAAAATAGAAATATATTCTGAACATAGAAATAGTTTCATTATGTTTTTAAATTTTTTTTTTTTCATTGTCTTAAAATGGAATGGCTCTGAATCAACAAATACTCAAAGCAATTGCAATATTTTACGAACTCATTCCAAATACCATAAATAAAAGCTGACAAACATCGAAGCTTGATGCCGGTTTGACGATAATGTTTTCAGTTATTATTATTGCTTTAACCACAAGTTAAAGCTTCTCGAAACTCTTGATTTAGTGGTTAAGTCCAAGATTTCGAAAAAATTTTTAGTCAAAGATCTTTATCTGTTTTATTTATTGCAGTAAGATAAACATTAAAGTGTGTATATGTTAGATTAATTTAAAAATCTTTGCCAAAATGTTTAACTCGTATGTTTTATGTTAAGAAAAAACAAACAAAATCAAAATATAAAATAAATGCAAAAAAAAAAAATCACTGCATAGCGTGTATAGAGTACAAAAGTAAAACTAATAAACTTCTAAACAAACCAATATTCAATCTGCCACCCTTTTGGGATTCCCATACAACACACAAAAAATATAAATAAAAAATACTACATTTTAGTCTAATACTACCAAAACCGTTCGCAAATAAAGCATTTTTATGAGTTGTGAAAAGAGGTGCCACAACAGTTTTTTCCTTAAACCATTTCGTACTCGAAACAAATCGACTGCCAAAATTTCAGCTCAATTTATTTATAGCTGGCACACTTTACTTCACTCCACTCTAATCCTTCGCAAAGTGGGCGTAACTATAAGGTGAACACGCTCATTTTTAGTGCAGTGTCCGAAAGTAAGCCTTTTAACTAAATTACGAAATTTTAGTCTAATACGATCAAAAGCGTCTGATATATAGAATTTTTATATATTTGTGGGCGGTAAAAATGGATGTGGCAAAAATTTTCGTTACAAGACTCTAAAAATTTTACCCTCAATATCAAATCGCCATCTAAGAATTTTTCGCTTCAAAATATGAACTCTGTTATTGAAAAATTAAATAGAGTTTTTGACAAGAAAAGTTCGTCTCACTGGATTGTGTTTCAAGGCAATGATGACAAATTCTAACTCCCTTTGTTAATGTTTTAATACTTACCTCATTTGTTGCGATGGTTTCTTTTTAAGAATATTTACTGTGCTGATTCAAAGTATTTACGTTGCACTGCCCTAGTCTGTTTTGTCCTGAATAGATGTAACTCCGCCTTCATATGGGGCTAATGTATCAGGTGACTGATTTTAATTTTACATTGCATGTTTTCATTCTTCTGTATGCGATATCCTACATCGTTTAATTTCGTTATAATCCTATAGGTTGCATCCCAATTTGTCTGGAGCTTTGGTGGCAATCCTTTCTTTCTTGTTGAACTATAAAGTAAAACAAGTTATCCTTCGCAAAACCCATCTGAATTCATTCGCAAGTCATATCTTGCTTTCATTTTATTGCTCTTTATATGTGTTCGGTCCCGGAAGAACAGATCTATAGCATCTAATTATCTTTTTTTGTTAGCAATAAACTTTTCTTAAGTTGAAAATCTGCTAGAAGCCTTACGTCATTACCAAAAAACTATTGAAACTAAAGTGTTTGCTTTGGTACCATGTACTGCCGATCAAGAAACCATAAAAAATAGTGGTGTGTGCTCATCCCAGTCTTTTTGGACTGTACCAACTACTTTTCTCAGATATTCTTCCAATTTCCGGTTGAATCTTTCAACCATGACTTCTGGTTGAGGATGTGCAGAGGTGTAGTTCTTGTTGTCTTTAAGCCCAGGACTTGGCACATCTCCTGGAAAACAGCCGCGAAAATTTCTTAAATTTTTAACGAATATATCCGTAATGGTCTTAGCTAACTGGTTTGAAATAACATTGACTTCTGGCCACTTACTAAAATAATTCATAACCACTAGAAGATGTGGTTGGAAATGGACCCGACACATCCACTGCGATCTACTCGAATGGTATTTCAATGTTGTATTGTGGCATTTGTCCATGCATTCTCGTTCTAGGCCCTTTTGCCCTTGCATTTCTATACCATTATAGTACTCGGGAAACGATCAGTAGTTTCTTTTTTTAAATGTATCCTTATAAATTTTGGCCTTATCTAATAATTTCGTTTTCTAATCTTTATGAGGAATTTCACTGACGTAAGGCTTTAAAGTTGCGATATATGTGTTATTCCTTATGTGTTCTCTACCAGAATCCGTTGATTGAATGAGTCTGCAATGGCTTTTAATAAATTGTATAAATCAGCTCTTTACAAAATTTTAACTAAGACTCAATTGGTCTTAATTCAATTATCCACATCTAAAACATGCATAGCAATCTCTGCGTCAGTTGAGGACGAACCCGAAATTTTTAATTCAAAGCATTGAACGTTCATGTTAAAATTTATTTCTAAATTTATATTTCGTTTAAAATAAATTCCAACTTTAGCTGGTATTCAAACTAGTTACTCCACTCTTATATGCGAATCGTCAGCGCTTCTTGAGGCATTAAGTTACTGTCTGAATGATAGTTTAACTCAATGACTGACTCTGCAAAACTAAGCTTGAACTCTTACACAGATTTTAGTATCAGAAGAATTCCTAACTATAAGCTCGCAAGATTTTGATGCATACCTTTTACTAAATATCCTTTGACAAGCATGCAAATGTACTCAACATCAAAGTAACTACATTATTTAACACCATCAAAGCATGAGAAAATATGTTAAAATTTGCATAGTTGTACCTATGTATTTTATGCATGTGGATAAGTATGTAGCGTGGCTTGAGTATGTGCTTGTATTTGGTTTGAACTTTAGCTTCTGTGTTCTATTTGATCTCGACTTATGCTTAAAATATTTATCTAATCAAAGTGTGTGCTATTTTGTCTTACCTTCATGCGAAATTCTCCTTTTCCCCTTTCTCTTTGATGAAATAATAAATTATTATGACAAATTCTTAAAATTGCTTACCTACCATACACTAACACAGAAATGCAGAGTAAAACAAAACAAATTTTTAAATATAACACGGTGGGACAAAGTCAGCCCCATCAGCCAAACAAGCTTGTAGCAAGCTTACAGGTGTAAGCATAGTAATTTCAGAAATAAGCAAAAGGGACCCTAGGAAACATATTATTAAATTCCTATAACTACAATATTAATGTAAGCGTTTGGTATTCGGTTGGAAATTAGTATTTTAGTAAGCTTTCTTCAATAGTTGTTTGCATTTGGAAAAAAGTGTTATAAAAATATTTTTGACAATAATTATTAAATAATTGAATAAAGCATTATTGTAAGCTTTCTGATAACTGTTTTACAGCAATTGAAGAAAAGCGTTGTTGTAATATTACCAACAACTGCTTTTAGTTATTTGAAAACAAGTACTTTTGTAAGCTTCTTGCACGAGCAAGCTTTCATATAGCAAAATCTCTCCTGGTGGCTGGATAAAACTACTTTCCACGAGCTTTTCTTTCCTTAAATTAGCATAAGCTTTTCTTTTATTTGGTGATTAATCCGGTGCTGTAAATAATGTTAAAATTTCAGTAAATAAGAAACAGGAAAAATTTTTGATTTTTTCTTATTTTACTTGTTTAAATAACTATTTTATTGGATTATAATCTGTCTAAAACAATTGGTTGTTAAAAAGTTTTTAGTATTAATAGAATAGAATAAAAGTATAGTAGTAAAATGAAAAAGGGTCTTTTAAATATTTAATTCAATTATCATTACTTTTTTATTGTTATTCTATAAGTATAAAGTTCTGGCATCTTTTGCTAAATCTGGGATAACAGATTGAAGAATCATCAGTAGTTCATTCAGAGCAACGTGTGTTAAGCTGTTTGTTACACTCCAATGTGCTGGTTTTTTCCTGACGACGCACCGTGTAACGAGGTGGACAAAAGTAGATATGAAATTAAATTCATAAATTTGTAAAAGTATGTATGCAAATTTATAGTTCGGAGTCTTAATTATTTGAATCTTAAAGGATTATTTGATATCTTTCCATTTGTAGTAGTTATGGTCTTTATATGCTGCCTTGAAAATTTTACGAAATTTCAGTTTTTATAGTTTTGTACTTAATATTTTTCAAAACGTCAAAAATTTTACTAAAATTCATAAATGAAACTTGAGCAAAAACATATTTTACAAATCTTTGCTAAAAAGCACAACTTTAAAACTATAAACAATATACCACAAAAAAGTCTTAGAAATAAAAAAAAATTTCTTTGTACAATTAAAGAATAAAAACATTTTAGTTTTTTTTTTTTAATTTAAGTGTTTCTGAAAACATGCCTTTTTTAAAACATTCCCAAAATTTGGTTTCAGACTAAATTAAAATAAGGATTTTATGACCACTTATCTGAAGCATGTTTTGACGAAAATGCGCAAATCTATATGAAAAATAACAAATTTTTCATAAAGTTGCAAACGCAATCAAACAAAAAGGACATTTTTGCTTTTTTTTTTTAATATTTTAGTGTGTCTTAAGAGAACTCTGAGAAACATTCTCAAAATTTTGGAAGTCGAAAAGAAAAACTAAGGATTTAATTACCTTTTCACTGGAGTATTTTTTTAGAAAATGCCCAAATTTATATGGAAAAATAACAAATTTTTCATAAAGTTTCACGCACAATTACAAAATAAAAACATTTTTGAATTTTTGTTCTCAGACTATTTTCAAATAAGGATTTTATGACCATTTTTTTAAAGCATGTTTTTACGAAAGTGAGTATCAAATTTGTACTAAAAAATACATGACAAGATGAAATTCCACATTTAAAACAAAAAAAAAAGGCTCAATTTAAGGCTTTATTGTGCAATAACAATAATACATAGAGACTTGAAATTTTTTTAACGCAAATAATACAAAAATCAATATCCTGGAAATATAAATTTTTTTTAATATTTATGAATCTTCTTCTTGCTAGTTGGTGTCGAAAAAAGCCGTTATCAGGCAGTGCGAAGATTTCTCGAGTTATACGAATCTGATTTTATCGTAGTTCATCTTAATTTGATTGTTAGGATTTTGACTACAACATTCACTAGAATAATATGGATGGTTACAATTTACTCTCACTAATTTTGTTCTGTCATTTTCAACCATTATCTTACCCGTGGGATAGAATCTTAGTGATGGTTTTAGGCTTAAATATGTAAAAATATTAATTGTATTGAATTAGATGCTAGTCATAGAGTTTATGAAAATTAGCTTAAATCACACCCGTAAAAACTTTTGAGTACTATGCAATACAGATCTATTCCGTAGGTTACTGCTTTCATCAGATCCTTTTATATCTTTTCTTAGAAAAATTTTAAAAAAACCAGAATAATTATAAAAAAATTAATGAAATCATTTAAAATGAAGACCATGTTACGATTGATGACAATTGAGATAATTTCTGATCTCGATTTCTCTGAAATTTGTGTCTGGTAACTCAACGATTTATTCTGATGACAGTTAATAATTTTATTTGTTATTTCCTCTCTCTTTTTAAGAGTTATGTGAAATTTAAACAAACCCATGTATTAAAATAAAAATATTTTTTAATTAATAAACTTCATTGAATATTATGTGTGAGGCGGGTGAAGGACGGTGCCAATCGGAACAAAATAATTATAAAGTGAAACAAATTAGAATTAAACAAGTTCATTTCCTTTCTTATACTTTATACAACTGGCGATATTGCACTTTTATTCTTGCTTTTGTATCGGAAGTGGGCGAAGGGCGTGGCAGATCTTGATGAAATTTTTATACGGTCCTTATGTAAATCAAGTTAATAAAAAGTTAGTTAATTTTGTTCCTTACATTTTCTACACGCGGAGATATTGTACTTTTATTCTTTGTTTTGTATGGAAGGTTAAATACTTTTTACAACTCGAGATGTTGCTTTTTTATGCTTGATATTTTATGGGAGGTGTATAAAGAGCGTGGCAAATATTGATGAAATTTCAAATGGTTATTCTGTGAAACTTTCTACAACTCGACTTACTGCACTTTTATTGATAATTTTTTTCTGGGAGGTGGGTGAAGGGCGTGTCTGATCTTACTAAAAGTTTATGAAGCGTTTATATATTTATGAAATAAGAACACATGCTGAATTTCATGTACCTACGATGATTCCTTATATTTTTGTCCCTCATCCCATAGACCTCGTTACACTGTGCGTCGTACTTTTGGCGGAGCTGGAAATAACCCCATGCACAATGCTTGAATCATTCACTTCGTGTTCACTATTGATTCCGCTTGTAGATCAATTTGACATTGATTTTTTACGCAAAAGAAAATTCACAACTTGATTGTTCTTGTTAAGCATTTTTTTATTAAAATTTATAAGGCATTTTTTATATAAAGTTTCACATAATTGAAAAAATTTATTAAATTATAAAATTAACTAGAAGAATTTGTCACTTATCTCTTGAAAAATTATTTCAAACTAAATTATTTGTCACATATACATTAAGGCACCTCACGCTCCATAGAAGAAAAAAATTGTTCGGCACAAATGCTCAAAATAATCCTTGTTTTATGTTATGAAGATTTCCCAAATATTTCGACTCTAGCCATCCGTGAGCTGGAATGGTTTGAAATAACCTGTAAAGCTTGATTTTTTTGTAATAATATTGGCTTGTGTAAAGTTGTGAAAAAATAAACTGTCAGAAATAATTGGCCGGAAGAAGCTCTTTCAGTCTGCATCAAAAAATATTTGCAATCAGATTAAAGATAATGCTGTTTTTCATTCATATTTTTTTATTTTATTTTCATACAAAAACTTTCAAAATGCAAATAACTTCATTGCTTTTACTTTTGTTTTTAATTTTTTATAATATTTTTTCAGTTAGTGTTTATTTTATAATAAATATTTTAGTTTTAATATGTATCGATTTACGTAATTCTGACCAGAATTCAATACAAGCACTCAAGTCCTTTCCAACGTTATCCTTTCGTAAAATATTGAAGTTATTTTAATTTTAGTGAAAATAATATTAAAAAAATTAAAAAAATTCATGAAAATCCGCATTATCTTTGGCCCCAGGGAAAATGTTATATCTTTTAATGAAGATTGGAAGAATTTTTTTATAACTACTGTTTCTTACCATTTTTTTGTTTTAAATTACCACACTAGCCAATATTTTTATAAAAAACTAGATTTTTAGAGGTTATTTATTACCATTCCAGCTCACGAATGGCTATAAGCTAAGGGTTATCTTGAGCAACTGAGCTAAGCAAAGTTTTTTTCGTGAGGAGCCTTAATATACATATTTTATATTCACACAATTTTTTTTTTAAAACTAAGATTTTAATAAAAAATGCAAAAATTGGGTATTGTTATCTCTGAAAGCATTTTCTAAACATGCTTTGAAAAACTTTTGATTTTACAATTAAGTAATCTTACTCCAAGTAATATCTGTAACAATATGGAACAACGGCATGCATAAATTTTTTTAATTTTTTTGGAGAGCTTTCTTAAGGTTTGAATCAGTATACCGCCGAGTTCAAATGCTGATTTCTTAACTGTCTTACGAACTGTTAACTTTATCTACTGTCCTTAAAATTGTATCAAATTTGCTTTAACTTATGAAGTTGTGGCAAAAACAAAGAGATAAACTTTTATTAATAGTACACAACTCCAGTAATTCAAAATTACATTTTTGCCTTTTCATGTAAACTATTCAGGAACTTAAAAGCAGCATAATATCGAATTGGGAAGAAATACCGAGAATATACAACAAAAAACTTTTTTTAATCACTACCAAATTGCGGTAATCAAGTTTTAAAAAACAAATAGAGGCTCCAATCAATACAAAATACTTTTATTATAAAATTAAAAATTGATTTCTTATAATTTTTTTCTTTTGAATAATACTATGCTATCATTTTGTCGTAATTAATATGTTTTGTTTTTTTTTCTGAAAAACAGGTTCGATTTTTTAATGAAATTTCTATTTGTTTTTATTTTGTTTTTAAATCTAATAACATCATAGTAAATATAAATTTTTAATTTTAATCTCTATCAATAAAATTTAGAAAAATTCCAATTTGTTATATTTTTGTCGCGGAGTGTACGCATAAGAAAAAAATTTAATATAAAAAAGTATTATTTGAATATTAAAGTTTATAATAATTACTTGAAGTTTACTATTATAATCAATGAGATAATTCTTTATTTTTTATTACAAAAGCATTGCATACATTATATCTTCAGTACACACTCAGAGTATGCACCTACAATGTACATTTGATAGAAGTACAAAACAAAGTATTTGTTTTTTTTTAAAGGCTTAGTATTATAAAAAATAGAAATATTTCGAAAACCAAAAAGTTTTGCGTTAACACGAGAAATCAAATTATAGACGAATTAATAATTTTTGTTTTGAACAATGCGTTGTAAATATTTTTATATATGAATTAAATGACTGATATAAGAAGTTTATACCAAAAGTTTCAGCTAGTTTCGGTTATTCGGCCATATTGAGGCCGAATAGACGAAACTGGCCGAAACTGACAAAAAAGGCCGAAACTGGCCGTAACCGAAACCGAAACCGAATATTCGGTCGGACAATAGTTATAATTTAATAAAGTTCGTTCATATTTTGATATGGAACCAAACTAATTTTGTTTTAATAAAAATACGATTCTCTTAACACTAAAAAAAATTTATAAAGTTTTCATGTTATTTTATTTAAATCCGATCGCTTTTGAGAGGTTGGATTAAGCTAAAATTTTGCACAACAAGATTTGATGGTTGAGAGCTCAACTTCTTAAAATAAAAAAGTAAGGGCCACTCTAATGTAAATATATTGTTTTTTTATATTAATCTAAATTATATTATATTAATATAAATAGTTCCTTATTGGTTTATATAACATTCTATATTACTGAAACTGGGAAACTGGGGGCGATGGAACAATGTAACATGTCTGACTGTCTCAACCTGGCGAGGCCAGCATAATCTTTGTGAAATCGTCTCAAGTCGACTCAAACCTCCACGTGGTGTTTCCTGGGCAACGTCAAAACTGACAACCGTTAGTTTGGCGGCTAATCTGAGCGGCGGGCCTCCCTAGGCTTAAAATAGGTTGTGCGTCGGGTTTGAAGCCCACCCGTAAAAACCAATTTCAATGAAAACAAACAAGAATAGAAGAAAATTGATCCCCAAATCTGATGACGACTACCGCAAACGGAAAACTGATAATGATTTACGGATATGCACCTGGAATGTCCGAACCCTTAATTGGGAAGGTGCCTCTATCCAACTGACTGATGTCTTGGAAAAATACAAAGCTGATATCACTGCTATCCAAGAAATGCGATGGAAGGGACAGGGTTGCATTCGGCATGCACCCTGTGATATCTACTACAGCGGCCATGCGGAGAAGCACGAGTTTGGATGCGGATTTGTAGTTGGCAAGAGACTACGGCCCCACGTCCTGCGATTCACACCTGTGAACGAACGACTTGCCATAATCCGCATCAAGGTTAGATTTTTCAATATAAGCCTAATATGTGCGCACGCTCCGACAGAAGACAAGGACGATGAGATCAAGGAAATTTTCTACGAGCGCCTTGAAAATGCTTACGAGCGCTGCCCCCGTCACGACGTAAAAATCGTGCTTGGTGACTTCAACGCTAAGGTGGGCAAGGAAAATATTTTTGGTCCAACAGTCGGAAAGTTCAGCCTCCACGACAACACCTCCGATAACGGAATGAGGCTGATTGACTTCGCCGCAGCACGAAACATGGTCGTAAGTAGCACTAGATTCAAGCATCTCAATATTCATAAAGCCACCTGGATGTCCCCTGATCAAAAAACAAAAAATCAAATTGATCACGTTTTGATCGACGGAAGGCACTCTTCCAGTGTATTGGATGTACGCACGATCCGTAGTGCAAACATTGACTCGGATCACTATCTTGTTGCAGCCAAGATCCGTACACGTCTATGCGCAGCTAAGAATACACGCAACCCTACACAGAGAAAGCTAGACGTCGATAAGCTGCAATCAAAACAGACAGCCGATGCTTTCGCCACTCGACTCTCACTCCTGCTTCAAAGCACTCCTCCAATCGATGATATATGCGCGCAGTGGACTCACATTTCCAACTCCATGCGTGCGGCTGCTGAAGAGGTGATTGGCTACCAACGCCCTAGCCGAAACCAGTGGTACGACCAGGAGTGTCGCGACGCCACTGCAGAGAAAGACGCCGCCTACAAAGCCACCCTGCAGTCGGTTGTAACGCGCGCTGCTAAGGAGCGATACAAAGAAAAGAGGAGGGAAGAGAGACATATTTTCAGGCGGAAAAAAAGAGAGGCAGAAAAGCGCGAGCAGGAGAAGATTGAGATGTATGGTGACAGGAATGAGGCCCGAAAATTTTTCGAAAAAATAAGACGCCTTGCCGATGGTTTTAAAACCGGGGCCTCTTCCTGCAAGGATGAAAACGGGAATCTAGTGACAGATGTCCAGAGTACACTGACGTTATGGAGGGAACACTTCTCTAAGCTTCTAAATGGCGACGCTGACAACAATCCCGCCAATAGAGATGATATTCCGGAAACCCCAATTGCGGATGACAGCGTTGAGGTTCCGCTGCCCGACTATGATGAAGTTCTGACAGTTATAGCTCGGCTTAAAAATAACAAAGCCACGGGAGCTGATGGCTTCCGTGATGAAGGCGATCCCACTATCTGTGCCAATTACCGTGGGATAAGCCTTCTTAATATCGCATATAAGGTCCTGTCGAGCGTTTTATGTGAAAGATTGAAGCCCATTGTAAACGAACTGATCGGACCTTATCAGTGTGGCTTCAGACCTGGAAAGTCCACCATCGACCAGATTTTCACGCTACGACAAATCTTGGAGAAGACTCAAGAAAAACAAGTCGACACCCACCATCTTTTTGTCGACTACAAAGCCGCCTTCGACAGCCCAATAAGGAAGCACCTGTACTCCACCATGTCTGAATTTGGTATTCCTGCAAAACTAATACGACTTTGCAGGATGACACTGAGCAACACCAGCAGCGCAGTTAAAATCGGGAAGGACCTCTCCCCACCATTTATTACCAAACGAGGTTTCAGACAAGGTGATTCCTTATCCTGCGACTTTTTCAACCTAATGATGGAAAAGATCATCCGAGCTGCTGATCTGAGACGTAGTGGCACAATATTCTACAAGAGTGTTATGCTGCTTGCGTATGCTGATGACATCGATATCATTGGCCATAATACGCGCGAAGTCAGTGCAGCATTTTCCAGATTAGAAAGAGAGTCAAGTCGAATGGGTCTGGCAGTGAATGCAGACAAGACGAAATACTTAGTGTCAACAAACAAACAGTCCCAGCGTCTTGGAACCCACGTTACCGTTGACAATACCTCCTTCGAGGTTGTGAAGAACTTCGTTTATCTGGGATCCAGCATTAATTCTACCAACGACATCAGCATTGAGATCAAACGAAGAATAACTCTTGCCAACAGGTGTTACTTTGGGCTCAGTAGGCAATTGAGAAGCAGAGCCCTCTCTCGACGAACGAAAATCACGCTCTATAAATCGCTCATCATGCCCGTCCTACTTTACGCATCACAAACCTGGACGCTGAGCAGTTTAGATGAAAAGACTTTAGGAGCATTCGAGAGAAAGATTCTTCGTAAGATCTACGGACCAATCTGCGTCAATGGCGAGTACCGAATACGGTGGAATGATGAACTGTATGAGCTGTACGCTGACATCAACATAGTCAAGCGCATTAAAATCGAGCGGCTTCGCTGGCTTGGTCATGTTCAGCGCATGAAAGATGATGCTCCAGTGAAGAAAACATTCGATTCGGTACCCAGCGGCGGTCAACGCAGAAGAGGACGACCGCATCTTCGTTGGAAAGACCAAGTAGAGGACAACCTGACGAAGCTTGGAATTTCCAACTGGCGCCAGCAAGCGAAAGACAGAAATGGCTGGCGCAAATTCTTAGATGAGGCCAAGACCGACATACGGTTGTAGCGCCAACTAAGTAAGTAAGTAAGTAACATTCTATATGCTTTTTCTAATATTTCTCTAACTAGAAATTTTCAAATCCACAATTACTTAATAATAAAAAAAAATATTACCATGCTTGATTCTAAACATGAACAAAAATAGTAAGTTAGAGATGTAGCTATATTTTAAGAATGCAATGACTTAGAAGAGCTTTTTCCATATTTTTTGAGGAATTCTAAGTAATTGACACATCCAAAATAGAAATTTTTATGAAAAAAATTCATTTACTTGACATTTTCCTTAAGCACAATGTTTTTTTCGTGCAATGCCGCTATTTTCACTTATGACATAAACTATGGCACGAACAAGCACAGCATTAGCAATTGAAATTCCCATGGTTATTTGTCTTTCAAGCTGGAGATGGTTTTCTTTTCTGAGCTGAAAAAAATTTTTTTTTTATTCTAACGTTTTTGCCTCTCTATCACAGATTTTTTTAGCATTGACAGCAACCAATCAAATGAACTGTTCCCAAGTTCGTCCGTATGTCTGTCTATCTGGCTGTTAGTCTTCATCACTGTCTGCATTCTGTCCCATGATTGTCTGTCTATATCGCTTTGGGGCCATCTCAAGGCTTGGCTTTAGTCCATTCGTTGGTCCCTTTTGATGCTGTTTTGGTGCGTTGCCAACCAAACTGGTGTGTTTTTCAGACAGAGTTTATTTTCTCGATAACGTCATCTGTCGTAAAGAATTTTTGTTACTTCTTATTTTTGTTTTACTGTCATGTAACCTTTTATTTTCGCAATTTTATTAAGTTATACTGTTATTATGATTGTTGTTGTTCGAGTGTTATTATTGTTGTTTTTCAAATCAGTGCTGCAGGCAAGCAGCCAGATGAAGCCACATGTTTTGGTGTCAAATGATAATAAAAAGTTTAACGATTCAAACCAAGTGTTGTCTTTGATTTAGCATAAAATTTTTGTATTGTTTGAAGAAATGTTTTAGGACTAAAACAGCCAAATTACTGATTATACTTTTTTATCCCAACTTGCCCTGTACAAGTTTTCTTTATACGAATTCCTGAAAACTGTAACGGGCAAAATACCAAAAAACAGGTTTTTTTATTGACAACTATTTCATCTCACAAATGATTTCTTTCTATTCAAATTTTTTAATTTATACTTGTTTAAACATTATCTAATCACGATAAAAAATTTTAAATTTCAAGAATAACTCAGCAAAATGGTCAAAAGTCTAGTGCGAAATCGTGTACGCCAAAAAGTTAAACATGGTCAAAAAAATTACTTTTCTTATTATTAAAATCTATTAAAAACTTATTATTTTATGATATTATCTAATGAAAACAGTTTAATTTTATTATTTTAGGCAAGTTATGTATAGACACATTAGCCATGATGATCAAATAGTCTGCACTGTTTCACAAATGTAGTTTTTCTTTTTCGTAAATGTTTAGTAAATGCTTCGTAAAATTTTTCGTTTTAGTGAAAATGGAATGCATTGGCTAAAGAAAAAACAAATGGTTGCGGCGAGGAAAGAAAAATATACTAAATTTTTTTTTAATTACTAAGTTACGTAATTACTTAACTACTAATTACTTAATTACCCAATTAAGCAACAACACTGCCAGTCTGTCAGACACGTGACGTGATTTGTCTCCCCGTGACTATAAGTAAATATAATATTTTAAAAAACTGTGGACATAATTACAAATCTTTTTACGCCGAAAGCATGCTTATGAGTAATAAAAACTTGGCTTTCAAATACCTCTTCCCCATGTTAATTACTCTTGCAAAAATTTGTAATCGAACACAACGATTTGCAACGTTGGTTGACTGGATCCGTCCGACACGTGAGAGTAGATGTATTATTTTTTCGCTTGAGTTTAAAAAAATTAAAAGCAAATTTGAACGTACATTGAAGAAACGGAATGCAATCTATTTAATTAGACAAATGAATTTAACTTCCTATGTGGAAATTCAGAACTGGATGTACAATAAACTCAAAAAAGATGAATTTTTCTGTACTTGACCGTGGAATACTTCAGTAGCATTATATTAAGAAAAAACAATGACAACAATCGATCCTAATTATTTTAGTAACATTACAAAAAACGGAAGTGATTTTTGACTTGAACTACAAAATTTGTAAAACTCTCTGAATTGGGTAAGACGTTTTGTATACATTTTTTTTAGAAGAGCTTAGAGAAACTAACATAAGTATTTTTTTTTTTAATTGATCAAATTTAAAAATCTTCTCTGGTTTTTTTTTTGGGCTTTTTTAGCTGGCATTACGTTACTTAAATTTTTATAAAATTGGTTTTGGTAATTAAATTGGTTAATTTAGTAATTAGCTTGTTAAGTAATTATGCAATTTAGTAATTAAAATAAAATAATATATTGTTCTATAATATATATCTTTAGCCAATGCCTTCCATTTTCACTAAAACAAAAAAGTTTACGAAACTTTTACTAAAAGTTTACGAAAAAGAAAAACTACATATGTGAAACTGTGCATACTATTTGATAATCATGGTTAATGAATTTATGTAGAAATTGCTTAAATTATTATTATTAAAATGTTTCTCTTAGATAATATCATAAAATAATTAGTTTTTAATAAGTTTTAATTTTTTGGTTACGGTAGAATTTTCTGTGAAAATGCCCATATATTAAGTTTTGTGTTTTTGTGCTTCTATTTGCCCTTGTAAGCCTTTCCGAGTTTGGACTTAATTTTCGGACTCCAAACAATTCTAACGATTTCTCAGCTTCTAAAAGAAAGTAAATCATTTTTCATATCAAAGATAGTACTAAAAACTATAAGATTACCTATTATTAGCGCCATTTTGAACAAAGAAATTGAAAAATTACCTTATTTTTTATCTTTCAAACGTTCTAAAAAAACCAAACCTTTTTATAAAAAAAAAAATTCAAAATAAAAAATTTTGGAATGAAAAAGACCCATTAAATTTAAATCAATGTAATTTTGGGGTGTAAATTATTTAAGGGAAGTTTTCAAAACTCTACAATAAAGGATTTTCGCAAAGGTAAATAGTTATGGTTAGAGGAATAAAGAAAGTATGTAGGGCTGATGATGGGGTCTTATTTTAGTATGGTAAAATGCTTATGATATAAATTTTCCGTACTGTTTTTAGATGTAGGTTTAAACTCTACCGTGGATGACCGAATGTCAAAACAATGCCATGAAATAAATTCTTGAAAACCTGAATATTAATCAATTCAAGTCAGAAAAAAACTTCTAGATTGAGTTTTCTGTTATTTGAGTATCAGCATATAAAATCACATTACCATTGATATAATTTAAAAGCTGGGTCAAAAGCAGTTCTAGCCCTAAAAGAGCTGACATGGACATGAATTGGTTTTTCTTATTCATTAACTATATATGATATGCAGTCTCAAAACAGAATTAACTGTATAAATATGAAGTGTTTATTATACGAAAAATATGCAAACGTTACCCTAACACAAAAAATTTCCTTCTATTTACAAAAGCTTTTCATACAGATTAAACCATTTTTCTCGCCTTTCACGCAATACTGCACTGAATATCAGCATGCTGCTATTGCTGCCAGCAATTTCCATTCATGTGTTAAAATAAATATAGGACAAAAGCAATTCAAGCATGCTCGATTTACTCAAACGCTCACGCCTACAATTCTGACAAGCTTAGAATGCAATTATTTTCAGATGCAACCCTAGAAGATTCTTTAACCTCTATAACGAGTTCATATATAAATACGGTGACCATATTTTTTAGAGCAAAATACAGGACAAACCAAAATTTTAAATATTTCATATATAGGAAGTTTATTGGATATAAGAGTATATATATTCAGTACATTATACCAACAGAACAGTATAAATACGAGTTCATTAAAATGTGTTATAAACAGATTAGCTTATGTTACGCTTTGTGTATTGACTTGCAATTTTGATATTGCTTTCATAAGGTAAATACATTTTATTTTAACACTGCAGATATTACTTGTTCATTAACCTTCAAACGCATTTGATTTTTTGTAATTTAAAAGCCTTTTAGTGCCAAATCGACACTATGCATTACAACTAAAGATTTGAGTTTAATACCAAGAAAAACAAAAATTTTTTTGGTTATATTCATGTTAAATTGAAATATTTTTTTTTTAAAAGACTCAAAATAAATGTTCCAGATTTGTTTGCCGTATAAGAAATATTAAATTAAACTAATTCATAAAATGTGGAAAATAACAATTTTTTTTGTTATTCACATACTAAACTAAGTTTGAGCACATTTTAACATGGGGCAAGAAGATGAATTGGACAAGCTGAAGATGACCAATAACAAAGACGGATAATATTTTTATTAAAATGAACAAAAAATTTAAAGTAATAGTTTTTATTTTTTCTTTGCGTTCTTTTCTTAACTTTGTGTCAATTTGACACTGTACGTCTTTTAAGGGAAATTTTGTGTGCAAATTAACAACGACATCAATTAAATTTTTTCTTTGATAAAATCTAAATTTTGGCATGATTTTTTCATTGAGCGAGCCAAAATTCAAAGTGAATTTGAGCTCAAATAAGAAATACTAAAAATTTCCTATTTTAAAATAGTGTCAAATTAACACAAAAAGCGTTTGAAGGTTAAAAATAAAAACAGTTTTACGCAGTTAATTTTAGTGAATAGTTTGAATCTATATCACAGGTTTCTGTTTCATGAGAATTAGAAGAAAAACGTATTAAAACGCTTAATAAAGCGATAACATAGTAGAAGAAAAGAAATTTTCAATAAATTTTATTTAATACAGTAAAAAAAAGGAACACTTAATAAAATACAGAACATTTATATGTTTTGCATAACAAAATAATTTAGACATTGCCTTAAAAAAAGAGTACTGTACTGTATTATATAGTACGGATGGTCAACGTATATATGAATCAACTCTGCTTTTTTACAGCGAATTGCCTTTAAAGACCTTACATGTGCCTAACATTATTTAATTTTTGCTTCTGCGTGAATTGGCCAGAAATTTTCTTTAGTAGCTAAAAGAATTTCTAGTGTTATTTAAGTTTATGTACAACGATACTGAATGGCATTTGAAAGTCCCTTTCAGATGTTTTCTTAAGTAAACTGTATATAAGTGTGTTAGTATGTTAATATATGATATTTGTGTGAGAATAAGATTTTTGTAAATGCTTTATTAATAGTAATGCCAGGTTTTTGAGTTATTCTGGTTGGTCAAATTGTCAGTTTTTATCACCATCTGAATATTTTTTCCAATTGCGCTGTTAGTTTGTATTTATAGTTTATTGGTATGTGTGCGTCAGAGTCATATTATATAGCTTTCATGCAATAGAAATCTGGCATTGAATGCCAAAGAAATTATTTAAGTCATTCAAGCATTCATGACTTAAAGTTATTGAAATTAGCAATAATTTTGAAGTCATGACTTTGAAATCAATCTGTAAAAATTTTTGGTGAATGTTCTGTTGATAGTTCTGTTGGATGTCTGTCAAGTCATTGATTACATTTTATAGTGATAAATTTAACAGCAAGCAAATCATTGGAAGTTAGTTGAAATCATGTTTTAAATCACTGAAATTGTGAAATATGTTGAAGTAAAAAATTTTTAACGTAATTTTGCATCAATAAATTTTTGCTTAGTTATGTAAAATTAGGCCTTAAAAGTAAATGCAGATCCAATTAATTTGTTTTTTGGTGGAATGCTTACCCAGAGACTATGTTAATTTTTTCACTTAACCGATAAAGAGATATGAAACGTCTTATACTTTCACTCAAATCAAAAAAAAAAAAAAAAAAAATATTTAAAAAGGTTTTTTATTTAAACAAACAAAACATTAACCAAGTTCATTAAAAAATTGAAAAAAAAAACTTAAAAACTTAGAGTATGAGCAGTTTTCTTACATCGCAACACTGCACATCAGTTCGGATATTAGTTTACCGAGCTGGCTGAAATTGTATAAATATCCGAGTTTGTGTTCTTTTGTAAGTAGGTAGCAAAGAAATGGGCCTTATCTAAACTCTTTCTATCTCTTTTGATAGTTTTGATTTTGAATGACAAGTCTTGTTGTATTTTCAAAATGGCGGCCATATTTGCCTTGCTACCTTTAGGCCGCGTTCAAAGTTGACGCTTTGGCTGAAGCTGATTCATAAACAGCTTTACCGAGTTTTTTTATCATAGGGTTTTTGTTGCTTTTCATTGCTTTTCAACAACACTCTCAAACTGACCCTCTCCGATTTGGTTTAAACTTTGTATACTCGTAGTGTTGGTTTAAGTTTAAAGTTTAAAAAAAATATTTTGATAAAAGTCAATTTTAAAAATTTTGGAAAAAATATATATTAATTAATGATAGTTTATCTAAGTTCTCTCAAAATTTCAGCCTGGGACGACAATGGGAATACTTTTAAAATAAATTTCAAGGTAAACTTACCTTAAAATTTATGATTAACACAGCAGCTTGCGAGAAAGCAACAAGAACTAAACACACTAAAGAAGACCATATGTGGGTGTATGTGCACAGTGCGACATCGGTGCTACGGTCTTAGCTAAGCGGAGTTGACAAAATTCTTCGAAATAAACTCATCGAATAACAATTAAAATAAATTTCACACAACACATTCATGCAGCACATTCAAGAAAGAACCTACAAAAATAAAAATCCTAACAAAAATTACTGAACGTGCTTCAAATCCCAATAATCGCCAGTTCTGTGAGTGCAAGTGAAGTGCTTAAATATTAAACTTTGACGTCAATGTTTTCTTCAATTTAAATTTACGTAAAATGTCTAATTTCAAAGTTTTGTGTTGTAATCCTTTTAATGAGAAAGATCACAAATTTCAAAGGCGCAATTTACGCTCTGTATCTCAATGGATGGTAAAGGGTGATTTTTTTGAGGTTATGATTTTCATGCATTAGTATTTGACAGATCACGTGGGATTTCAGACATGGTGTCAAAAAGAAAGATGCTCAGTATGCTTTGACATTTCATCATGAATAGACTTACTAACGAGCATCGCTTGCAAATCATTGAATTTTATTACCAAAATCAGTGTTCGGTTCGAAATGTGTTTCGCGCTTTACGTCCGATTTATGGTCTACATAATCGACCAAGTGAGCAAACAATTAATGCGATTGTGACCAAGTTTCGCACTCAGTTTACTTTATTGGACATTAAACCAACCACACGAATGCGTACAGTGCGTACAGAAGAGAATATTGCGTCTGTTTCTGAGAGTGTTGCTGAAGACCGTGAAATGTCGATTCGTCGCCGTTCGCAGCAATTGGGTTTGTGTTATTCGACCACATGGAAGGTTTTACGCAAAGATCTTGGTGTAAAACCGTATAAAATACAGCTCGTGCAAGAACTGAAGCCGAACGATCTGCCACAACGTCGAATTTTCAGTGAATGGGCCCTAGAAAAGTTGGCAGAAAATCCGCTTTTTTATCGACAAATTTTGTTCAGCGATGAGGCTCATTTCTGGTTGAATGGCTACGTAAATAAGCAAAATTGCCGCATTTGGAGTGAAGAGCAACCAGAAGCCGTTCAAGAACTGGCCATGCATCCCGAAAAATGCACTGTTTGGTGTGGTTTGTACGCTGGTGGAATCATTGGACCGTATTTTTTCAAAGATGCTGTTGGACGCAACGTTACGGTGAATGGCGATCGCTATCGTTCGATGCTAACAAACTTTTTGTTGCCAAAAATGGAAGAACTGAACTTGGTTGACATGTGGTTTCAACAAGATGGCGCTACATGCCACATAGCTCGCGATTCTATGGCCATTTTGAGGGAAAACTTCGGAGAACAATTAATCTCAAGAAATGGACCGGTAAGTTGGCCACCAAGATCATGCGATTTGACGCCTTTAGACTATTTTTTGTGGGGCTACGTCAAGTCTAAAGTCTACAGAAATAAGCCAGCAACTATTCCAGCTTTGGAAGACAACATTTCCGAAGAAATTCGGGCTATTCCGGCCGAAATGCTCGAAAAAGTTGCCCAAAATCGGACTTTCCGAATGGACCACCTAAGACGCAGCCGCGGTCAACATTTAAATGAAATTATCTTCAAAAAGTAAATGTCATGGACCAATCTAACGTTTCAAATAAAGAACCGATGAGATTTTGCAAATTTTATGCGTTTTTTTTAAAAAAAAAAATTATCAAGCTCTTAAAAGATCACCCTTAGAAAAGGTTCCCTTCATAACACTTGAACATAAGATATGTGACAAATTTAAAAAAAATTTCAAAAATGGAGCTTTTTCAATTTTAATTGTTATTAGATGAGTTTATTTCGAAGAATTTTATCAACTCTGCTTAGCTTAGACCGAAGCACCGATGTCGCACTGTGCACATACACACACATATGGTCTTCTTTAGTGTGTTCAGTTCTTGTTGCTTTCTCGCAAGCTGCTGTGTTGATCATAAATTTTAAGGTAAGTTTACTTTGAAATTTATTTTAAAAGTGTTCCCATTGTCATCCCAGGCTGAAATTTTGAGAGAACTTAGATAAACTATCATTAATTAATATATATTTTTTCCAAAATTTTTAAAATTGACTTTCATCAAAATATTTTTTTTAAACTTTTATTAAAAAAAAAAGAAATAACGTTAATATTTGTGACATTTTAAAGTTTTATTATGCAAAATAAGTCCTTTGAAAATATCTTTAATATGAAATTAAAATCGTTGCTCTATCTAAAACTTAACCGATGTTATTTATGATCAATTGAAAAACAGTCCACAAGAAAAAAAAACCGATTTATTTCAATTTTTGAGTACCCGTTACTCAGTAACCACTGGAAAAAAAATAAAAATTACAAAAATATTTTCTAAATTGCAGCCAACACTACGTGTATACAAAGTTTAAACAAAATCGGAGAGGGTCAGGTTGAGAATTTAGTTTTTTTTTTGTCGACAATGGAATCACTCCATATTGAGCAATTATTCTTGAGCTTATTGGTGTTTATAGTGCGCGCTTTCTGCTGTGTGAGCAAGCGAGATAGAGATATAAGCGCTGAAAACCATTTAAAAAGTGGCTTTATGCTTGGAGTCAACTTGCACTGTAAACACTTTTAGCTTTTTCCATATGATTATACACAAAGCGTTTTTCAGCAAAAGCTCCCAGCTCAGCAAAAACACATTGAAGCAACAGAGAGCGCAAGTAATGCATCTGTTTTGTTTAAATCGTAGTATTTTGCAACTTGAAAATTTTATTTTTAGAAAAGTGTTTAATTTTTTAAGTTTATTTTAATGTGTTGTTAACTTACCAAGTTTTTTTTTTACTTACTAGCCCATTTAAGGGTCAACTCTGGTGTTGTTAGAAGAACAACTGTTTACCGTTTTAGTAAACACACTTTGTGTATGAGGTCGGCGTAGTTTTCATCCTATTTGGCTCATTTTCGAACTTGATCTGTATTTTTGAATACAAAGCTTATTTATTACATTTTGTTGCGGTGTCTCTAAAATTACGGCTGTTATTGTGATCACAGACGGACAAACAGATAGACTGACATGAAGAAGTCGACTCAGGAGATGATGCTGATCAGGAATACATAAACTTTTTATACCTGCCACGTCTCCTTATCGGCATACAAACGGAATAACAAAGTTAATATACCCCTTACGCATTTTTATGTAAACACAAAAATGCCAAAAACATCAATAATATTATTGAATTCCTTACGTTTTATTGAATGTATTTAATTTCTCTGGAAGAGGGCAGTCTTTCTGACACGCCCTGTTCACGCCCTGTACACGTCCATCTTAATTTGGGTTAGAGTAACAAATAATTTTGAAAATATAAAAAAAAATCCTTATTTGAGTTACGCAATGTCGCAAATTGTAACAAAATGCGAAATAGTTTCAGTTAAATTACTAAAATTTACCTTTTCTTTGAAAATTTTTTCAAACTTGCAGTTTTTCGAAATTTTATGTACTCAACGACAATGAAGTAACGCAATATAATCTTTTATGTGAAAATATTTTAGTCATTATTTTAAAGATTATCCTGTTGTTATTCTACACAATGCCAAAATTTAAAAATACCAAAATGAATAACAATGTAAAAAGGTACTGAGAACCGCAAATTTTCCAATAATAATTTCCTGAGTATCATCTTGGCACGCAAGAATAAGACACGCTCAAGTTCTGGAGAACAAAAACAACTAACAAACGAGATGCAACCAAGAGGCAACCAGCAAAACACAACCATAATGTCAGTAGAGAAAACGTATTTTCATTTAACTTCATCTCGAATTGTGTATTATGTGGCTTACCACAACATTGCATTGCCTTGTAAATCACAAGAAAATTTGAGAAATGAATGAGTGGATGTGCAATGTTTTTTGTATGGCAACAATGCACAAGAATCCAGAGCAGCAGCCGGATGTTTCTACACTACCCCATGCATAACAAATATGCATACATTTATTTGCTTGGATTTGAATTTTGAGGAAAATGTAGACAAAATTATGTCTTAGATAGCGTCGCAAATTTGAAGCATTCGATTTATGAGGCTTGAGTTGAAGAGCTAAAACAAAACTAAATTAAATAATTCAGTTCATATACAAGCAACAGCAATAACATAAAGTTGTTGTATGTTTCTGAAGGACAGAAAAAAAAAGAAGATGATTTTACAATATTGAATAAAAGTCTTCATGTCTGCAATAACGAACACAAGCATCATTAGAGCGTTGAGCCCCACCTACCGTATTACACGTTACCCGACGTGCGAAAATTTTCTACAAAATGCTATTTACATTAACACTTTTCAACTATTTTCAACTCGAACATTGGCTCTCACTCAATGGCTAGAATTTATTTCCGGTATGCGCTACAATGCCATTTGAAATTCAAGAGCAATTATTTTGCGAATATGTATATGAATTGCTGGTGCTTACCAGTTGAAAAAGGAGGCCTGTTGTTTGTCTGCCGGCAACATGCCTTGGAAGGTCAGGAGACATGCTCGTCTCCATACCCGCTTATATCTCTTTTCTATAGGCATGTCCTAGGCCACCATGTCTTCCAAATGCAAGCATCAATGCTGCATTCATCACACGTTATTAATTCTGCATTCATACGATGAGATGCTGATGAGAGATGCTGCATTGCTGCTACGGCAGTTTATTTGACAGACATGCGGTCCTATATGCCTATAGACCATCAATGAATTTCCAACTTATGTTGCGTGCAATTGAAAAATTGCCATTATCCGCAGACTTGAACCTCTTCCGCGTGAGTGTAAGTGCATTTGCTTATCCATTTGACCAACGCAGCTGTAAACTAATCGTCGCTAAAGTTGCTTTATTAAGAATAAACGTTAGAAAATTAACGCGTTCGCTTTGTTATTATAAGCAATTAATCCAAAAACCAACAGAAAAATCTAAAAAAAATGCAAAACAAAACTAAAAGCCATTAAGAAAACAAAAAAGTATGTCTCTGATGGGATTTGAGCTCACTACTAAAGATTCCAAAACACGTGAATAAAAACTAAAGGCCTTGCCAACTAAGCCATTTGCACTTTTGTTATTTTCTTGAAATAGTATTCATAACAACATTGTTGCTATCAAAAGTGCTTTGAAGAAAATACAAAGTGTCGCCGAATTATTACAATCACGAAAATATTGTAGTTTTTGTCCCTTAAAATTAACCGGAATTTTAGATTACCAAACATGATACTTTTGCTAATGCACCTCACTCAGAAGTAAAGAGGAAGTCTTAAAATTTAAAAATATAGACTTCTTAACTTAGCATTCAAATTATAACCTGCCTCATTCCTTCCATCGGCAGGTCTGCTTTGTTTTTCATCTGGGTTACTACACTTTGCACTGGAGATGAGTGAGCGGTTGTGTGCAACTTCAAGCAACTTCAAGTTACTTGAATCGAGTACGGAAACAGGCCTAAAGTCACGTGAGCAATGGTGTCAACTATGTAAATATATATTTCAATATTTGTATGGCGGCATTCTGCAGTCTCCATTACAGAAATGTGTTTGATTTACTTCTCGCTCTTGCACATTCCGTGCTCCTCTTTTTCCTTAGGTATATTTTCGTTTGTTCACGCTTTTCTTCTGTTTGATGCTGTAAAAAGTTATGAAAAACAATAATAACCAAAAATATTTTTTGTTTTGTGCGAATTACACGGTACAACACAAAAAAACCTGCCCACTTTGTTATCGGTTCTTCATTTTTTCGTGTACGCTGATCACGAATATGCAATTATTTTTTTCGAGTCGCCTCTTATTTGGCCCCCACAGGACTTTGAAATTTTAAAAGATAACTATCTTTGAATTATTGTTTAGTATAGAAGTTTATGTCCTATCATAACAAATTTGGTATCAAATTAAAGAGAATAAAAAAAAATTATTTGAAATTATAAAAATTAATTGAAAAATTTGGCGAAAAAAGGATATGAAAAAGTTCTTTATATTCTAAAATCCTTTATATATCTTTGAAGTTTTTTGTCCAATTAAAACAAAAAATTTGTTGATAAAATATAATATATTTACTTTAGTTCTGCAATTTCATTATTATTAGTGATTTCATTAAAACAGCTTCATTAATTTATTTTAAATCAATTTTTAAAGTATTTTAGAAATCAGCAATTGTGCAACATGTCATATGAATAACTTTATATAAATTTAATTTCGTTGTAGTTATGTTTATGACCGAGTAAAATGCACTTTAACACGCAATAAAATTAAACTTTAAATTTGCCGAATTAAAATTTTTGTCAACAATTTATTAGGTTTATTAAATTTGCTTTATTATTATAAATATTATATATACCGACTTAAGTACAGTGGCGTGCAACTAATTAGCATCGCACTAAAACTCAAATATGTGCATTCCTATAAGAACTTTTAACGCTAGTTTCAAGTCTATACTCAGTTTTTTTTTCTATCTGGTAAAATTTTCAAGATACTGGGTGTTTTAAGCGTTTTTGAGCATTCTTAGTTTTTTTATTTAGAATCTAAACTACACACCATAAAAAAAGTAATATTTAGTATTTTAGAAAAAACATCAAATGTTAAATTTATAACTTTTTATGTATTTATTAGGAAAAAATTAAGTAAAGATTTGGAAACAATGTTGAAAGTTTATATAGGAGTGATAATGGGATTTTGGGATCCTAAAATTATAGATTATTAACATTTATCCAAACCTTTTTGAATTTCAGTGCTGTGCTATTCATCTGAACACTACTGTATACATTCAGTGTAATTTAGTTAGTAATTTTTTCCTTTTTTGATGAAAGCTGTAAGAGTTTGCCAAGTCATCTAGCTTAACACTCCAACAATATTCTGCAACCATTGCAATCAAGCTTTTTCCCTTGCATCTATTTTCCATTTGAAGCATTTCTTGGTGAAATTTTTCTCCGTGTTGTATCGACAATTCTCCCATATTGTGAAACATATGAATTTTCAAAGACATTAAGGCTTTCATTTCTTTTAAAGTGGAAATCGTTTCTCTAACTAAGTCTTTGTAGTGTTTTGATCTGTGGTTACCTAAAAAGTTTTCTTTGACAGCCTTGAAACTCAGCCATGATTTTATTTATGTGATTTTTAAATTGCTCTCAAACATTGGATCGTTTAGAATGGCTCTAATGTTCGGACCAATTAAAATTCCTTAAGATAAAAAATTGTTACGAAACAAAAAAAAAACTTTTTATTATTACATTCTTTTATCTTAGCCTCACTAATCCAATGAAATTTATTTTTAAGGTTCCTAAATCCTTCACCTTCTTTATCTCTTTAGTCCCAAGAGAAGGCCAATTACTTTGAAATCTCCGGAAATCAACCAATTATGTTTATTGTATTTTATTTTTTCTACAATTAATTTCATTGATGAGCAGTTTTTTTTTTAGTTTCACGGAATATGCTTTTGGAATCGTAGGGAGATAAAGGAAAAGGTAAGTGCTAATTTCAAGCTTAATTAAGAGGAATCAATAAACATATACCACACAGTTTTTCATATTTATATTTAAATCCTCCTTTAGTCTTGCAATATCGATGCAATAAACAATTAAATCAGAGAAAGTAAAATACGACTGCAACTCATGGGTTCGACGATGAGAGGCTGTAACGCACACGTTGGTATCTAATAAATTGTGATCGCGAAGAATAGAAGCCGCAATTTTAGTTTTACTTTTACTTAGACCCAACACTATGACGAAATGGTGAAAACTTTTTTTATTAAATGGAATATGAGTACAATCAGAATAACATGATAGTGCATATAATGGATCATTGCAACATTGCGATTGGTAAAGGCTTAAAGTTGGTGCAAGCTCGAAATTACGTAAACTTGGCTGTGGGATACCTAATGTTGGACTTGGCCCTAGTGTTCCTTCACCACGTGGCTTCGGTCGAAATCCAAATTTGGATAATTTATTATTACCTTTGTTCTTTAATTATGACCCCTTATATTGATAACATAAATCTTTTCATCATGCTACAACTAAGGTGCCCACAACATAGGAATACCAAATGGCATGTTTTCTTATTTTCCACTAGACCAACGAAGCATATTCCTGTAGCAGATATCATAACATATGATGGGAGCAAAAGACACATTTTCACCGGCAAGAATTTCAAATCCAAAGTACCTCAAGTAAATTAAACTCTTTGTTTAAGAACTGTAAATTCACCACATATATTGCAAAAACAATTTACACAATATTTATGTTTAAAACTTTCGAAATGCATTTTTAACTAAACTCAAAATCGTACCGACTTTATAACTAAATGGAATTAAAACCACTTGTTCGATTGTGAATAAAAGCTTATAACAAAAAGACTGAATCATGATGGAATAACATGGTAGTTGCATTGCAATTAGTGGCGGATCTACATATGGGCCAAAAGGGCTTCAACACCCCCTCCCGCCCTTTTTGAAATTTTTATAAAAAAAATTGACTTAAAAAACTTAGAAAAATCAGTTTTCATCATACATTTTTTTAAATAAAATAAAAAAAAAATTAATTCAGCCATCATTTGGATCTTAAGAGTCGCCTTGCGACAAATCTAAAATCCGACACTGATGAGAATCACGCTTTCGGACATGCTCTCACCGACTACAAAAAAACAGCAAGGCAATAACACAACAAAGCAGTAACAATGACGTAGGTAAAATTGCTTTTGCTCTCGCGTTTTCAGCTCTCCGAATTCCCTCTAAGTAGCTGTTAAAAAATTCAAGTTGCTATGCACTGAGGGAAATATATGTTAAAATAAAATGAAATTGTGTTCATATTAAACGAATTTGTTTTTTTTTTTAAATAGAGCTTGAAACAATTTCATTTATGTTACACAAAAATTTTTTTAAAGTTTAATTTAAAATAAAAGTTTTTGTTTTCAAAACAATGTTTTTAAATATACTTTCATTGAAAACATTTTAAGTTTGAACACATTTATTTAAACGAAAATTGTAATGAAAAACTTTAATATTTAAAACATATGTTTTATTGCGCCTTGAAATATTTTAAATATCAAAATAATTAATAAGTTTTTATTTCATCTTGTGTTCAAAATTTGTAAGACTAATTCAAAAATATTTTCAGACAATCAAATGTAAGATCGGGATCACATTTGTCTGGCAATAGTTTTCAATGATTTCATTGTACATAATTTTTTAATTCAATTTCTGATAGCGGCGTATTTTTTGTTATTGGAAGGAAATAAGAGAAAATTATAAAAAAAAACAGAAATGAGTTTATAGTTGAAAATTAAACACGCTTGTTTTAAATTTTGTTTTTGTAGAAACGCAAATGAGTTAAATTTCTATTTTAAATTTTTTGTATTTAATTTTAAAGTATGTGCTTTTTTCTCAGTGTACCCTACACCTAAGTCAGGGTATTTTAACTCTGTGAAAACGTTTGTAAGACCAAAAAGAAAGCGTGGGCGGTATGGAAAAGTATACATATTCTTGATCAGCGTCACCTCCTGAGTCGAAATACTTAAAAATTGATTAAAAATAAACTAATGAAGCGATTTTAATGAAATTTTGCAGAACTGTAGTATATATATATTTTTTTTATTAACAAATTTTTTTGTTTTCATTGGACAAAAAATTTCAAGGATATAAAGAATTTTAGAATATAAAAGACATTTTTCATATAATTTTTTCGTCAATTTTTTTTCAATTAATGTTTTTGAATTTTTTTCTTTATTCTCTTTAATTTGATACCAAATTTGTTATGGTAGGATATAAAATTCTATACTAAACAATTATTCAAAGATAGTTATCCTTTAAAATTTCAAAGTCCTGTAGGGAAGGGATCAAACTAGAGGTGACCCAATAAAAATAATTGTACACGAAAATATTAAGAACGGTTAACAAAGTGGGCGGGGTTTTTTAAAGGAGTAAATTGTTGTACAGTGTTATTATTGAAGGTCTTGCGATATTCATTAATAAATGAAAGTTGAGTGTTATTGCTTTAAAAGTTGGTATATTCTGATCATGCGTTGATTCTTTTAGTAACGTATGCGACTTCTGCCTTGTAATGACATCCGTCCAATGAAACTTTGAACAAACTTTCAAAAAGGCATTTGTAATTAAAAATGCAGCGAAAAAATTTTTCCAGTGTAAAGGGATCTGATTGCATTTGTTGTCACACTTAAAAAAAATTAAATATATCATATAGGGAGCGCCATCTTTTTTTTCGGTATGTGAAAATTTAATAACTTAAAAAATACTGCTGATTTCCATATACTAGAGTTCGCCAGTGGTCAAAATTCAACTTTTTCGCAGTGATCTTTCGACCTACTCTCTGATATGAAATTACTAACGTTCTCAGATGAGAGTAGAAAAAGGAAAAAACGACTCTATTTCTATTTTCAGTTTACCGCTCAGTGTTAACAAAAAACTTTTCAAACGTAGATATGTTGTACTGAGAAAAACTACAGTTTTCGAGATATGACACATAATTTTATGTCAAAATAACGAAAAATATTTGAAACATACTATTTGTAAGAAATTTCAACATCCCAACATAAAATATCTATTCGCACATTTAACATAAAAAAATGCTGATTGTAGGGTATCCGTAAGAGATAGCGAAAAATAATTGAAATGTTTTTTGTACATTTTAGCACTGTCTAAATGTCTAATAAATATAATAACAACCACCGCGAGATTCGAACACATGACATTCAGTTTTTAAACTCACTATACTAACCACCGGGCGCGATAAACAAGCATTGAGTCGCACCACTGCCAGGCTTACTTTTTATGGGTCTCAATCCAAATCTAGTATGCAAATGTACCAGAATTTAATTTAAATTGTATTAAACACAAAAAGGAATACAGAATTGTACTTAACCTTCCCCTTATCAGAGATTTTTTTTACACGTCGTTTACCAATACCCACCCGGATGACCCAGGTATTTTTAGCATATGCATTAGAGTGGGGCGATTAGTATGGAAGGAAAAAAGTGTTAATGGGCGCTTCGCGTTTCTGATTTTTGGGATTGTACTGAGCAAAAAAGTCCACTAGACCATACGTTTACGGTGAAAATCGAGCTTCCAGATTTTGACTTGCAGTTTTTTCTCAGACTTTTGTCACGTTTTTTTTTTTTGGATATTTTGGCCTATAACAGCCAAACCATTGAGATTTTCGATCCAATACTAAGACATGAATCTCAATGGTTTGGCTGTTATAGGCCAAAATATCAAAAAAAAAAAAAAAAGTGACAAAAGTCTGAGAAAAAGCTGCAAGTCAAAATCTGGAAGCTCGATTTTCACCGTAGACGTATGGTCTAGTGGACTTTTTTGCTCAGTAAAATCCCAAGAATCAGAAACGCGAAGCGCCCATTAAGAAGTTCAAATCGCCCCACCCTAATATGCATATGCCAAAAATGATTCCTAATTATCACCTTGATGTACTAATGCTTGAGCAATATTAAAATTTGGCGTATATATGGTTACGTAACTCAGGATCTTAGTAGGGGGAAGATTAGGAGGAATATTAGGAAATAAGGAGCCCTTATGCAATTACGGGTAATGGGCGAGTTATTGAAAAAATTGCCATAAGCTTTGTAGAGAACAAAGGTTAAAAATGGGAAACAGTTATCACGAGAATAGTTTCAACTTGTCTCCCCCACCCTTAAAGCTTGTCTAAGCCACTGTAATTATCAGTGAACAAAAATAGTTGCTAACGTTGCGTTTGCGTTTATTTGAGACAACAGAACATTAGCGTTGTGTAGCGGTAGTAATGGTTCCAATTAGTTGACCAAATTCTATAGACAAAAATTTGTCCAGAGTTGGAGAAAGACATGGCTTACAGAAATTGTACGAAAAGCGATTACTGACAACGAACTTTCAGCTTTAGGGAAATTTTGCTTATAATAGGAAGTCATAAATCCAACCAAGAGCCACTAACAGTGCTTTAAGATAAAAATTCAAATCTCTTGTATTGTGTAACCATGAAACAAAACAGATTCTTGGACATTCTGCTGCCACAGCTGTTCGTCGAGAAGAAAATAAAACTGCACCCATAAAGGATGTTTTCGAAATGATAAGCTCTAATTTGAATGCTTACAATCGGCCTCACGAATCCATTACAGCGGATGAGCAGTTATATGGCTACAGAGGACGTACTAGGTTCACAAAGTACATGCCATCCAAACTTTCCAAGTACGGTACTAAAATCTGATGGGCCTGCGATTGTGTAACATAATGTGCACTACGATGGCAAATATATAAAGGAAGAAGCGGGTTTTAAAAGATTTGACAATAAACAATACACAAAGATAGTTCCGTATCTGGACCAAAGGGTGGTTTAGACACTAGACAAAATAGCAACACTACGCTGACCTATGGCGATGTTCTATAACATCTTGGACACGGCAGATCTAGCCGATTTTATAATTTGTAAGGATAACAACTCGAATGAGTCTATGAAACGATCACAAAGAAGCTATTTTCTCGAAAGCCTTGGCGCGCATTTCTGCACTTTTTTATTTCGAAGATGTCGAAAAACATTAATTTTATTGGAAGGTGTCCAATAAGAATGGAAATTAAGTGTATTTAAGGTATTTAGTTTTATGAGATTCTGTCTGATAAATACCTAACTGCACGTTTCTCTTCAGAAAAGGTCTTTACCGGCGTTTGCGAGAACGACCAGTTTGGGCGAATGCAATTTCAGATCGAGATGCAAGCGCCAGTCAAACTAAGTGCATAAATTGCCATCTTAGTCAATCTACAGCAACTCATTACGTACGAAATTAAAAATCGGGTGTATATATACATACAGAATACAAATGTGGCATAAAATTATCTTTTACATGTGTATATAAATTTAACTTTTGTATCCGTTGTCAAAGCAAGGCTATTAGAAAACTAAAAAATTTCAATGGGGTCACCCAGGTGGGTATTGGTAAACCACGTAGATAAAAAGACAAATTAAAAAAAAGACAATAAGCTACATTAAAAAATAACATTTTTTTAATATTATTATAAATAATTCCAGATTTGGTTCACTGAGTCCAAAGCGTATATAGATTGGATTAAAGCCGTGGGAAATATTATTAAAAGAAATACAAAAAGGTCACCCGGGTGGGTACTGGTAAGGCGAAGGTTAAATTTAAAAAAAATTATATAAGGATAAAATTGAAACCATAAAGCTAAAACTTAAACCGAAAAGCTAAAATGGATGCTGTTATATTTCTTTTGGTTTAAATTCTAATACAGAAGAATTTTAATAATGAGTAAGTATTAGTAAAATTTAAATTTTAAGCCACAAGGTTCATTCAGCAGAGATTCCGATTTGCAACAAATATATGTTCTAATTCGGTGGTATTCCTGTTTTTTGAAACAAATTTAGTCAAAAATGGGTTAAATTAAAGTTTCAAATAAGTAATTTATAACAAATTATTTGTTTTGTAGCAAATAAGTTAAATCACGGTGTTAATTATGTTACGAATAAATGCACTTGTAAAAATGTTTCATAAAGTTTTGAAAAAAAAAATAATTTTTACGTTTAATTAACATTATTACATCATTTCTTTTTAAAACACCTATAAAAAATTTTTGTGTATTGTAAGTGTAACAAATACAGAAACGAGTAGACGAACATTGGAAATAGTCATTGCAACCTTATGCTGTATCTTTTTATTAAATTCCAATTTGTCTTTGACTTCTTAAATACACTCCAAAAAACTATCACTGGTTTAGTGAAAATAACATTATGGAATTGTGAATGCAAAACATTTTTAAACTTTTTAAGAACTTATTTTTTTCAATCAGGAATATTTATGTCATCTGTCCCTCGTTGTTAAAAAATCTGTCATTATAACAAAAAAATAACTTCAATAAAACAAAATATTTGTTACACTCACGTTATTTTACCTAATTGTAACGTAAGAATAACATAATAAAAACTTTTTTTGAATGTTTCAAGTATGTTTCATCTTGTGGTTTTCATTTTAAGTTTGTACCAACAACACATTTATAACATTATTATAACACATTTCTCGCCTAATTTCAACCTAAGTTGTTACAAAATAAGCGTAAAATATCTGCTTTTTCATTTGTAATTACGTTACAATTACGATTTATATCTGTATTGGCGACTCTTTTGTGACACTTTTACAACATTTTTGTGCTAGCTGGGCATCACTCATTCCTATGCTAATACTATACTAGTTTTATTAGAACTGTTCTATTAAATCTTGAATTGCCAATTAAAACAATTACAGTAAGAATTTTTGGTTGGAACTTCACAAGTCAATGTTAATCGATAAGCGAATTTAAAGTTAAATTGAAGTTTGACGCTGACAAGCATTTGACAGCGAAGCTCAAAAACGGCACTGCAAAATATTAATATAATAATAAAACAGCCAACAATGCGTGAATGTTATATTTTTGGTGAACTTTTCGATTTCGACACGTACCGAAAATCGTTCGTTGCCTGTGTGCAACGGCAAAATCATTGACTTGGATTCCTGGAGCGCCGAACCGTCGCAAAATTAAATTTATTATGCCAACCACGTTTTAATACATGCGCTCACACATGCAAAACTTGAAAGTTTAACATAGTATTGCTCCAATTGTGCGCAAAGGGAACGAAGATCACAGTTGCTTAGCAAGCTCACTGACATGCAGTATCCAGTGTTGCCATAACACGGGATTTCGCCCATATTTCGAGTTTTTTAACCTCAAAAGAGCGCTCGGGATTTTGGGACTAAAAACGGGATTTTCACTCAAAGTCGGTTTCCTTACTTGATTATATAATTTAAAATGTGTTATTGAAAGCAATACTATTTTTTGCAACCCTGTTTAAAATGTAACTGGAAACTGTTATTGTGAATTGTTTAAAGAGAAAAGGCCCGTTCGTATTGATAAACGGTTAACAAACGATTTGACTAACAGAAATTTATATGGATTTGATGGCGATTTGGCCAATGTGTATATTCGTCAAATCGTTTTTAAAATCATTTGATGAAAATCAAAATGTTTTTGACTTATGAACACTCGTCCAATTCTGTAAAACGACGTTGTTAGTTGTAAACAGTTTTTGATTAAAGTTTAAACATATATCTGATGCATCTGGTGATTTGTAAACACATTATCATTAATATAACAATTTAAATGGATAAATGGACCTAAGCATAAAATTAAAAATTTTGGTGTATAAACATCTAAATAATCTGAATGGACCTAAACCTGGGATCTTCAATTGCCTCATATCTTCATGATGATTGTGACTACATTTGTCGACGGTACCGTGGTGTCTTTATGTCTTTTTACCTCTTGAAATATTACGTTAGATCGATTTGTAATATATTAATATGAGTGGCCGATAAGACCTAGTTTGTCTTGGTGCCTGCGTTCGCAACTGGTTTTCTTTATTTTATGAAAATTGGTTTGGTGAAGTTGACCTAGTTTGTCGAGTAGCCACCCTGTCAAGCCAGGATCTCACCGGCTTCAGGAAGACAGAACGATATATATTAAAAATATATGCCTATTGGAGTGGTGTTTTATTGGGTACTAGCTGAAACCCGGCGCGTTGCTGCCACTCTCCCTATTCAAACGCCCATAAAATGTTATCAGTTAAACAGCATGTCTAAATTGAGGTCAAATACTGAATTCCGAGACTGTGCGACCTATATCCACAAAGCTATTCGATATAACAATTTTGGGTTGTATAGGAAGTGCCACGCCCTCTTGATCACCCCTCATAGAATGTAATCAATTAAACTGCATGTGTACATGGAGGTCGAATACCGAATACCAAAACTGTGCGACATATAACTCCAAATATATTCGATAACACAAATTTGGGTTGTATGGGAGGTGCCACGCCCCCCGACAAACTCTAAAAAATTTTATCAGTAAATCTGCATGCGTAAATTTTGGTCAAATACTGAATTCCGATGCTGTGCGACCTATAACTCTAAAGCTATTTGATAGCACAAAGTTGGGTTGTATGGGAAGTGTCACTCCCCTTTTCCCTACGCCCATAAAATGTAAGAAATGAAAGTGCATGTATAAATTTAGGTCGAATACCCATTTCTTACGCTGTCAACCTATAACTTCAAAGCAATTCGATATTGCAAATTTGGGATGTAAGGGAGATGTCAGGCCTCCCTGTCCAACGCCCATAAAAAAAAAATCATTGAAACTGCATGTGTAAATTGAGGTCAAAAACTGAATTCCAAAGCTGAATTCCTATAAATTCAAAGCTATTCGATATCACCAATTTGGATTGTATGAGAGGTGCCCCTCCCCCTTGTCCAACTCCCATAAAATTTCATCACTGAAACGGTACGTCTAAATTGTGGTCGAATACCGAATTTCTAAGCTGTGCAACCCATAACGCTATTCGATAACACAAATTGTTTTTATATTAATGGGAGGTAAAAGAAGGTGTGGCATTTCTTCTTAAACCATCTCGTACTCAAAGCAAAGCCACTTACAAAATTTGAGCTCAATCGGACCAATAGTATCGGAGTATTGTGATATTTCCAAAAGTAGGCGTAGATGAAGTGTGACAACGCCCGTTTTTATTAAAGTTAGTGACAGTCATCATAAGAACTTATTTACCAAATTTTAATTTAATACGACCAAAACCTTCTTAAATATAGCATTTTTATTGATTTGTTGGCGATAAAAGGGGTGTGGCATTACTTTTTTCCTAAACCTTTGCGTAGCAGTTACGATCAAACCAGTAGAAGGAAGTATCCTATTTGGTCTAGTCGTTTTCAAGTTTTAAGCATCCGAACAAATCACGATTCATTTTTATATGTACAGATATTGATTTGTGGGCGCTTGTGTAGAACACCGGAATTGCCATGATTTCGAAAAAGTGGGCGTATATAAATTGCGCCGAAAAAGTGATTTTTGTACAGTTACTGACAGTTACCATCTGAACAAAATGATAATATCTTAGTTTTTACGATCGAAACCGTCTGATATATATCCCTTATTTGGTTTGTGGTCGATAGCGCAAATTTGGCTTGTGTGGGAGGAACCACGCCCCCTCGTCCAAACGTTACCAAACCTCACAGGAACAATCTATCACCTCGGCAAACGTTGTTCTGCCACAGACCGCCTTACTGCCATACACGAAAATGTCAAGAAATGTCAAATATATTCACCATTTTCAGTATAGCTGCCGAAAGTAGCCATGTGCACTAAATAACCACATTTTAGTCTAATACGATCAAAACCGTGCGAAATATAGCATTTTTGTTGTTTTGCAAGCGGTAAAAAGGGGTGCGGTAAAATATTTCCCTTGAGCCATCTCGTAATCGAAACAAATCGACTGCCCAAATTTCAGCTCAATTTAGGGAAAGCCTGGCGCACTTTACTTCACTGGACGCTAACTCCCCGAAAAGTGAGTTTAACTAAAGTAGGGCAGGCCTATTGATAGTGCACTTGCCGAGAGTAACCATATGTACTGAATTACAAAATTTTTGTCTAATACGACCCAAACCGTTGAAATAAAACGTTTTCATTGGTTTGTGGGCGGTAAAAGGGGGGCGTGGAGACCAATTTTTAGTACAGTTGCTAACAGTAACCGTACAAACTAAGCCAACATTTTAGCTCAATCGAGCCAGTAGTCAATTTTGATGGTTTCTTAAAAAGTGCGTGTGGCTATATAGCGATGACGCCCTTTTTTAGTACAATTGCCGAAAGTAACCATACAAACTTAAGTATCATATGTTAGTCTCATACGGCCAAAACTGCATGAAATATAGCATTTTCACTGATTTGTGGGCGCAAAAGGGGGCGTGGAAACCAATTTTTCGTACAGTTACTGTCAGTAACTTCACAAACCAAAGTACCAAATTTAGGTCTTATATGACCAAAACCGTCTGAAATAAACCATTTTCATTTATTTGTGGGCGGTAAAAGAGGGCGTGGAAACCCATTTTTAGGACAGTTGTCGACAGTAACCGTACATACTAAATTACAAAATTTTAGCCATATACGACCCAAACCAACTGAAATGTAACATTTTTATTGATTTGGGGGCGGTAAAAGGGGGGTGTGGCAAATTTTTTTCCTCAACCATCTCGTACCTGAAACAAATCGACTGCCAAAATTCCAGGTCAATCGGTTCAGTAGTTTTGGAGTCTATAGACATCACACTACCAGACACACATCGTTTTGCTTTATCTTCTATATATATAAAAATGGATGTATGTATGTGGGTATGTGGGTATGTGGGTATGTGGCTATATCACGTATAGACTCCAAAACCGCCGAACCGGTCTTTATGAAATTTTCAGGGAAAATAAAGCCACATCTTGAGAGTGTTCCTGTGAGGTTTCATAACGATTGGAGAAGGGGGCGTGGTACCTCCCATACAAGCCAAATTTGCTCCATCGATCACAAACAAAAAAAAAAGAAAAATATTTTACGGTTTCAATCACAAAAAACTAAGATTTGGTGATTTTGTTCAGATAGTTACTGTCGGTAACTGTACAAAAAATGGGCGTGGTCGTTATATAAATACGCCCACTTTTTCGAAATCATGGCAATTCCGGTGTTCTACACAAGCGCCCACAAATCAATATCTGTACATATAAAAATGAATCGTGATTTGTTCGGATGCTTAAAACTTGAAAACGACTAGACCAAATAGGATACTTCCTTCTACTGGTTTGATCGTAACTGCTACGCAAAGGTTTAGGAAAAAAGTAATGCCACACCCCTTTTATCGCCAACAAATCAATAAAAATGCTATATTTAAGAAGGTTTTGGTCGTATTAAATTAAAATTTGGTAAATAAGTTCTTATGATGACTGTCACTAACTTTAATAAAAACGGGCGTTGTCACACTTCATCTACGCCTACTTTTGGAAATATCACAATACTCCGATACTATTGGTCCGATTGAGCTCAAATTTTGTAAGTGGCTTTGCTTTGAGTACGAGATGGTTTAAGAAGAAATGCCACACCTTCTTTTACCTCCCATTAATATAAAAACAATTTGTGTTATCGAATAGCGTTATGGGTTGCACAGCTTAGAAATTCGGTATTCGACCACTATTTAGACGTACCGTTTCAGTGATGAAATTTTATGGGAGTTGGACAAGGGGGAGGGGCACCTCTCATACAATCCAAATTGGTGATATCGAATAGCTTTGAATTTATAGGAATTCAGCTTTGGAATTCAGTTTTTGACCTCAATTTACACATGCAGTTTCAATGATTTTTTTTTTATGGGCGTTGGACAGGGAGGCCTGACATCTCCCTTACATCCCAAATTTGCAATATCGAATTGCTTTGAAGTTATAGGTTGACAGCGTAAGAAATGGGTATTCGACCTAAATTTATACATGCACTTTCATTTCTTACATTTTATGGGCGTAGGGAAAAGGGGAGTGACACTTCCCATACAACCCAACTTTGTGCTATCAAATAGCTTTAGAGTTATAGGTCGCACAGCATCGGAATTCAGTATTTGACCAAAATTTACGCATGCAGATTTACTGATAAAATTTTTTAGAGTTTGTCGGGGGGCGTGGCACCTCCCATACAACCCAAATTTGTGTTATCGAATATATTTGGAGTTATATGTCGCACAGTTTTGGTATTCGGTATTCGACCTCCATGTACACATGCAGTTTAATTGATTACATTCTATGAGGGGTGATCAAGAGGGCGTGGCACTTCCTATACAACCCAAAATTGTTATATCGAATAGCTTTGTGGATATAGGTCGCACAGTCTCGGAATTCAGTATTTGACCTCAATTTAGACATGCTGTTTAACTGATAACATTTTATGGGCGTTTGAATAGGGAGAGTGGCAGCAACGCACCGGGTTTCAGCTAGTATATATATAGATATATATTTGTGGGCGTTAAAAGTGGGCGTGAAAACATTTATAAATTGTGTTCGTACCTAAACAGCAAGTTTCACTGTAAAAATGTACAGAACTCCGGAATTGCCATGATTTCGAAAAAGTGGGCGTATTTATATAACGACCACGCCCATTTTTTGTACAGTTACCGACAGTAACTATCTGAACAAAATCACCAAATCTTAGTTTTTTACGATTGAAACCGTAAAATATTTTTCTTTTTTTTTGTTGTTTGTGATCGATGGAGCAAATTTGGCTTGTATGGGAGGTACCACGCCCCCTTCTCCAATCGTTATGAAACCTCACAAGAACACTCTCAAGATGTGGCTTTATTTTCCCTGAAAATTTCATAAAGACCGGTTCGGCGGTTTTGGAGTCTATACGTGATATAGCCACATACCCACATACCCACATACCCACATACCCACATACATACATCCATTTTTATATATATAGATGAGACCTTGTTTGTCACACGACTCCGCCGTATACAAAAATTGTTGCTAATTTGACCTTGTTTGTCTTGAAAACGCAACCCTGCTTTGCTATCTGATAATATCGATTTTGACTTTTAACTTTTTTTTGTTATTTTTTATACTTAAATAAAATTATGTACTTTAAGCAATTTATTAAAACTTTTTAATTTGTTAATAATACATGATTTCAATCAAAATCATACTTTATATTTTTTAATTGTATTAAATATCTTATTTTATAATTTTAAATTTGCTATAAAACCTGTTAAGGTTTATCAATCAAGTAAATAAATAAATAAATAAATAAATAAATTAACTTTGTATAAACTTATTGCACATATCCAGAACTGTGGCAAATAATTTATAATAATTTTTAAAAATTAATTTCTTCTTCTTCCTATACGATTTTAATAACAAATGCTACAAAATTTTTCCCGCCATCGAGATGTGCTTACTTCGGTGAAAAATAAAATTTGACGAAAAATTTGATGAGTGTGAACACTTTGTGGTCAACCAATTTGACAAATGACTTGACAAAAAGTTGAAATGTGAACAGACTAAAAGAAAAATAAGCTAAAACAACTTGGAAAATAGCACTGTTCCTTTAATCGACGTCTTGATAGGCAATAATCCATTGCATACAATCTGTCAAACAACAAATATTGTCAATAAAGACCACTCAATTGCCATATATTGCCAAGATAGAGTGGGCAATGAGCTGTATTTTTTCTTGTTTGATTGCCATTTTTAATTTTGTTTTCAAAATTTGAAGTGTGCATATCTTAAAAATTAAGTTCCGCGCAGAAGAAATTTATAAAATAATTAATTTATGTAATAAATAATAAAATAACATGATGTATTTCATAACATGAGTAAACCCACTCTTGCAAAATTACCATTGCTTGCAATGGAATTTGACAGATGGTAAGCAATGGATTAATTGCCTGCCGACCCGCCGGGTTAGGACAACGTTTTTAGCAAACGGAAGCAATAGTGATAGTTGAGCACAGCCAAAAAATCTTGGAACGGAGCAGAATTTTTCCAAGAAAAATGGCTCCAAATTCCTGAGTAAAAAGATTGGCTTCCAGTGAAAGGCGCCAGACATAAGACTGTGTGTAAGGCTTGTGGCTGCATTTTCACGTGCGGATCGAGTACAGGGCAGAGTCATCATAAAACTTATGGCGTTTTCGTTTCTCGAAAAAAGGTTGCATTTTTTCTGCCCTCTTTCTGCCATCTTTGAGAAATCTGAATTTTTTTTCATCTTTCAACAACATTTTCGCGAAAAGAGCACGATTCAGAGGTTACTATTTTTATTCTCAAGGAGGCAGAATTTCCAAAAGGGCAGAAAAATGTTGCATTTTTTCGAGAAACGAAAATGCCATTAGAAACTCATAAAAAATCTTCGAGTTTTTCGCACAACTCATTCCACATCTACATTATTATATATACATACAACTAATATAAAACCAATATATTATGTTTTTTTTAACACAAATATATATTTTTTGTGAATTTTTCTGTGAAAACAAGCTTTTTAATGAATATTTGGGAATGAGATTCTTTACTTTTAAAACGGTATAAACAAAGCGTTTTAGAGTAGAGAATGGGATTTTTTGAGCCCGGACTATGGCAACACTGGCAGTGTTCATCGTTTATCCATTCGAATGGCTTGTGGACTATTTTAACACCTCATAAGAAAATGGCTTGAATTTTAAGATTAAGAAGGTGCCGTGGCCCGATGTGGCTGTTTTGTTGTCCTAACGTGGGCATATTCGGCCAGCCCATCATCAACACTTAGTCAGTTACTCAGTAAAGTTAAACACTTGGCCTGTCACTCATACTCAGTAACTCACTGGACTCACTGGACGTTGAAGTTAGCCCACTATTGCCACACTAGTTCAGTAAATTTAGAGTTTGTTCACAGCTAGGTTATTTGTAGGACAGTCAGGCAAGGATACAAATACATACTCAACTTTTTATGGAAGAGAAACGAACTGCAGCGTCAACAACATTACCATTACCGTCATCGTCATCGTGATAAGCACAATGTCACGTAACAGCTAGTGGTCAACCTAATGGATAAATACCTGATGCAGTTATTTGATATGAATGTACGTTATTCTCTTGATTCATATGACCAATACAAAATTATTTCTAAAATAACCGAAACAATAGCCAGCTGCTTTTTTTGCTATTGGAGATCTCTTAACGCCGTTTTTATTTTAAAAACATTGAAAACATGCTACATACTTTTTTAAGTGTCACTTAGTAGTAATTAAATTCCGCCCAAAAATAAAATTATTTATTACCATTGCTTTAATACATAAACATTTATATGTGTATACACTGTATATTATACAGTATCCAACAGAACTATGCATACCCGGAAATAAGATTTCTCTCTGTGCTCATAATTTTTTTTAAGTCTTCGAACTGTGAAACATTTTGTTGTTGTATTCGAGGAAATTTGTAATAACACATCCCGCCACAAAATATATCCTGTTAGGTTTCAATATATTTGCTGTAGTGTAGTGAATAATTTCTGATCAGTCGAGCTTTAAGCTTAGTTTGCTTAAGGAAGGAAAAAAACTTACATATGAAATACATTGAGATTTTTGACAACGAACAGGCATCGAAATTTGTCATTCAACAATAAAAAATAAGCAGTAAGCATGTTTAAGTGTAGAATTTGTAATTTAACAAATTTATTGTTGCATTTATATAGTTCATTAAAGTGTAGTCTTGCGTTTTATAGGATACTAGTATTTCCCGGCAGACGATGTCCTGCCTCAGACCGCCTCATTGCCATATTCGAAAATGTCAAGAAATGTCAAATATATTAACCATTCTAAGTATAGTTGCCGAAAGTAACCATATGAACTAAATTACCAAATTTTAATCTTATACGGCCAAAGCTGCCTGAAATATAGCTTTTTCACTGATTTGTGGGCGGAAAAAGGGGCGTGGTAACTTATTTTTAGTACAGTAGCTGACAATAACCATACAAACTAAATTACCGAATGTAAGTCTTATACGACCAAAACCGACTGAAATAAAGCATTTTTATTGGTTTGGGCAACTATACTTAACCCAACTATACTTAACCCAAATACAAACTATATTACTAAATTTTAGTCTTATGCAACACATACCGTGTGAAATATAGCATATTAATTGATTTTGGGGCGGTAGAAGAGGTGTGGCAAAATTGTTTTTCTTAAACCATCTCCTATCGGAAACAAATCGACTATCCAAATTTCAGATCAATCGGTCTAGTAGTTTTGGAGTCTATAGGCTTTACACAGACAGACAGAGTTTTGCTTTTTATATATATACAATAGATAAAATTGCAGCAATAAAAATATGAATCTGTCAACCAAAACAGTAGGTGCTTTTTCTCCACACAAAAATTTTGACTTTCACCAAAATTTCGCGTGTAGAGTTATATGCCCAAAAATTTTCATTCCTACAGCATAATATATAAATAGACTGGCCATTTCAGCCCTTGGAAGGACTTTGACCTAGCTTCTATTGATCAATTGTGTTGTGCGTGTAATTAAATGTTTGATCACAAATGACCGAGAACTGGACCTACGTGTTTTATGCCGACTCCGAACGGCCTATGTTCTCAAGAAGCTTTAAGTGGCAATTTTTACTCTCTGAGGTTTGCCATTGTCTGCAGAGAGGTAACGACCGAACAGAAAAATTATTTCAATAGAAAAAACTTTCTGTCTGAGCTGGAATTGAACCCGGGCTACATAGGTTCTTTAGCTTAGGGGCCACGAATATAAGTCATATAACTCCACACGCGAAATTTTTTTGAAGAGTCAAAATTTTTGTGTGGAGAAAAAGCACTTGCTGTTCTGGTTGACAGATTCATATTTTTATTGCTTCAATTTTATATCCTATAAAAGGCAAGACTACACATTAATAAACTATATAAATGCAACAATAAATTTGTTAAATAACAAATTCAACACCTAAACATACTTACTGCTTATTTTTTATTATTGAATGGCAAATTTCCGCGCCAATTAAATGTACGAGCATATAATAAACAGCAAAATTTTGTCATTTCTACTCTCCACTCACGAATGGAAATTTGGCAACATAGCAATAATTTTCGCTTCTGCAGCGTACTAGCTGGCGAAAAAAAATTTCGCTGCCTGTTCGTTGACAAAAATCTCAATGTATTTCTTAAGGAAATTTTTTTCGTTCCTACAGCATACTAAGCTTTAAGAAACCTCATATTTAAAAACATAACAAGAAATCATGACTGGCTTTCGCCAAAAAGTCCCAGTAGTTTTTTTGGAGTCAATTAAAAAAACCAACTAGTTCATTTCTAGAGCAATTTGTACTTGCTATGAAATAGTCAAGAACGATACAAAGAAGATCACGCCTTAAGTGCGCAGAAATGGCAATCAACTGCGCAGGTATACGTCATAAGTGAAAATACATCCAAATAAAAATATCACATAAACAACAAACGAAACTAAGCAAATGAATCTGATTGGATAATTGGGACACAAACGAAATGCATACAAAGAAACAGTCAAACTACTCTCAAAATAAATCGAGCAACATTGTTATTTTTTGTGAAGGGGTAAACATGGAAGTTAAGAACCCAATAAGATATAAAATTTTTATGAAAGATGGTAATGAAAACTAAAATTTTTCTGTTCAAGCTTTGTTTTTTGATTTAAAATTATTTCTTTTAAAAAACCAAGATTTTATAAGAAAATGAGGAGATTTTTAGATCGGATACCACTGTTAAAAAATTTTTACTACGTTTTTTTCAGTCAGTCGCGCACGTGCTCACAAAGAGAGCGGACATGCGCAAGGCGGAATATATTTATATATAATTCTTGTGAAATAGTGCAAAAAACTTTCAGCGTAGAACAGTTCACGTTGATTTTATTTTGTTTTCTTGTCAAAATTTTTACTGACAAAAATAAATTAAATCAGAACACGTGTCAATTTTATTAATTTTCAAACTGCTTGATGAATCAATTTAAAGAATTCAATTAAGGTAAGTTTTTGCATTATATAAAAAGAAGTAACTACAACAAAAAAAAAAAAGAAATACACGTGATGTACTTCAATTTTTAATACATGCAAAAAATAAAAAAAATAAATGTCTAACGTTTGAATACATTCAAACCAGTTTAAGATCTACTTTAAGACCTTAGCAAAAAGACCAATTTGGAAATGTTAATATTGGAACTATTTCAAAAAAGGGAAAAAGGAATGTTTTTGAGTACAATTGTCTTTTCCTATGACATCAACACGTAAAAAGCGTCAGTTCGATCAATGTAAAAGGGTATTGTAAAAAGGACCTGGTCCTTTTTGAAACTAATTCAGACTTATTTAAAAGTTGGTCGAATTTTCTGAAGGGGTATTATAACATGCCTTTGATGTTCTAGGAGAAGAATATTTGAAAGGATGAGATTAAATTCTAGTACAAAAATTAAAAAAAAAAAGAAAGAGAAGAGAGTGTGGTGAGAAAGAGTAACGAGAGATTGCAAGCGATAGAGCCCGAACAAAACCAAAGTGGATGTCGGTTGTCGGATTTGCCATGCAACGAAATACATGAAAACATATGCAGCAGCCAAAAATGAAACCGCCGTAGAAATGCGCTACGGGAAAACGCCAGAATAGAATCTATTCAAATTTTTCTCTGATGGCTGGCGGATCTCTCTCTGAGTGACTCAAATGTTGCCTTTTTTTTTTGATACCCTAAAGATTGGGTACGTTCAGTGTTTTTTTCTTTGTTTTTACTAAGATCTGATTCAAAGCCAAATATAAACCAATTTGTGTTATTCCCAAAACAAAATGCAACCGTGATCCGACCATTAGATTTGGAAGAGAGAACGTATTAGTATTGGGCTGCTTTAGTTACAAAGTCTTATCAGAGTTATCCCAAATAGACGGTAAAAAACGAGTCTGCAAGATAATTTTATTTACCAACAGGACTCCAAACGTACAAGTCGTTTTGCTTAGGACTATTTCGATCAAAACTCAATGAAGGTTCTAGAATGGCCAGCCTAAAGCCCAGTCTTGAACCCTATTGAGCGTTTATGGCAATATCTGGATGATAAGCTCCATAGGACCTCTTGCCATTCCAACATAAGAGCATTTTTTAACCAAATTGCAAATGGTCTGTAATTGCAAAAGATGGAAACACGAAGAACTTTTTATAAAAAATTTAATATGTAATGGCCTAAATGTAAAAATAAAACAATAAGTGGTAAAAATGTGTCAACTATTTACAAAAATAAATTTATTTTAGTTTTAATTGACAAAAGGTACGTATAGTTTTGTCGGATGCTGAATATAATGCAACCATTGGGTCATGTGAATAAAAAATCAGCAAATGCTTTTACTGAATTTTTCTAGTAAAAAGTATGGATTTAGTGAATAAAAATAGCTTAAAAAGCTTAAAGCTATATAGATATAGATATAAAAAAAGCTATATAGATATAGCTTTTTTTATTCACTAAATCCATACTTTTTACTAGAAAAATTCAGTAAAAGCATTTGCTGATTTTTATTCACATGACCCATTGTGCTGCCCTTATTCGAGCCAGGTTCGGCCGAAAAGTCCTGCAAACATTCCTTCTACGGCCACTATTCAATGCTTAGTAGTCGTATAGAGTTCTCAAACTTTATTATAAATCAATAAATTATCAATCAAATGGTATCTCCGTATGTTAAAACAGATGACATCACCTCTGACTTTCTTTATCTTCAATTGCACTGAGACCCTGTATTTATGAATTTAGTCAAATGAAAAATAAGCCACAAAGGTATCCTCTCCGAAGCTCTTAGTAAAAGTTTTTATTTTTTTACATATTTGTTGTGCTTATATCTAGTGTTTTGTCCACTGGCGATGTGCAAGTCAAAGTAGAAATAAGTCGAAAATCGACTTTTGCGTGATAGTTTTCGACTTTTGGAGGTCGATTTTCTAATATTACTTTCGACTTTTTCATTTTATGCTATCACAAAAACTTGACGACACTCTGAAAACTGCTCTTCTCTAACCTTATTACATATATTATAAACACATTTTTCATATTGAATCATTTGCTTCTTAAGTGTTCAACAAAAGTGGGACAAAAGAAATTAAAAAAAGGTCGGAAAAAATTGAAAAGTCAACTTCTAAAAGTTCAAAAAGTCGATGAGTCGACTTTAACATTTTCATCGATTGAAAAAGTCGAAATCTACGACAACTTCAATCAATACGTTGATTATGTGTATAATGATGATAATTATTTTTCTGCCTGCAGTGGTCCTAAGGCCTTATACTAATGTAGCAGCCTCAAAATGACCCGGCGTTTTAATGATTTTTTATTTGAAATTTTAGCTCCATGCAGAGAAATTGGTACATTATATTTTATACAAAGCATTGTCCATCACAAGCTATGACTTTTCTTTATATTTCAGATAGCACACTGGCTTACGCTACGTTGAAAAATTTCTCCAAAGATAGATCCAAATTTCGGCTTCGACGTAAAAAATAAAGTGAATTACCAAGGTCTGGTGAATACGGTGGGAAGGGTAGGAAACCCTATTGAAGAGCCTCCTATGTTTTCTTGGCGATTTTTGCAACATGTGGCAGAGCGTTGTCGTACTAAAAGATATTTTTGACGTAGTATTACGTCTTACAGCACAGCGCGGTTTGTATGGGGGTCATTTTCACAAATTTTTTCAAAGTGATATTTACAGCCTTTAATATTCTTCGTACAAAGAAAAAAAATGCCAAAATATCAGTTTTAGCGGGAATAAAACGATTAACTAATAAAAAAGCAAAATCTAAGAAGATGAAAAATTCATATATTCGTATCAGGAATGCACAAGCTGCTTAGCTGCAGTAGCTGCTTATGCTGTTTTTAAGGTTGTTATTGACCGCATTCAGCGCAGACAACAGTTGGCAACTGTTGTGTAAAAATTCGCTGAATGGTACAAATTTGGTAGCGCTAACTAAAACTGATAAAGTAGCGAACGCCTTTTAATCGAGCGAACAAATTCTATGCTACATGAACACAACTGTTTGCTTAACTGTCAGATAGTGTTACTGACGCTTTTAAATTAATAAACGCAGAAAGAACGCAGCAAATTTAAGTGAGAAACCTTTGCAATTGAATTAAAATTACATAAAAATTAAATTGAATCTAACTTCTGACGTGTAGAGTAGCAACACATTCAGAGAAAAACATCGTGAACTAAGGTAGTGCTACCATTACAGTTCACAACAGTTGTCTGCGCTGAATGCGGCCATTGTTGTTGTGATTGCTTGTTTGGTTCGTAATCTCGTCGTGCGTTGTTGAGCTGCTTTTGTTGTTGTTGTTTTTTATTAATATGTATGTAAAACATAAATATATAAATACACATCAGTTGCTTTCATTTTTTTTCGTTTCCCAGATAGCCAATCGGCTCGATTGAAAACGGTGTGCACTTTTAAAAGCACTGAAGCGGATCGTTTTGTGGTCAACAAACTATGTATTGTGTGTTTCATGCAAGCGTGGTCAGGTTAGAACAATTAATTGCTCTAACGAATTTTTTTCAAAGAAAGAACAGCAACAATATTTTCAAAATGAAAAGAAAAAAAAAACATCACTAGCTGATTACTTAGTTAGCTGATTGATTAACTAGTTAGAGCATTGAAAATGCTGTCCGTCGCACATTTTTTTGTCCAATTCGTACTTTATGCGTATAAACTCACATTTCTTTAATTTTAGCTTTAGCACTATTTCAACTGCTCCAGTTTCATTGTAAATGAATAAAAATTGGACAAAACAGTAAAGTATCATACGGGCTTAAGTAACGCATGCGAAAATTCGCGTGGACTACTACGCTCCGAGAGCAATAATTCTCTTGCTCTGGTAGCGAGATCTCTTTGTCCCTCTTTTCACTCGGCAATAATTGCTTTTGCCGCAAGCAGTTTGTCGATTATTCGCCCGCATGAAGGGGGTTTACGAAAGTCCCCTTTAAACCCGAGTAGTCAACAAACTACTTGCGGCGAAAGCAATTATTGCTCATAGAATTACCGAGTGAAAAACGGCCCTTTACAGCACATGCAGAACCAAAACAACAATATCAGCAGCTAATTGCAACGTTGCCAGTTATGTTGGAAAAACCCCATTCGTGGTAATTTTTAATTGCCCTTAGGAATTTTTGTTTCTGGGAATTCCTATTAAATTTCAGCGGGGTATTATTTAAATTTCCGTGGGAGTTTGGAAATATTCTCCTTACATTTTTTTTGTTTTTTATTAAGAAAAGTTTCTTTGTTTTATTTCTAAATTTTTTTAAATTTTTTGTGCATATGGCACTTATTGTGGCATTTTTTAATGCGAATGAGATTTTTATGGCAATTTTAAATGCATATGGAATTTGTGGAGGTATTTTTAAAACACGTGGTATTTTTTTCGTAACCTTTAAACCGTTCTCTATATAATTGTAAAGTCCTTTTTTATATTTATCAAGAATCGAATTGAAATTTATGTCATATTCGCTTGAGGTGTCGTTTGTTCTTGTCTTTTTTCCCTCTATTTTTCACCCGTTCGCGAAAAAACGCTGAAATATGCATTTAATCTTTTATTGAAATCAAGGTAGTGCAGTTGAGTTGCCGTTTATTGTTTAGATTATTGTTGCAACTAAATAAAAACCGTTTCAAGAAAAGGTTATAATTGTTTCACAACAAACAAAATTAATATACAACTTAAAGTTTTCGATATGACTTTGTTATTTATTGTGTTGATTTGCTATGATTTAAATACAAATTTTAATTGCTTGATAGTTTAAATCAATCTTGATTTTAAATAAAAATTCTGGTTGTTTGATAGTTTAAAATCATTTATTGAGCTTAAGGTCAGATTACAATAATTGATTGCTCTAACTAGTTTATCAATCAGCTAACTAAGTAATCAGCTAGTGATGTTTTTTTTTTCTTTCATATTGAAAATGTTGTTGCTGTTGTTTCTTTGAAAAAAATTCGTTAGAGCAATTAATTGTTCTAAACTGACATAAAGCTCAATAAACGATTTTAAACTATCAAACAACTAGAATTTGTATTTAAAATCAGGAATGATTTAAACTATCAAACAATTAAAATTTGTATTTAGATCATAGCAAATCAACACAATAAATAACAAGGTCATATAGAAAACTTTAAGTTGTATATTAATTTTGTTTTTAAATCATAGAAAATCAACATTAATATACAACTTAATAAATGGTACGCTTATATACAACACACAATACATAGTTTGCTGACAACAAAACGATCCGCTTCAGTGCTTTTAAAAGTGCACACCGTTTTCAACCGAGCCGATTGGCTATCTGGGAAACGAAAAAAAATAAAGCAACTGATGTGGATTTATATATGTATGTTTTACATACATATTTATAAAAAACAACAACAACAGCAACAACAACAAAAGCAGCACAACAACGAACGACGAGATTACGAACCAAACAAGCAAACACAACAACCTTAAAAACAGCATAAGCAGCTACTGCAGCTAAGCACCCAGCAAAAGTTTTGTTAGATATATGACATGCATTCTAAGGAACACTGCTTCCAGAAGACATTTTATAGATCCAATTGTGCTTCTTGTAAGCATTATTGAGAAGTGCTTTCAAGAAGCATTCTCATAAACCACTTCTCAAAGACATTCAAATAGCATTTAAGTTCTATTATTTTTTTGATGTATTTTTTCATTTTCCGTGGGATTTTTCAAATCTCTAACAAAACGCAACCATTTCCTACTTCAAACACCAAAATTCCGTGAAAATCAGGAAAAGGGATTTTTTACGCGTTTTTTTTTTAAACCAGCAACAAAACCCAAACACTTCTCATTTCCAACACTAAAATCGCTATAAAATCAGAAAAAAGTATATTTCCGTGGAATTTTTTTAGCCCCCTAACCACAAAAATCATTTCATCCCATGGAATGCCTTCTGAAAGTTCTCCTCAAAAACACCTGATAGAATCCTTTCGTTGAAGGGCTCATAGAAATCTTTACATTGAAAAAATTCTGGAAGGGATTCTAGAGAAGACTAAGGAAAGCATTCCTCCCAATGACATGCATATGTTGAAAGAATACCTTCTGGGTATGAAAGTGGAAGGTATGGAATTCAAGACTTTCCCTTCCACTTTACCTCCTTTTGGAAGCACTTTCTTTGCTGGGCAGCTAAGCAGCTTGTGCATTTCTCATACGAATATATGAATTTTTCATCTTATTAGATTTTGCTTTTTTTATTAGATATTCGTTTTATTCCCACTAAAACTGATATTTTGGCATTTTTTTTCTTTGTACGATGAATATTAAAGGCTGTAGGTATACCACAAAGTGTCAAATATCACTATGAAGAAATTTGTGAAAATGACCCCCATACAAACCGCGCTGTGCTGTAAGACGAAATTCTACGTCAAAAAAACAATAAAACTAATTTTAAATTACATGCTAGATATGGCGCACGCTTCCTTAGGACGGCAGTTTAGTTTTCTGACAATTTTTTTAAATAGATCATCATTTCCGCTAAGCACACAGTGAGAGTATAAGGTGGCAAAGAAGAGATATCAATCTAAAATTTTATATACGTAGTTCTGTAAAGGTAAATAAAAATCACTAAAAAAATTGGAGTATTCAGGCAAAAAAAAAACTCTTACCTCCCATTCAAAGTGAAATGTTTATCTTATTTTGGACCCTTGCCAGTAAAAAGATTTTGCTAACAAGTGCGATCTGTAGAAAATAAGTGCTGTGGCACCAGAACTACACCCACTTCAAAGGTGTAATTTAAATTTTTTTTATTGAGTTTTCATTTGTTAAAAAAGCTGATCGCTGAAATTCTGGTCTAAGTTTTACCTTATAGTACTTTTACGATCAAAATAGGTCTGATTAAACCAGAAATATGCCTACTTCCATAAAAATAAAAGGTTTTTCTAGTGTTTTTTTTTTTCTTTATAGTAAATATGGTATATTTCTTTCATAAATAAAATTGTTAGCAAAACAAACAAATTTGTAAAAAGTTATTTCCTTTTAAGGTTTCTACACTAGCATAGGGCCTTAATGCAATGTACATTTTACAACAAGAACCAATTTGGCACGATATATAAACTAGCGACTGGTTTACTACCAAAGCAATGTTTTTACAGTTGTTGCTTTCCAAAGTCTAAAAGACGGCAAGGCACATAAATTCGACGCTAATCCTTTTTGCTGTATCAATCTTCATTGCAATCGAAATTGAGTGTCAGACAGCGTGGCGTGATAAATTTTTGTCCGTATGTTTCAATATTTTTTGTGCCTTTGGACAAGAGTGACCAGCTGATCGACTATGTGGTGTATATGTATTCAGAAAAGTATGATGCTGTTTCATGCGTGTTTTCGTGCATGCGTGCAAACAAATCAGTGCTTCATTGAGTTATATTTGGGCTACGTTGGTGTGTTATGGAGAGAAAATCGCTTTGAAGAAACAAATGTCTACAGGAAGTTGCAAACAATTTATTCGACTATACCTGGCGAACAATTTAAAGGAAGTATCCTGTTGGTGAATCGGTGAGTGAGTGTTGGATTTTATCAAAGGATGTGTTCAAAAGCTGTTTTGGTCTGAGGCGAAAACAACTACGAATGCCTATATTCCTTTGGATGCACATGGTTGAGGAGGTTAACGGAATAAAAGTTAAAAAGCATGCGAGTTACCACTTTTGTGCAGGTGAATGCATTCCAAGCTTCGTATTCGGTTAGTATAAAGTAAATTGAATGGATGAAGAGTATGAAAAAAGCTTTACAACTTTGAATGCAAAGAAAGTTATTTTCAACCAAATTTGTATGGTTAAAATCGCTTTAATTACAATTGCATCAGCTTATAACAGCCAGAGTAGTTATCTGTTCTATATGTGAATGGTAATTAAAAGGATTAAGTTTTGACAAAGCACCACAAAAATTTTGTGAATGGGAAGTTTTAATTACAAATGCTCTACTTATATTAAATTAATAAAAGATATTTAAAACTTATATGCAATGAAACTTGCATGTTGGCATTTTAGTTGTGTACATTTCAGACGTTTTTTACTTGTCATGTCGGAACAATTTAAAAAACTACATATATTTATATCATATATTGACCAATAATATTAATTTTTTGGACCCAGTTTGTTGAAAAGGCGACTTAGTACTTAGGCGAATTTAAACTGTACTCCAGAAAGAGGAAGTGTGCTCCAAGAAATCATGTCGGAGGATTTTTTTGAATAAAACTTATTTTGTCCATCCTATTTTGAAAAAATTTAGTATGCATACAGATATTTGATAATTCAACAATTTTTGTGCAAGTTAATTGTGATATTCAAGTTGTTTTCGATTGGGGTGCTTTTTCGAAAATGTTTTGCAGCTCTCTTTGAGCCAGAAATTAGTCATTAGTAAGGAGTAATAAAAAAACAAGCCCTTTATTATACTAACACTTTATTATACTAATGATTAATAAGATTGTTAATTTTATTGATTTATTTACTTGCATTTTTTTTATTGTATGAACAAATTCTTTATACAAAACATATTTTTGATGACAAAAGTTTGAAAAAAACTTTTTTGGCATAGTGCAATAAATTTAGAATTTGTGTATATAATTGAATTACAAAACGAAAATGAGATTTGTTGATGTTATTTTATCTTTTGTAGGGATCTGATTATAGTAATTTATGTGTTGGTAAGAGTAGCTTTTTTAACACTATAAGAACTCAAGTTCTTAGGATTCATTCAAATCCGCAAGGGTCCTAATAAAGTTGATTTAAGAGGCATTCTTCAACCTTTAAGTGATACAATTAAATTATTTACAAGGGAGCAACCTTACTCATTAGTCTCTAATTATTTAATTTATTATATTTCTCCGGTCTTTTATTTATTTGTGTCATTACTTTTATGGTTATGTTAACCAACTTTAGCTAGTTCATATTCCTTTAGATTAGGGATATTATTTTGTGTAAGATGTACAAGATTGGGGGCTTACTCTGTTATATCTGCAGGTTGATCATATAACTACAACTATGCTTTATTTGGGGCGTTGCGAGTAGATACTCAAACTGTTTCTTATGAAGTAAAATTAGCAATTATTCTTTTGAGATTTGTAGAATTTGCTGAGAGATTTAATTTTTAAGAGTTTAGAGGAACTCAAATATATCTATGATTTACTTTCGATTCCGTTTCTTTAGCCTTTATTTGATTAAGAATTTCTTAAACTGAGACAAATCTAACCCCTTTTCATTTTGCTGAGGGTGAATCTGAACTAGTTTCAAGTTTTAATTAGAATAAAGAAGAAGGGGCTTTGCTTTAATTTTTCTAGCAAAATACGCAAGAATTTCATTTATAAGAATACTGTTCTGTGTTTTACTTTTAGGTGGGGGCATCTTTAGAGTATTTTTTTACTTGAAGTTAACCTATTTATCTTTTACATTTGGTTGAGTTCGGGGAACTCTCCCTCGGTTTCGGTATGATAAACTTATAATGTTAGCTTGAAAATGCCTTCTTTCATTTTCATTATATTTTCTCTTATTTTTAGCTTAGAAAAAAGTAGTATAAATATTTTTTCGGGGTTAGAAAAATTTAGTGATGTTTTGATTGACCAAACATCCGTCTATCTCTTCTACCGTTTCATTAAACTACATCTACCGTTTTTTCCTCTTGCACATACTACATGATACAGATATAGTCGATGTTGTAATAAAGTTAATGTCGTCTTTTTAATGTAAAAGGTTTCTGACCCGAGTCCGCCATTTTATGGATCTGATTTTATATCAGCAACCCTAAAAATTTATAAGCACTACCTGAATAAGACGTCAAGCTATACGACCCTTTTTGCATTAATTGACAATAAAGTTCTTCGCATCGAAGTGAAATTTTGCAGGACATTAGTTTATGATAATAAAGTCACTATCTGCTAATCATGCAAAAAGGGCTGAAAGGCTCCCACGCCCTTTTTGCAGCCAATTCATCAATTTTTCTTTGTTATCCATTGGTCACATATATGAATTCCAGTCATTTATTAAACAGTGCTGGACAAATAAATAGAATCACCCTTAACCCGAATCACCCTGAATAAATTTTTTTTAGAATTTTTAGAATGACCTGTTAAACAGTTTAAACTAAAATAAGCACATTTTAAGTTTTTGTGTTTGCGTGTCCATATGGCAACGACAGGGTGTTTCGGGTTAACCCATATTCTACCGCAGGTCGTTTATCCGACCAGTGAAAGGACCCATCATACTTACGCTCATATCTAAACTTCTGTACATGGAATTTGATCACTTTTTTTAAATAAAGTCTGAATATTGTGCTTTCTTAAGGGTCTATTGAAAAAATTTTCAAGATTTTTAATCCAAGTCATTCGGGGCTGGAAAGAAAAATCATGATATTTTGACCCTTTATTAGCTGTATAGAACATATTTTAGAAAATATATAATGCAAATGTAATGATGACAAAATACTAAAAAAACTCAAAATTCAAAATTTTTCTAAATAATAATTGAAGGTTATGGAGAAGTTTTTTTTTCATATTTTATCACCTTTTACGCTGCTAGTCGAAAAACGACCACCTTTTTTTCTCGTAACGGAAAAAATTGCAACTTAACAAGCAATCTGAGCATTTGTAACTTATTTGTAGACCTCGATTGATGATATTTAGAATTTGACACTTTTTCTTAAAAAAATAAGGAGCCCGGTATATAATTAGTTAAGTAAAATAGTACAAAACTTTTTTCTAATTCTACTTTTAAAAAAATCCAACCTCTTGTCAGAAATATTTGCACTCCTGTAATACTAATAAAATGTATGTTGGGTGTTGTTCAACACAACTGTGTTAGGGGTATTTCTTTGAAAAGCAAATATAAGTACGAAGAATTCTGATTTGATTATACAATAGAATCACTTGTTTTTTAAGCACATCGCTAACAAAATATATTATTTAATTGTATATTCACGTTGGAAAAGAGTGCAGAAAATTACAAAATGGGCTGAGTAAGGCAGTGCACTTTTGTTGAACGATCTCTCGTCCAGAAACAGTAGAAGGAAGGCCAGAAGGCTAAAACGTTAGGACGTTCTCTAAAATTTCTGTTCAATGCATAATTGTCACCAAAACCCCCCTCCTTCAAAGAGTAAGCCCATGCAAAAGATAACACAGCAAAAAAGATACAATTCAAGTCTGCAAAAGCTATACGGGAAGAGCTAAGCTTTGGAATTTCTACTCAAACTAAAGGTAGCGACTTGCAAAAAATACTTTTTAATAGATCACCCTGAAAAGTTCCTATGCTGACATTGAGACATAGAAAAAAATCGTATTGCTTTTGCAAAGTTCCACACAAACTTGGAATAAAAAGGAGATAATGAATAAAATGGCGGAATGTGCTTTGGCCCGACGAAACGAAAATTAATTTAAAAGAAACAGATGGTAAAACATGGCTTTGCCGACCACAGAATGCAGAATATAGTCCAAAGTACACTACGAAGACATTCAAACATGGTGGCAGTAGTATCATTGTATGGGGAGGCTTCTCGTGGCGTAGAGTTGGACCCGTATATTGGATATAACAAAATATGAATAAAAAAATTGTATATTGAAATTCTTAAGAACGTTATGCATCCTTTTTCGGAATGAGAAATGCCTCTTAATTGGGAATTACAACATAATAACGGTACCAAACATACTTCCGGCGTTGCTTGTTGAGGAAAATTTGAGTCAAAAAGCGCGCAGAAATGATTTTAATACATGGTCTAACTATTCATAATATGCGTGCGTTGACGGAGTCAGCTGTTATAACTGAATTAAATTGCAATATTAAACAGAAAAATTTATATACAAAATTAATTTCGTTCAAGATAAGGATTGAGTGTTGATGTTCCAAAAGCGACAAAATAAATTGTAATGTAGAACTATGTTGAATTAAGTATTTTTTCTTTTTTAAATGATCAATGAACCAAGACATGCACCTTATACAAACAAGGTTTGGTCTTTGACCTGAAAGGAAAGGGATAGATTATTTAGAGGAATTGGTTGGAACCTTACGTGAATTATTGACAAGGCGAAAAAACCGTGAAAGACCATTTGAATTGATTTTAACCGAGGCTAGTGTAATGCCTTAACCCCAACAAGCATTTCCAGCCCTTAGTTGTTTCTGTCCTTAAATTCTACATTTTATACAATTTAGTTGTGGATTTTTAGTTTTCCATAATTCTTAATTGTGGGAAAGAACAAAGAAAGTGAAAAGAACCATGCCTGAACCCAGATTCGAACCAGAGACCTCTGCGTTGATAGTCTAGCGCTCTCTAGACTACAAAGGCCGACAAAGTATGTATTAATATTATGTTCATATGTAAGGTTGTGCTTACTCAAATTACGGAAATACAGCCAGAAAATTCATTTAAAACGCAAAAATTTCTGCAGAAATTGCAGGCACTCCATCATCGATGTTATGTTATATTGACTGCTATTAAAGCAGTAAATTGATCCAGACAAGTTTAGTGCTTATGCTGGAGAGATTGCCGAAATTCTTATTAAAAAATATGGTTGGTGGTACACTTGTGTCACCCACTGTCCATAAAGTTTTTATTAATGTGGTGACATAAATCAATATGATATTTTAACTCAAGGTTTGTATTTTTAATGTACCAGATTGAATTGTACAAGATTGAAAATTAAAACTCTATACATATATTTTTCTTATTAATTCATATTGCTTATACGTCATGTTGTCCGTCATTAAACAAAGACTACAAAATTTTTACGTGCAATGATCGATTTCATAAACACTGATAATAAAGCATATACATTGCCATTTATGCTTTTAGAAGAAGCTCAAAAGCACTGCAACAAAAATTTTAAAATATTTCGGAGTAACTACTTATTCCAGAAGAATGGGTCGAATTGTCAACATTACTGACATATTTCAAAGATTTATGGTTTCCTCTGATCATTTCATAACAAACATGCGATCTGGAAATATTTTTAAATAACGTTCTTAAGATTTGCTAAAAGAGGTTGAAGAGATAATAAAAAATATAAAAATAAATTTAAACATTTAAATTTTTTATTAATTTATAATATTTAAAAATAAAAATATCAGGGAAATTAAAAAAATTATAACACTCTCAAAAGATTTGCTAAAAGAGGTTGAAGACATAATAAAATAGATAAAAAGAAAACATTTGTTTAAAAATTAAGAGCACTTTAAAATATTTTATTAATATATAATATTTAAGAATAAAAATATCAGGAAAATTAAAAAAAAATATAACACTCTTAAAAGATCTCATTCCATCTTATTGTACTAATAAATGTCCAAATAAATAATAAAAAAAAACACAAGCATATTTTGTGTGCAAGAAAAAAATGTTGTAAGGTGTACAAAATTTGTTGTGTGTAGGCAATGTTTTTAAGTGTCGTACAACAATACCCTTTTGAATCCAGAACAGAAACCCAACATTTAATATAAATTGTATTATATTATATGTTTGATTCAGGAGTTGCATATTGCTCATTTATATTTAATATTATTATTTTTTGAGCGAATAAAAACATTTAATAATACAAAATGAAAGTTGTAGCGATAATATCTGTGAAATTATGTATTTTTGGCTCACTTAAATTTATTTTCTTACCATTCAATAGTTCAAAAATAAATTCCATTTTCAACTGTAGGGTATATGTAATGAAAAAATTATTATGCCAAACCACTATTCAAGCAATTCTTCTTCAGGAGTCAATATTTTAGTTTTTTTATCGAAGTAAATATAGAAATGAAAGGAACGGTTTAAAAATATTAATATTGATCTAGTCACATCAATAGTCACATCATTGATCTAGTCACATACCCAAGGCACATACATAAGACACACACAACAAAATCACCTTACTTAAAAAACTGAGTTAAATATAAATAAATTTTTATTGTACACGTCAAGTTTTATAAATCAAAAAATTTATATAAAAGAATATCCAAAATATATTCAACAAAATAATTTGTAACTTATTGTTTTAAAAATAAAATAGTTTTTATTCTAGAATTAAATATTTATAAAAAATAAAACACCTAGGAATTTTGAATAAAAAGAAAATCTACCCTATTAATTTTTCAAGACTAACATTTTTCCTTTGGAATCCTCACTTCTGGGCGCATTCTAACGTTACTTATATGATAAAAGTAAAAAATTGTATATAAAAATGCAATTTTTTTTTACACAAGCAGACAACTTGGTTTTTTGTAATGAAATTAATAGTCTGATGGAGAGTATGAATATAAATTATAACAAAACTGAATGGGTGTTGTTCATGGACTCATCTAAAAATAGTTTAAAAGTTGCACTAATTAATAAAGGCAAACAATTGCCAACAATACCTATCGCCTATTCAGTGCAAATGAAAGAAGCTTATAAAACATTAAAAACTATTTTGGAAAAATTATAATACAAAGAAAATAAATGGTTCGTCTCAGAAGATTTTAAAGTTATAAATACATTACTTGGAATGCAACAAGGATTAACAAAATAGAACTGTTTTATTTGCGAGTGGGATAGCAGAGATAGAGCAAACCGCTATACTGATTTTAACCGCTATCTAGACAACATCATTTAATTGAAAAGAAAAACATCATCGCAAATTTTTTGGTCCCAAAATAAATGATTCTTTTACCTTCATTACATATTAAACTTGGAATGGTAAAAAATTTTATTAAAGCTATGGATCGAAATGGAAAAGCATACCAATATCTTAAGGTTATATTTCCTTGAATAAAAGAGGCAAAAATTAAAGAATGCATAGTAGTTAATAAATATGATATATACATTAAATAACAACTGTGAAATCTTTTTTTCATAAATTTTGATCGGACCGAATAGCTTTTAGTGAATTTAATGTGTTAATATCATTGAAGATCCACATGCTACACAACCACATAGATTTCTTTCCTGACAATCTCGGCGAAGTTTCAGACGAGCACGGAGAAAAATTACATCAAGAAATGCTGACAATGGAAACCAGATATAAAGGCAAAGGTTTGACTTCAATGCTTGCAGAATATTGCTGGAGCGTAAGACCAGATGATTTCGATGAAACCTACACTCGTCGTTCCAAGAGCCAAAAATGAAATATAGTTCTAAACATTACATTAAAAATATAAAAACAATAAATAAATAGGTAATAATAATACAATTTAAAAATTTTTTTTTCAATCGTATTTTTTATATTCCAGTAAATTTATATTAATAAAATTGTTTTTTTTAAAATAAAATACAAAAATTTATATGAAAAATATACAAAAATCATAAAGTTTGTATGGGAGCCTCCCTAAGGAGGGGTCAGCGGTGATGGGTTCTAAGGCAAAAAATATTTATCTTGAAAAAGTAATGGGGATTGGTCAAACACATAAACCCTCTTCGGTCCCCCCTTTAGTAGGAAATATTGAATTAATTAACAGTAGGGGGCTAGGATTCTGCCTTCCTCTGTAGCTCAAAAACCTAGGGTGACCCGAAAATTCTGACTTCAGATTCGCATTCAGCGGATCCAAAAGCTTTAGTAACCGTTGAGAAACCCCTTGGGATTTAAAAAAAAAATCAATTTTGTTGTATTTTAGAAAAATTTTCGACGGCTTTTTGGCGTCTTAGTTTGCGGATGGCAGTTTGGTGTACCAAAAAAAAAAACGGCAACCCCGATGTCGAACATAACAGTCTAATTAACTATCCATAGCAGAAAAACACATTTTCTGTTTGTTTGTTTGTTTGTTTGTTTGTTTCTTTGTTTGGCCTTTATACAAATCTAAACGGCTGTACAGATTTCGATCAAACTAGGTATTAAGTGCAGATTAAATTGTAACATACTTAGTTTTTGCCTCGCCCCCCAAAAATTTTTCAACTAACGGTAATTTTGATATTATACTTTTTTCTATCGAAGTTTTCTGTGCATTTAATTTTAAAAAATTTTTATTATTTTGACATCAAAAATAATCACATATATTAAAAATTGTAGAGATTTTCAGTACAGCGACTTTTTCATAAAATACCGTTACCAAAGAATTAGAAAAAAACGACATGAAAATCAAAATATGGTCTTTCGATGAAAATATCTCCGCTGTCTATTAATATATTTCATTCAAATATTTTTTGTACAAAAGTTTAATAAGAGAATTTCACAAAAATAGTTTAAAATGTTTTATGGTTTTGTCAAAAAAGGTCCAAAATATTGACTTTTTAATCAAAAATTGTTTTTGTTGTAAAAATAAAATCAAGTTAAAATTGCAAATCAGTCTAGCTTTCATATGACATCGCATTTATTTGCAAAAATTCTTCAAGTTAAGCGCAAAAATTATTTTACTGTTTTTGTCATCAAAACAACAAGGGTACCCTTTTGATTTTCTTTGCGAAATGTTGTTTTATATTTTTCACAAAAAAATCAAGTCTCAAAAATAATTTATGTGAAAAAATTACCCTAATATCTCTTTCCAATCAAAAGTTATGGCTAAAAATTTTTTTTTATTCCAGACTGACTATTAACAAAACTGAGTTTTGTTTTCAATTTCTCTATATCCTTTGAGCCCCTTTTTCTCTAAGAATGCAGTTGTGTGTCAAGAGTTATTACAAACAATTTGGTTTCTATAAAAAAATCTTCTTTATAGTGATCTGCTTAGTTTTTGCCTCCCCACACCCCCACCCCCTCCCCCTTCCCTTCCTATTTCTTCTCACTGTTGTGTCAGCGTTGTCACTCAGTTCTTTATTAATTTTGAATTAAAATTTTGTATTTATATCACCTTTTCATCTAAAAGATGACCGTGAATAGAATGCTGTAAAAGTTAATATTTTTATGTAATCAATTTCAGCTAGATTGCGATATAATAAAAATATGCGCATCTGTTCAGCACTTTTCATTGGTTTTGATCTGTGTTTAAAATTCATAGAGAGATAGCGCCACATTAGCAAGTACTGTGGATACAAACCTTGCGGTGAATAGCCGAATGATGTCCTCCACAAGTTTCTTAAAATTTAACCTCACACGTTTTGCTGACTCAATATATATTTTAGTAGAATAATTTTTAGTACAACGACTTTTTCATAAAACATCGATACCTAAGAAAATTATATGATAATCAAAGTTTTTACTTTCGATGCAAATATCTCCGCTGTTTTTAAATATATTTCATTACAATTTTTTTTTTTAAAAAAAGTTCTATATATTTTTAAATATATAATTTTTGCTTAGATGTTGTTGTTTTTTCGGCCTTCTACGTGTGTTGTTGATAAAAATTGGGCTGTGGCCGTTTAAAAATAGGCAACAACTTTTATGTTTAGCTTCTTTTGTTTTTTTATTCCTATATTTCCGATATTTCAGCTCACTTTGTGGGCCTTCATCAGGGCTTAAAATCTTTAAATACACATAAAATTAATCACAATGAATCACATGAAAATCAGAAATTATTTTACCATAAATATTAGAAATGAAATTTAAAACATTTAACGAATTTTCAAACTAATTAATGATTTTAAGTATTTAACATTTTTAATGTCCAAAAAATTTTCATGTAATGAGAGGCTAACTATGCGAGAAGGTATACACTAGAGATTCTCCATATATTAAACACAGCAACAACGCGATTGAACTATAAAACAGACACCGACAATTGCTCGCATGTTTACAAATACTTGACAAAACATAAACTCGGTGAACGATGAAGGCAGCAAACATCTGTATGAAGCAGCTCAACAAAAATAAAAATTGTTTGTTTAAGTGTCCATATCTCAAGAACCCATTGAGTCCAGCCATAATTTTTATATTATTGAAAATGTTATTTTGGGAGCTTTAAGATTAAATAAATATTTAAATTATTTTGAATTTTTAAAATGTGTTTTTCGTTTAGCTCAATTAGCTCATCGCATGGCATGAAACAACAAATACCAAAATTTCCCAAAGTTATTTCTTGATTAAGTCCGTTCAACTACCTTTGTAACGGTAACTCAAGCTTAAAATTCAACACGTTTTTCATTATTCCAGAATTTAAAAAACATTTAATCGAGCATTGTATGTATATGAATATGTTAATATAAATTACTCTCGAGTAAAACCGGGTATATCAGCTAGTATTTATTTAAATCTTAGTTAGAGTTAAATTTTGAGTACAAAGAACTTTCAACAAAATATGTCGTAAAAGCGCTATTATGTAAAATAGTTAACGACTGATTAAAACTGTAATTATCAAGTTATTCTCTTGACGCTTATGTCAGACAACAGAACATTAAAGCTTTTACAAAATCCGCAGCAAACACAAGAATCAGTGCATAATATCAAATATTGTTTAATGACCATACGCTGGCAATATACCGGAAAATTCCAGCGCATCACTTCACACCTAATCACACGGACGCATCGCACAGACACGGTCATGAACTTTTTGAGAGTTGAACTCAATTCTCAGCTCTGTTCCCCCTATGGCAGCACTTTTGCCTCGTTTCAGCTTGTTTTTTTTTGCATTATGTGGCATTTAGCGATGGGATTTTTATGTCGTTTTATAAAAAAAAGTTTATTTATGATATTAATGAGATAAAGCAAAAAAACCAAAAGAAAGGGGTGCTCCAGATGGGCGTTGTTTTCTTAAACGGAGGAGTGCTGAAGACCTTGTTGCTGCTACTGCTGCTGTTTGTGTGAGCAATAATCGCAGCGCTATCCATGTTTTCCTTGGCAAATGATTAAAAGTGTTTTTTAATGCCAGCGGTTATTTAGTTAATTAATGACACATCTGATCGCTATAGCCGAAAGTGAGTCCAGTTCATCAGTGTAAAAACGTCGCACAGTGCACGTTTTTGGAATTTTTTTTCGTATAAAATCTCTAAATTTTGAGAGGTTTAAGATTTTTAAAACCATTTTTATATATCACAGAAAGTTCATTGCGCTGTAAAGATAGTCATCAAATAAAAATTGCTTAGGCTTTCTTGATGGGGTGGCTCGAAAATGGTTTTTTTAAAATTTATTTATATGATTTTATAAGTTTTTTGTTTGGTTCTGAAATTTAGTAAACAAGGCTTAGTTTATATTTCTTGTAAGGCTCATTAAATTTTATTAAAAATATAACAAATTTTTAAAGTTTTTCTTAATAAAAAACTAGTTTTGTCTAAAGACATGCAAATCTAAGACTAGTATTTTTTAAAAAATTTTTACCATCAGAATACTGATATTTAAAAAATTTGTTTAGTAAATTTAATTTTTTATTAAAATCAACGATCATTAGCATTTCTTTTTTATTTATTTATTTATTCGTTAAGCTTAATACAAGCTGATTAACTAAGAACTAATCTTATTCTAACAGGGTCTTAACTTATTCTAACAGGGTTTATTTATTTATTTTTTTTTTCTCTCCTTCCCTTGTTTTAGTGTTCGAAAGATATTTAATTCGTAATTATCCAAAAACGTAATTATAAGAACACGTCAAAAGGGAAATACGGAGAGAAAAGTAATAAAGGGAACTTACAATAATTAACAGGGAATATGTATCATATCTTAATTGTAAGAAAAACATTATAGAGGGCAGTTAATGGTACCGCATACAAGTTGATGAATGAAGAGTACATCTGCAACTTCTCTTCGTTTTGGAAGAGATTGCATGTTAATCAACTTCAGGCGGTCTGCATAAGAAGGTAAGTTGAAACTGTCAGAACCGGGAAGACCGCGTAGTGCGAACCTAATGAATCTTCGTTGAACGGCTTCGATTCGCACAGAATGGATGTTGTAGATAGGAGACCAAACCTGGCTGGCATATTCGAGGATGGGTCTAACAAAGGTAAGGTAAAGAGATTTAGTAACGTAAGGGTTGGAGAATTCTCTGGACCAGTGTTTCACAAAACCCAATGCAGAATTGGCTCTACTAATGATATTATCAATATGAGACCTAAAATTAAGTTCCTTGTCACATATTACACCTAAGTCCTTTAAAAAGCTTACAGGAGGAACTGGCTTGCCGAGTAAGTAATATGTTCTTGGGGGAAGCTGGAGACGCTTGCGTGAATATGTAATAGCTTGACATTTACTAACGTTGAGCTCTAGAAGATTTTTTTGACACCAAGTGGAAAAACTAACTAGATCTTCTTGAAGATAGTGAGAATCGTCGTTAGTTTGTATGCGCCGATAGATTTTCATGTCATCAGCATACACAGAGGGATTGGATTCTTTGATGATGCCATCTACATCAGAGATTGTTAAGACAAACAACAAAGGACCAAGGTGACTACCTTGTGGGACACCAGAGGTAGCTGAAAAAGAATCTGAATTGGAAAATCTAAAGATGACATTATAACGGCGTTCTTCGAGATATGATTTAATCCAAGATATAAAGAGTGATGGAAAACCAAAGGCTTTAAGCTTAAGAAGAATGATAGTGTGTGAGATTTTGTCGAACGCTTTACTAAAGTCGGTAGACACTACATCAACTTCGTACCCGCTTTCGAACGAGCATAGAGCGTTTGAAACAAATTCTGCAAGGTTAGTGGTAGTCGATCTTCCTTTGAGAAAGCCGTGTTGGCTGGGAGGAAAAATAGATTTACAATGGAAAAAGAGAATGTCATAAATAATGCTTTCAAACATTTTTGGAGTACATGAAAGTTTTGCAATAGGTCTGTAATTGGAAATATCGTTTCTTGGTCCTTTCTTATGCAGAGGTATTATGTATGGGCTCTTCCACAACTTAGGAAAAACGGAATTAGAAATAGAAAGTTGAAAAAGAGCCAATAGGGGATGAGCCAACACGTACGCGAATTTTTTTATAACAATAGCAGGCAAGCCATCGGGTCCTGGAGAATAATCGTCCTTCAGATTATTTATCTTTTCTAACACATCAGCTAGTGTAATATCAACAGAAGTTAGCGACGTTTGAGGACAGTCCCTTAACAAAGAAAAATACTCGTAGTCTAGTTCGTCGTTATGATTAGTGTATGTCTGAGGAAATGTCCGAAAAAGTAAGGTTAGATGGGTAGTTGTCAGATTTTCTTTTAGTATTTATAAACTTGTAGAAGCTTTTAGAATCCGACAGCAATTTAGTTTGAATATGAGCAAGATAAGACTCGTAAAGCGTTTCACAGAGTGCGGAAAAAAGGTTAAAGGCGTGAAGATAATTTGTGAGATCAAGAGGAGAACGAGAAATTAAATATGCGCGCCATAGTTTGTTCCTTTTGTTGCGGAGTACACGTAGCTCCTTATTGTACCAGGGAGGACATGACGAAAAGTTTTTCTGCCTGGTGAAGGGGACAGAATGTGTGAAGCAGTCGAAAATTATGTCATAGAAGTGAGCAACTGCAGTATCAACGCTTTCATAAGCATTATCGAAGAGATGTTGGAAATCGATTCTACTGAATAAAATTTCTAGTTTTACAAAATCAGTTTTCCGAAAGTTAAAGCTGTACGAGTGCTCGAATTGTGTATTTTTGATATCAATGTAATATGATAAGGTAAGGGATAGTGGTGGATGGTACTGATCGAGTGTTGAAAGAAGATGGTTACTTGCGGAGACTACGTAGTTATCTAAATCCGAAGAAAAAATTGTCTAGTTGTCTACCTAAATTGTTAGTAACTCCGCTCAACTGGTAAAGGCCGCAGTCTGAAATTCAACTAGTAAAAATAATTTCTTTTTCAGAGGTAGGATTTGAAGAAAGATAGTAGGATTCATCATCAGAGAGGACCAATTGAAGGTTGGGAAGATTAAAATCTCCCAGAAAAATAACGGTGTCAAATGGATCCATAAGGTCCAAAAGTGAATCTATTGCGTCTACTGCGAGCTGATAACCATTCACTGGTTGAGACGGGCGAATATAACAGCAAATAATGAATACATTACGTTTTGTGATGCAAGCTTCGGCACATATAAATTCAAAGTTGGCAGTGTGGGAGTTTTTTATAATGGTTGGATTGAAGCGATTGTGAGTAGCGAGAAGGACACCACGACCTGAGGAGAGATCATCTTTGTCGTTAAGCATCGTCATTAAGTCAGCATTTTGGTTCTCCTTATTTTTTTTGTTTGTGTGACTTAGATTGTAATTTTTGTAGCCCTTATTTTTGCCTTGAGCTTATTCCAAATCGATCACCAATTGGGAAAAATGGTATTTTATTACTTCTTTCCCATATCAAAACATTTTATGGAGAGTTAAAGTTATGTCCTGCCAACTTCCAAATACATTTTTTCATCAATTCGCTATTGAAAAAGCGAATTTTAAAAATTTTCTGTGTCAATTAGTTGGCGGGAATTAATGGCATTAAAATTTTTTTTTAAATTTTCCTTCGTTGCTTTTTCCAAAGCTTTGATTAGGGAATTTAATACGGAGTCCGGTTTCTTCACGGAACTTATCTTAAATTCTTTCATTCGGCTTCTATAAAGCTATTTCTTGTTTCATGTTTTAATAATAATAAAGCAAAAATATGTATCTAAAATTTCTAGAACTTCAAACAGTCAAACAGAACAAAAATCTCTTTTTGAAGTGTAAGTTTTCGTGCGCATCTCGTTTTTCATTTCATTCTTCTTTAAAATGAGCTTTCAAGCATCAAGCAAAATTGGATGAATACTTCTTGAGTCGTGATTTTTAACTTTTCGAAAAAACCTCTTTATTTATTGTAAAAAAAAGCAAAAATTCAAATTGAAAAAAATTTTTATGAAATGTTCTAGAAATATTTTCCTTAACTTTGCCTAATACAGATACAAAAAACTGTGTTCTTAGGCCTCTTCCACACTTGGTCAACGCAATTCCAACGCAACTTCAACGCAACAGCGAAAAAGTTGAAAAGCAATGCAACTATAAACCCAATGCTTTCAGACTTGCTTCAAAAGTCAATCAACATATAATAATTGTAATTATATAATAACTCATGTTTTCGATTTCTTGCACTAATTTAATATTTAACACTTGCTCATTCATCATGCAAACTATTTCTACTTATTTTAGTTTTTAATAGGAACTAATTAAATAAGTTATTCACCTTGATTAATATATAGCCTATTGCACTACAAATAATTGAATTCACAAAACAAACAAACTGATGCAATGAGTCGCCGATGAAAATTGCGGAAAGCCGCGTTGCGTTGAACAGGTTGAGAACGTGTCTAGAACTTGTTGCGTGCAAGTTGTTTAATCTGAAGGTTCCGGTATAAATACACAGGCTAGCAACTTGAGTTGGAGTTGTGTTGACCAAGTGTGGAAAAGGCCTTACTCTGAGTAACCTTGTCGTTATGGAATATTTTTCTTGAAAAGTACTTTTTTTAAAATTTCGAGTTTGAGTAATTTTACGAAAAAAAACTGCAAGAAACCAAAGTATCAAATTTAAAAAAAAAAATTTTCCGTTGATATTCCGTTTATCCATCCGAAAGCAAATTGTCATGCAAAAAAATCTGACGAGCCGCAATCTGGTAAAATTCTCTCTCGATAGGATTATCGTTTTAATATATTGGGTGTCAAATTATTTTTCCGTATTCGAGAACTTATCTAACCAGAGAAACTAAAGTGGATTTGAGTTTGAAAAGATCTGTAAGCTCCTTAGAGTTTCGTTTCACTAAACCTTTTAGTAGTGAACTTGCTTTTGATATATAGTCCTTTTGGGAGCTAAAATTGTGTATGTTAGTTATAATTAAAAAAATATCGCATGTACTGATAGCAAGTCAATTTAATTTTATTATTATTATTTTATTTATTTAATAAAAATTGTTTTATTTCAAAGAAATCTCAAACATTTTTTATGAAAAACAAATTTTTTAATTAAAATATTTAGAATAATCAAATCATTTACTTACTCATAGGATTAAGTGAAAATTATGCAAATTATTTATAACATCAAATAATAAATTAAATAACATTAAAAATAGATGCAGTACGAAGATATCAATTTCAAAAGGTTAGTGGTTAATACCAAGTTTTTCTAACTTACAAAATTGGTGTAAACCTGCGTCTACACTTGGGGGTGGGGGGTTGCAAGTCCGAAAAACTGAATACTATGGAACATTTTTACTAATACACTAACATTTGATTCACTGTCCGCGGTTCACTGTTCCCTATCAGCGCTACTGTCAACGAAATTTCAGAGACAGTGGATTTTGCCACTTGGAGGCAGTAAAGGGATTAAAGTGTTGATTTTGGGGATCTTTTTCGAATTTTTCGGGATATCTGATATTTTAACAATAAGAAACATTAAAAACGTGTTTATGATTGCAAACAAAAATTAAAGTGACGCTAAGTACCACGCAAATATTAAAGTAAATTAAATATATATAATTAATAGTTGCATAATTAAAAAATTTATAATATTCTATAATTATACAAAAATAATTATTAAATAAAACCGCTATTGCAGCGAAAATGTTCGCATTCGACGACATCTTATTAATCAACTTGCACTTGCACTTTTAGTCGCTTGCAACTTGCAGATAATTTTGAAGTACAATATTTTTGAATTTTCTCAAGCAATATGTATGCTTTACTTTCGAACTTGCACTGTCCCGTGTAGACGCAGGGTAAAGAACATCTACTTGCAGGCCGCCTTCGACCGAATTAATACAAAAATTTAAAAAAAATGACGAGAAAAAGCCATGCTGAAAATTTGAAATATAGTTTCTTACTTCTAAGAAAAAAGCGATTGCTTTAAGTGGCGTCAAACACTTTGGGACTAGCTCATAGCTTTATAATTGGTTAGTGATTACCAGAATCTTTACTCCTTGAAAATTAAGGGTGCCAATGACGTTTTGTTATTTCACAAGAAAATTTGTTTGCAAACATTTCGTGTGAAAAAACACAGTTATTTAACTCCATTTTATTAAATAAATTTACAAAATTGCTAACTGAATAAAATACTTCGTGGTGCATTTTGCTACTATAGAAAGATTTACAAATTCACTGTATTTTCACTTAATTTCATCTCTCTCACTCAATCAATGTCATTCACTGAAAAATATTTAATAATTTTTCGCTTTTACTCATGAATGCGCCAAAAGACAGGCAGGCAAGCAACAGGATAGCAGATATAAAAATACGCTCCAACCAATACATATGCGATTATTTGTTACAACATGCCAGGCTGAAGGATTAAAAGTATGCTAAGGATAATGCAGAAATTTTTGCATTTATATGCTGTTTCAGTTGTTTTTGTTTGGTTTTGTGTTTGTTATTTTTGTAACTGGTTTGCCGGTTGCTGGGTTAGTTTGTTCGTTTGTAGCCATGAGTTTACTCAACATTTTTAGATGACGTTGACATTTATTTGAAATTGAAATTGTTTTGCCTGCCAAGCAGCAGAGCACCACACGTTGTTGAGTTTTTTTTTTCATTGTGTATTCTTTTTATACAATTCGAAATTAAATACAAATGCAAATTGATGCATCCTTGTAACGGATATTTTTGTAATGCAGTACAAGGGAATGTACCCGATATAAATAAAATAAAATATTAAAAAAATATTTTGTAACCAGTTAAGTTCTTTAAGCCAACAGAAATGGAATTAATACAAATGTTTTACTGATAAACGAAATAAAGGATGTAAGCATATACTATTTTTATTATTCAAATAGTAAGTTTTTTGTTATGTTTTTATAACAAAAGTTTTAAAAAACCCAATAATATTGTTATCTTATACGTAGATATTCATAAAAATACTAATTTCTACAAATGTTAATTTAAAATTTGAAACTAACAGTCTGAATAAGCTGCATTTTTAAATGGAAATAAATATTTCGGAAAAATATGAATTATTTATTCTTTCTGTTGTAAAGGCATATACATATACGCATATTTAAAAAGTAATTTAAAATTAAAATTTTAGTTAGCAAAATATATTTTTAAAATTGAACAAATATAATACATAATATAAACAATTCGAATTTATTATGATATTTCAAAAGCACATAGAGCTTTCAAAGCACAACGCATGCGCAAGCCAGAGTTGTAGTAATGTATTTTTTGTAGCTGTATACTGGGCTCTGTACCCACCAGGAAATGTGAGCATTCCCGGATGTTACCAGGAAACATTCCATGGAATGTAGGAAGCATTTCCCTTTGTTGCACACTCCATTGCTTTTTTAACATAGCATGTCATTAGAGGGAAACATTCCTCCCCGCTGTGTTAAAAAGTCATGTGGAAACATTTCGCTCCGCTGTCCTCAAAAGTGAATTGGAAGCAGTCCTCTCCCCTGTTTTAAGAATTAATGTGGAAACATTCCTCTCCCTTGTTATGAAAATGGATTCGGCCAGGATTCGAACCCGGGGCCCCTGAGCAAGAGTCGAGCGCGCTACCACTAGACTATCGAATTCTACAATAAGTGGCTAGAAAATAATGATATTAATATTTTCTATTGTCATTGCTTGACAATAAATAAAAGTTTCCACATGCATTCTTAAATAAGCAGTTTGGAAACAATATAAATATAAAACTACCCGTAAGCTTCCAAAAGATGCGGTGGGGAAACAATATAAATACAAAACTACCCTTAAGCTTTCAAAAGATACGGTGGGGAATGTTTTTTTATCACTTTAAGATAAGCCTTCCGATTTTTCCTGGAGGGAATGTATTTTTTGTAGCTGCATACTTGGCTCTGTACCCACCAGGAAATGTGAGCATTCCCGGATGTTACCAGGAAACATTCCATGGAAAGTAGGAAGCATTCCCCTTTGTTTCACACTCCATTGCTTTTTTAACATAGCATGTCATTAGAGGGAAACATTCCTCCCTGCTGTGTTAAAAAGTCATGTAGAAACATTTCGCTCCGCTGTCCTCAAAAGTGAATTGGAAGCAGTCCTCTCCCCTGTTTTAAGAATTAATGTGAAAACATTCCTCTCCCTTGTTATGAAATTGGATTCGGCCAGGATTCGAACCCGGGACCCCTGAGCGAGAGTCGAGCGCGCTACCACTAGACTATCGAATTCTACAATGAGTGGCTAGAAAATAATGATATTAATATATTCTATTGTCATTGCTTGACAATAAATAAAAGTTTCCACATGCATTCTTAAAGAAGCGGTTTGGAAACAATATAAATACAAAACTACCCTTAAGCTTCCAAAAGATGCGGTGGGGAAACAATATAAATACAAAACTACCCTTAAGCTTTCAAAAGATACGGTGGGGAATGTTTTTTTATCACTTTAAGATGGAAGCCTTCCAATTTTTCCTGGAGGGTAGCTACACGCATCAGCGTTCTCCATTGTATTTATCTTGCTGAAAATAAACAAAACCAATAACAAACGACAAAAACGAAGCAACTGATGTGTATTTATACATGTACATGCTACATACATATTAATAACAACAACAACAACAACAGCAACAACAACAACAGCAGCACAAAAACAAACGACACGATTTTGAACCAAACCAACAACCATAACAACAAAAATAACAGCAGCATAAGCAGCTACTAAAGCAGCTTATGTATTGTATAACTTTTCTTGTACGAATATATGAATTTTTTCTTCTTAGATTTTGTTATTTTGTGTCTTTATTAAAGAAGTGACAAAATCCAAAATTAGATATTCGTTTCATTCCTTTCCTGATATTTTGGCATATATATTTTCTTTGTACCATGAATATTAAAGGCTGTAGGTAAAGTGTCAACTAAAATTCTTTTAAAAATTTTTGAAAATGACCCATATAAACCGCGCTATAAGACGTTTGTTTGCAACGTTAAATGTATAACTACTCATTTCTAAAATGTACCAAGGTGCAATGGTAAATAGATTCTGCCATATCACTGAGTACGTCGTAGAAAAGTTACGAACCCAACCCTCAGCCACGAATATGAAAAATTTATTCTCACTGAATCCATGTGAACTCGAAAATATTGGTGCCATACTGTAATGCCAAATTTTAAAGTTTCGAAACCAGCTGGCTCAATAAAAAAGTAATTTAAGCTTAAAAATATTATTTATTCAGCGTTATTTTAAAAACTGTTTCTCTTTGAACAAGTTTAAATTTATTACGTGCGCGGTAATACTTTGACAATAAGAAATACAGCAAAATTATAGAATTAAAGAATTCGAAGAATGCAGCGGAAAACTTTGAGAGATGCCTTTAATCCTTTGGAAATAGATAACACTTTGTAGGGCAAATTCTTGGTTGCTAAAACATATAATATTACAAGTTTTAAATAAGAGACGTGTTAATAATTTCCGATTGAATAAATCGGCATTTATGCATGTGTTTAAGATGCTAAAAGAGGGTAGCTCAAATGGCGCGAGTTCGTTGTCAATAAATGAGATTAATGAGCAGTGCGAAAGAATTTTTTATTTTTTATAAAAAAAAAAAAAAGAAATAAACTGGCCCTTAAAGCCCTTGGAAGGACTTTGACCTAGCTTCTATTGATTAATTGTGTTGTGCGTGTTATTAAATGTTTGATCACAAATGACCGAGAGCTGGACCTACGTGTTTTATGCCGACTCTGAACGGCTTATGTTCTCAAGAAGCTTTACATGACAATTTTTACTCTCTGCGTTTTGCCATTGTCTGAAGAGAGGTGACGACTGAACAGAAAAATTTATTCAATTGAAAAAACTTTCTGTCTGAGCTGGAATTGCACCCGGGCTACCGCGGATCTTTAGCTTAGGGGCCACGTACTCTACCCACTAGGCTACGGTAGCCACATTTATTTTTTATACTCACATTTAATTAACGTACTATTTTTTGATAAACATTTAAACAGTAAGTGGTTAATCGTGCTGAATTTTATTTCAACATTTTTCCCGACAACTTAAACAAAGTCGTAACAAATTACTTCAAAAATCTACGAAATGGCGCTATGAATGAACTCAGTGATGCCAATCTACGAATTTTAAATTTACGAAATTTAAATTTTAAATTTGCACCCAGTGATGAATTTTTCATAGTTTCTATGATAATTGTACTACGACGGACTCAATGATAGAGCTGATTACTTTGGAATGTAGGTATCTGGCAAGATTGCGGCCAATTGGATAAAGTAAGATCAAATATATTTTGTACAGATAAAAACAAATGTAAAATCTCGAGCTAATCACTCTGTTCAGAGTCTGATCTCTCGAATTTTGCTCGAACTCCAAAGTTTGGCGAAAATAAATCAAACGAAATGAAGTAGAATACAGATTAGTTAATGAGATATAATGTCTCATATATATTTGAGATTTAAAATACAGAGTATTTATCGAAAGATCTTACGAAAGTTTGAAAAGCTTTAAAATGTAAAATGCCCTATCTCAAAATGTAAAATGCCCTATTTAAATGGTTTGTTACGCAACGTGAAAGATAAACTATCAACTATAATAGATGAGCTATAGTAAACATTTTTTTAATTTTTTGAAGTTTTTTGTATGGGGTCCCCCTGAAGGGTGGCAGATGGAGTGCTGGTGTTCAGAAAAAATGTTGAGGGGGGAAACTTAATAGCACCAGCTCATACACTTGACCCACCCCCAAGAGATTATAGATTTTTGATATGAAATATAATAGACATTATTTCTATTTTTTTTTTTACTTTTGTATTGGACCCCAATATTGGTAGTAAATAGAATGTAGGTGTGTTCTAAAGGAATTTAAATTTTAAGAAAGTATTTTTTTAATAAATAAATTAATATACATATGTTTAACTGAACTAAACTGTTTTCTTAACACGTTTTCATTAGCTTCACTTCATGTCGGTCCTGTAAAAATCTTGGAATTAATTTTTAAGCAACTTCCCGATGAGTTAGAGTTTTGAAATTAAAAATGTAGCTCAGAACTGGTTGACAGCACAATAATCACTTATTTTCCTTTCTCTACGTTTGTTTGCCTGAAGTGCGAAATAATTTAATACATACACACATACTAGGGTGTCCCAAAAAAAATTGTGTTTGATGTCCGTGGTTTTTCCACTTCCATTTGACCTTAGAAACACCCTCTGTAAAGCGCATCTCAATTGGTAAAGGTTTAGAGGTCGCAAATTCATATTCTAATTTGCCCATACGATTTGTATGGGGAAAAATCACTTTTGCTGGTAAATTGATTTAAGAGCCATTATCTTTGAAGGAAAATGGTTAAAGAAACCTGTTCCCTCAAATTTGGTCTGTTATGACATATGCAAATTTCATTTTCATCTGATTATTATTTGGTGGTCTGTGGCTCACTTCTTAGAACTACATACATAAATGAATACTTTTACTTAGAATTATTTCATTAAAAATCAATATCCAATTCCATTTTTGTTATTGGTCTTAAATTTTAGATAATGATAGTTGGAATGCACAAAGAAGAATAAATTCATAGGGTTGTTAAATGTTTTTTCGGATAAAAAGTGACAACAAGTAGGTTTTTTGTATTTTTATTTTGATTTTTTAATCATTTTGGGCAACCACCAAATAATAATCCGATGAAAATAAAATTTGGATATGTCATAACAGACAAAATTTGAAGGAACGCGTTTTTTTAACCATTTTGCTTAAAAGATAATGGCTCTAAATTCAATTTACCAGCAAAACTGATTTTTCCCCATTCGAAAAATCCTTTTTCCATTGAGATTATCTCAATTGGTAAAGGTTTAGAGGTCGCGAATTCATTTTCTAATTTTCCCATACGAAATGGAAAAAGGATTTTCTAAGGTCAAGTGGAAGCATTAAAGCAACGGACGTCTGTCAAAGTAAAAAAAAAATATATTTTTGGGACACCCTAAATCTCATTGATATAGATGGGATTCTACCGGGTATATTCCTTTTTTGGAATTTATTTGGGTACTTTTAAAAAGCATTTGAAATGAAACGTCTAGCAATCACTTATTGTCAATCAGCTAAAATGTTTCACAAATAATTTATTTATGTTTTCAATGTTTTCCACAGCACGAGTGTTTTTGGATAGATTTACTTATTGAATTAAAATTCTGGAGATGCAACAATAAACATTAATCGTTTTTATGTCCAGTCATGGGAAGACCTAAAAATGAAAAAATATGGAGCAAGTGGGTGCAAATATGGAGCACTTTCTACTTCCACTGGTGTTTTACACCTCATTCTTCTTTTAATTATTTTAGGAGTGAGTTTCACTAAATAAATGAGTTTGTTTTTTTTTTTTTGGATTCGCCCGGAGGTATGAAATCTTCCAAAGATACGTATACCCGTCCTATACGCATGCACGATTCACATTCTAAAACTTGCCCGAATCAGCCGGGACAGACAGAACGCACCTACGTACTAAAACATACCCCCTATTGGCAATTTGGATTTTCCACTAAGCACATTAATTGGCTTTTCAGCGGAATTTAAAAATTGAATATATATAAACGCGTATTTAAGTATACTTGATTCTATATAAATAAGCAACATCGAATTAAATAATAGTAATTATCAATTTAAGGTACCCGAAAAACAATCAAAAACACTAAACTCATTTTAACTGGTTTGCGGCCATTGTCCAACCCAAGGACCTACGTGGAAATGAGATAAATCTCATATTCGCCAAACCAAAATCCCAATTAGTTGGATATGCATTTGGGCCAACGCAGACATAAACTTGTATGGAAAAGAGATATACTCTGGCACACCAATCCAGGTGATAGTGTGAGTTCAGTCTAACTTCAAATCAGGAAACCACGTGAGCACGTAAATCCCAATTCGATTAAAAATTAAATTATTGAATAATTAAAAAATAAGTTTTAAAAACGATTTATATTTGATGGTGCTTACTTTATAAAACATAATATCGAGACAAAAAAGAGAAACAGAACAATCTCAATTACCAATATTATATTGTTATAAAACTGCGTTAGGTATAATAGGATGAAGTTAAATTGATTTAATTATTTAAATGTAATATAATTTTCCGTTTTAAGACGTCTACCGAATCAGAAAAATTAATCATGTTGAAGTTATCATTGAATCACTGCACATACATCGTAAAGGTTCATGAAGAGCGTAATTAGAACTGCACTGACTCAACTTGAAAAACAGAAAATGTCTAGTTCCTCTCCTTGGGATGTTAAAATTTAGAGCTGAGATGAGATATTCCGAATTAATCTCGCCACGAAGCAATTTATACAGAAACATGACATAAAGCATCATTCTTCTGCTTCTGAGGGAAGGTAGTAAAATAATTTTAAGGTTAGAAATTAAATTTTTCAAAAATGATTTATTTTTATTATTGGAGGAGTGTTTCCATATAATTTTATTATCTATTTTGTTCAATTTTGTTCAAAAAAATAAATGAGATAGACGTGCTTTTCGTGAACTAATGTACGCAAGTTTAAAGGAAATGACCTTATGTACTCTTGTGCCAAATTTAATTGCTGTAGCATCAATGTGTACCCAAATATATTCCTTTCCATATTATAATAACGTTTCATAGGTTAAAAATAATCCCAGATTTAAACTCTGCGACTTTTATCTTGCACATATACCAATGCTTTTCAACAAATGGTATCAGGAGTATTTTTAATCCTTGTTTCATGACCTTGAGCATTATGCTGGCTAAGCTAACTGTACTAACAGTTTTAATTATGAAATTATGCATTTATGCAAGCATTTGTAGACCAGTGTGTGGCGCTCAGCAACGAAATTTTCTAAAACTCTATAGCTTCGCTCGTATCAAATCTTGTCTTCCTGCGATATCTTGACTATCTTGTAAACTGATAAATTTTGTACTTTTTCTCCTTTTTAAAGGGAATTATTGATTTTAATTAAATTTGACAATTTCCTCGTTATTTACTATGTAAATAAAAATATTTATTTTAAAATGGTATTACTTGATCTGAAGAATTTGTAATTGAGAGTAATGCTTGGTTTTCACTATGTCATTTTCAGTGGTCAGTTGTTTTCAATTAAATTAAAAATAACAACATGATGACATTTTTTTTAACTTTGGCAATATTGGAAAATTAAAAACAAATAAATTATAAAATGAAGCTATGCAGAAAATGTTCTAGAGTTTTATTAAGGTGATATTTCACGTGATAAGCTTTTGTGTTGTCATAAAAATGACATAGTGAAAACCAAGCATAAGAACCTACCGAAAAATAATGTAATAGATAGAGAACTATAGACTGATATAGTGTTGAGTTGTGTTTTGGTGAATCGTAGTAAGATCAAAGAAACGTGTTTTTAAAATTAACACAGAGACTTTTTTGGATTGAAAAGCAGTGGAGGCACTGCAAAAGCCACAGAAAACTACTGATGCGCGTTTAGGAACCTTAGAATAAATTTTAATACTTTTTGACTTACATACATATATGACCACACCGAGATTTTATTAAAATTAATCACTGGCAAATATTAAAAGTGATTTTTAAGAAAAATATGTATTGAAATTTAATGCTCAGTTCATATTAATTTTTAACACAGATTTTGTATTAAAAATTAATTATAATTTTAGCCATAGTATCAAATTAATCCCAAAAAGTATAAAATTTTGTTGTAAGATTTGAATTACATTGAAATTTAATACAAAATTTTATTGAAATATTATACAGCATGTCTCCAAAATAATAGTATCGAATTGATTCCAAGGGTATAAAATATCTTTGTAATATTTGAACTGTATTAAAATGTAAGAAAAAATAAATTTAAAAATTTTGTAATCATCAAGTATTAATTGATTGATATTAATTGCTCAAGTATTATTTGGTAATAGTTTTTGTATTAGAAATCTTTGTAATACTTTGCTTGCATTAAAATTTATTCCAGGATTTCTAACCGTGTGCGTTGAAATAGCGATCAACGAAACAGCTGTCTAGCCTGCTTGGTGGTTTGTAATGTAAAGAACTTGTTGCAACATGTTGCTTCATTAACCTATTTGGCATAAAGCTGAATTATAATCCTAAAAAAAATTATGTATTTTTGAGATTGAAAAATGTGATTATATATTTTTCAATGTAAAGCTGTGTGTTTGAAGGAAAGGATTGAAACTCTCTTTTTTTTTTTGTTCCCATTGGTAAGATGTTTCTCGTTTTCCGTTAGATCATCAAACGTGAATAAAATTCCTTAACCCGAATTGTTCCAGCGGTTCCATATGGAGCCACAAAATTCCTTCACAATGCTCGTAACGTGAATCTTAACGTGATCTTTATTTATGCAAAATAACCAAAAAATTTTATTAAATAATTCTGGGACAAATAGGGTTCAGTTGGGAAATTTTAAATAAATTAAAAGAATTAATTAAGTACATTTTCGTTTTAGACAAAAAAATATTTAGTATTTATATATCAAATTAAAAAAATTACCCACAATTAGCCAAAATGTCAAGGCAACATTTATTTAAAGACTTTTTTTAAATAAATGTTCAAATAAATTCGTTTGGCTGTCGCACATAGCATTCTGATCGAATAAAGAGATGCAACAGCATTAAAGTTGTAATATTTTGTAACAAATAATCGCCGCTCAGTTGAATAGCCTTTTTTAACAAATGGCTGAGTAGCATCGGGTAATGTTTTCGGTCGGTATAAAAGCTTAATACGAACAGAACCCGGAGAGGGGAATCAAACATTTTTGCAATTGAGTTTTGGTTTTATAGAATTTAAAATGTATCATGTAGTGCAGCGAGGGGTAAGAAATGCTATTGTTTGCTTAAAATCTAGGCCAAAATCAGCTTAAAATAGAAGCACTCTGTTTGATTTTCTACATTTACTTAAATACTACCCATGTATTTTATGTATGTATGGCTGTGCCATTGTATGTATGGCTGTACATGTTATTTTGCTGCTGATAGATGAATTTCATTGAGGTTTAATATTTTTATTTATTTTTTTGCTTTAATAAAAACGAACCTTTTAACATTATGATACATAAAGTCTTTTATAAATGGCCTTAATTTTTGCAAAATCATAACAGTTTCCTTAGAATTTGTCATTTTGTAAAACATGAATGTAAGACATGCACCCAAGTAAGGAACGTGGCAAGAACACACAAAATGCCAGATGCAATATGCTGCACAAAAATTTAGTAACATACATTTCGACATCGCATGCGGTAATTGGAACTAGCAACTAGCTTCAACTTTTCCACATTTGTTTGTGGTTTGTGATAGAGTTTGCTGTGAACAGACGACTTAAGGGGTATTATCCGTAAATTAAAAAAAAGTGAGTTATATCTGATTTTTTTTTTTTGTTTTTTTTTTTCTTTTAGACATTCTTGTGAATAATAAAAAACTAACAAACACATTTTAATTGAAACATACCTACATAAAACAAAATGGTTTGAATAGAAGTGATTTACTCACTTCAAAATAAGCGCTTTGTTCTTCTTTTATTTAAAATTTGCACGCAGTAGAATTTAAACAGTTTTTGTTTCATTGACTTGAATTTTCTCAGATTTTTGTCTTAGAAAATTTACAAGATTTTTTCTATTAAATAACAATTTCAGTTTTTATAAAGTATTGAAGGTGCAGCTTTGGTCGAAATGCAATTTTTTTAGCTAATGCGAAATTATAAATTTTTTAATAATCGCCAAAAGCTGCAGTTCCAATCGTTCCAAGTCAATCTAACAGAATTTGTTTGAGTATCACGGGGTACTTAGTAACAAAAACAGCTTAATCTAAAGTAAAGCTCTAAGAAATGGCATTCATGCATACATGCAAAACTGGCTCTGAATGTTAAAGAAATGATTAAAGTCAATAAATCGCGGCCACTCAAATAGACACATTAAGTTTTGTTGTTATTTTCCATTAAATACTTTATGGTTAGGTTAGGTTAGTATGGCTGCCTCAAACGGGACACACTTAGGCCAATGAGGCCCATTGTGATACCAAGGGTTTATTTATCCTATCTCTATTTAAACCAATTTGAGCCTAAGCCTAGGATTCGGTAATCCGAACATTTCGAGAGTTCGTCAAGGTCACTGCATAACCAGTTGCCTAAGTGGAGGAAGCGTTTTTGAGACAGCGCTGGGCAAGTGGAGACAAAACATACTGTAGATTCTTCCTCCACCTCGTCTCTACAGCTTCTGCAGAAGTAGTTGTGGGGTATGTTCAATATTAGAGCGTGTCAGCCAATAAGGCAGTGCCCTGTAAGGATCCCTATTATGGTGCTGATGTGGTCTCTACTGAAAGGAATGAGTTGTTTTTAAAGCTTAGGGTTGCATTTGGGCTAGATTTGCTGCACTCTAAAAACTGATTGAAAAATCTCTACAGTAAATGCTGTAAAATTTCACGACATTTATAGGCGTTTTTGTAAAAAAACCACGCTATGCAGTGAGTTTTTTCAATTTTGTCTGAAAATCAGCGTCTTTTTCCAAAATATGTATATTTACTCAACTTTTCAAGCTATTTGTACGTGTTTTCGCTCGGAGAGTCTTAAAATATGTATATCTCTCTACTTCTCACGCTATTTTAGCTCGTTTTTGCTCAGAGAGTCTTAAAATATGTATATCTCTCTCTACTTTTCACGCTATTTTAGCGTGTTTTCGCTCAGAGAGCCCTTTAATATATATGTTCTCGACTTTTCACGCTATTCCAGCGTGTTTTCGCTCAGAGAATTCTAAGATATGTATATTTTCTACTTTTTACGCTATTTCAGCGTGTTTTTGCTCAGAGAGTCTTAAAATATGTATATTTTCCCTACTTTACGCACTGTTTCAGCGTATTTTTGCTCAGATAGTCCTAAAAACGCTCCAGCAGCGGTATTTTACGCTTGCCCTTAAATAAACACCTCTGCTTTGCCATATGATTTCAAAGAGTTTATTTGAACAAGTGTCCAATTATATACAACTTAAACAGTAGATTGGTCACAGCTTAATTACTCAAGCCTACTGAAGTAGGAAAGATTAGCGTCTTCTGCTGAGTTATTGACTCTATAGAGAGTTGTTGTTGTTGCCATGTTCATGACTTACTTGAAAGACTTCACGCATTTCTAGCTTTTTTTTATAAGCGCAGACAAGATTGGAAGAAATAATTTTAGAAGAGAGTTTTTACAAGAGAGCGAAAGAAATAATAGTAGGTGAGAGGATTCACGCATTTTTAACGATAAATATTTATAATTTTCCCATGGGAACATGATTTAGGTCAAGGCAGCTTTGGTAGATCAACAAAAGCAGCTCCTTAATGATATAATACGACTTTTGAATTTCCTTGCGAGCCATACCAACTAGTTCTGGTGACTTAAATGGTTTTAAGCTATTGATTGCTCATTCAAGCTCTGTGTATTAAGCTATTGATTGCGTCAGAATGTTTAGGGATCTATTTACATATGGTATCCATTTTTCCGGAATTAGAGCGTTACATATTTCTGAGCATCCCAGAAAGTGAGTTTCTAGTAAATTATTCAGAGATTAATGGTCCAAGTACTATTTTACTTTTTCATGAAGCTTTGATTAGAGGGAAGCGTTTATAGAATTTTCCGATGCCTAGATGCCTCTGAGGTTTGTGATATACTTCCACAAAAGATCCTCCAGGATTGTCTTTTATATATTTTATAGAAAAGAGTTGTTTAGTTCTCGTTCAGCACAAAATGATTTTCTTTTATTATTTCTTTCACTATATGTCAAGTGAATTTAAAGTTTTTGAATGCCAAGCGAAACAATTTTAAGATTTTGAGCTAGGTTTAGATAAAAAAATGATTGCTGAACATTTGATTTGACTTCGTTTAGGTTGAGACATTAACATATCGATTTTTTTCGCGGTAGCGTCAATCTTATTACCGAAGAAATTCACCATGTGGTACCTTTTACAACATTTTGCTATTCTGCAACCAAACGCTACCTGTGAATATTGTTACCATCTCTTTGGATGGTAACAAGCAAATCTGCTGACATTTACATAGCTTTTATTTGGCGATATGCACTCAAAATAAAATTAACTGTGATATTGATAAAAATTTTTTGTTAATCTTTAACAAAGCAATATTGTCAAATTCAAAAAATTTTATTGACTACACAAAGAAATTTTATCAATTTCACTTAAAATTTATCAATATGAAAAAACTTTTTGTCAAAATAAATTTTGTTACTTTGATAAAAATAATTTATCAGTTTGATAAAAAAATTTTCAATTTATTTTACGGGATAAAAAATTTTATCAATATGATAAAATTTTTTAGGATATTGACAAAAATTTATCAATTGAACAATAATTTTTATCATTTTGATAAAATCTACGATTGATTTCTTTTATCAATATGATAAAAATTTAATCAATTCAACAAACATTTTTTTTTCATATTGATAAATTTTTATCATTACGAAAAACATCAATCAAACATTTATCATATTGATAATGCTTTTATTAATTTTGGGATCGATTGACAAAATTTTATCAAATCAACAAAGCAATTTTTTAGATTTGATAAAATTTTATCAATGTGATAAATTTTACTCAATGACAAGAACAGACGCTTGACCGTTTGTCATTTCACCACTTCTTTTTGCGTTTTACAAGAATACTTTGGCAGAGCGTTATACAAGAAAACAAAGGAGCAAATAGTTAAATATAATTAAATATATACTAAATATACTTTTGAAATTATTTAAAAAAGTTTAACTTAAAAAAGTGAAAAAGAAATGAATGATTTGGAGTCATTAATAGTGGAGCTGCACTTGGACTTACAAAAAATAAAAAAAATACGACTATTGGAATATTTAGAGGGTAAGTTGGAAGAAAAATTTGATTGTAAATATAAAAACATACATTTTATTTATTTAGATAGTGAAATAGACCGAAGTGCCTTAAAAATAATTACTCCGCAGCAACTGGAGAGGTTTTTTGACAATAATCGGGTTCCACTGGGAATACAAATTCTCTTCGAACAACGTCTTAAAGTGTGGCAGAAACTCGATGTAAGTATATTTTAACATAAGTACATTTAAATAGGGTTTTTCAGTGAGAAGTGTAAGTGTATAGTGTATGAATCTAAAGTACTTTATTCTTCGAATAATCAGTAATTCCAAAGTTTCTGAACTAAAATAATGAATATTGCTTCCAAAAGTTTTTATTTTTATTTTTTTTCCTAAAAACGGATATAATGTAGCAACGGAGTTAAAGTGAGTGTTCATTTTAGAGCCCAAACTTTCAAATGAAGGAGTTTATTCCTTACTTTTTAGAATTAGTTCTGGTGTATAACATACCTATATTTTATTTTTAAAGATTCATATTTAAATTGACACTCACATAAATACACTTACACTGCTGAAGTAAATCCTTTATTATTTTAAATTGAATTAGTAAAAATTGGATGCAATTTTTTCAGGCTCAAACCTAAAAATGTTATAAAGGCAAAATAGAAATATTTTTTAAAATAGTTATATAGATTTTAAGTTTTGTTGCTTTAATATAAGTCATCTCTTTTTGTGTTATTATTGCGTTAGTCTAATCATGATTTGTTTTCTATGTAAATCAGAAAATTTTTCATATAAATCTTTGGTGGTCCACTTAAAAATATTTCATTCTCTTCGACCTAGCAGCACATTTGAATGTTGCGAAAGCAGTTGTAATCAAGCTTTTGGAAATTTAGATTCATTCAGAAAGCACCTAAAAAGAAGGCACGTTTCTTCAAACAGTCAGAATACGTCAAATATTCCTGCTAAAAATCAAAATATACTTCACCTAGAAGACTCACTTGCAGGTGGTGCCAACATTGCAAGCGATAATGCAGATTCCTTAGCACCAATTATGCACGTAACACACCCACCAATTCTTAAAAACTTTACTGACATCATTTCCAAATCCTCTCTAGAGTTCACATTAAATCTCCATAACAAAAGCAATTTAAATAGAAAAGATGTAGAAACAATTCAAAAATTGGTTGTTGAAAAAATTACAAATCCAATTGCCAAATTTCTAAAAAATAATGTCGAATATTCATTAAACTCAATAAGCGATATTTCAAACATTATATCTGACCCATTTAAATTATGTTCTTCGGAATATCATTTAAGTAAATGGCTATTGGAAAATGATTATACAAAAGAAATACTACAGTTCTCTATAAATAATGAAATTGGAGTAGTTCAACGTAACGGAGAAGCAATTTATGACGAAAAGTGTACAAAGGGCGCACTATTACCTTTAGGGTATCAGATGAGAAAGCTATTTGAGGAAAAGAACTTATTGAATTATTATTTAAAAACATATGGATTTGATAAAAGCGGAAAAAATAATAATATTACAAATTTCATGGATGGTGATCTGTGGAAAAAGAAAACATCTTCTTACTCAAATGAAATTTGTGTTCCATATTTCATGTATATTGATGATTTTGGGATTAACAATCCTCTTGGTTCTCATCCCCAGTCAATTTCCGGCATTTATTTTAATTTTCCTTGGATTGAAAACAGTTCGAAGTTAGATCAAATTTTTGTAGCAGGCTTTATAAAATCATTAGATTTAAAAAATTTTGGAAATGACCGGTGCCTTAAACACTTTGTTGATGAAATAAATGAATTAGAAATAAACGGTTTGTTTATTAAATCAGATCACGGTCCTCGAAAAGTTCATTTCATTTTGGGATTATTTTTGGGGGATAATCTTGGTTTGAATTCAGTTTCCGATTTCAGTAAATCTTTTTCGAGTAAATATTTTTGTCGTTTTTGTAAGGTAGATAAAGCTACAACTCAAACGCTTTGCGAAGAAAATCCAGAATATTTAAGAAAAATCGAAAACTATGAAATTGACCTTTTAAATAATTGTTTTGAGGTCTCAGGAATTGCTAAAAATTCAATTTTAAACCAAATTAAATCTTTTCATGTCGTGGAAAATTTCTCTGTTGATATGATGCATGATCTCTTCGAAGGCGTTTGCCATTACGATCTCTGCCATATATTTTCTTATTACATTAATGACTTGAAATTGTTTTCTTTAGACACATTAAATGTTCGCAAAGAATATTTTAATTATGGTAGTATAGAGGTTGGCAATATATCGGGTCCTATTAAAACAAATCATTTAAAAAAGTTTCGACTGAAAATGTCGGCAAGCGAAATGAAGTGTTTCGTACACTTCTTGCCCTTGATGATAGGAGACCTAGTACCAGAGAATGATGAAGTTTGGGACTTTTTGCTATGTTTGCTTCAAATAATTGACATATTGCTTTCTGATCACTTTATGCTTGATAGTATTTTTGCACTCAAGGAACTTATTAGAGATCACAATAAAAAATATTGCGAATTGTTTAAAGATTCTTTGAAGCCCAAACATCACTTTCTTACCCATTACCCTTCTATCATTCTTCATTCGGGTCCACCAAAGCATTACTGGAGTTTCAGGTTTGAGGCCAAACACAAAGAGTTAAAATCGTATGCCCAATCTACGAATTCAAGAAAAAATATAACTCTTACTTTAGCAAAGAAGTGCCAACTAAAGTTTTCTCACTTTTTGTTTTCGACCGTTCCTGATTCACTTCAAGTAAATGAACATTTTAAGACAGCAATTACAACAGATATTGACTTATTTAAACTTAAGCTAGAACCCTACATTATACCTTCGTCTTATTCCAAAATTACTTTTAAGGGAAGATGCTATAAAAGAGGATATTTTTTAACGAAGTTCATACAGCAAAAAGTGTGCTTATTTAGGATTTCTCTGATAGTGATTTTTGAGGAGAGTAACCGCATACTATTTGTTGTTGACGAGATTTTAATTATGGGTTTTAGCTCTCATTTTTGCTCATACGAAATTGACTTGAATGAAACTGTAACAAGAAAAAATTTATTTTACGATATAAAAGAGTTCAGTGGGCCACCAATCAATGCTCATAAAATTATTAGTGGACAGCTTATGATACGCTTAAAAGAATATTTCTGATTTATTTTATCTATTACTTCTTTTTATGTTTAAAGTAACAGGACATTTGTATTCAAATTTTGGTCAATATATCATTAAGATTGATTAATAATTACTTAGTAATAAGTTCAATACTAAATTAAATAAGTTTAAATACCAAATAAGCGAAAAATATGGATGATTTATCGGAATACGTATTCTTTACTAATTCTCCAATACCGCAACAAATTGAGAACGCTGAGCAAATTCAGCAATCACAGGATGTTCAAATACTTTACAGTTCAGTTGAAATTCCACCAAATCAGAATGTTCCAAGAATTGATCAACCGGAGCTTTTAAGACTTCTTTCGAACTGGGGAGTTGAACTTCTGTATGAAAAATGTATAGGTAATTTTTGTGCGCTAATATTTTTGAGTGCTATACTTATTTTTCACATTTTAGAAGAAGAAGTTGATTTGGATATTCTAAAAAATATGACATCGCGGCATGCAGAATTGTTAACTAAAGATTTTAAACTTGGAGTTTTGGTCAAATTTGAGAGCAATTTAAAAAAATGGCAAATAAATACCAACACTACAGTCTCTTCGAGTTTATCAGAGCATGCAGCAACTGAATTGTTTCCTAATATTCATAAAACATATACTTCGTCGCAAAGTTCCTTGGAATTTGTTAAAAACAAGGAACAGTTTATTAATCTAGAGGATTTACTGCAACAAAGCAGCCAGGGGAAATGTTTAATAGAGAAATATAAAAAGGGTATTGATCTTAACGATGGATGCAGAACTATTTTATTGGATATCATTATGAATTATTTAGTACAAAAAGAAATCAAAATGGGCATTCTGCTGGCTGAGAAAATTGCAGACGAAATTATTTCGGTTTTTCCCAAAGAGACAAAAGTATTTTCTAGACTAAAACATTGTGAAAATAACTCTAAAATATGCTTTTGTAATTTTAGACAGTTTATTTTTTCAAAGAAACCGGCAAAGCTCCAAAAGGAAAAATTTACTCGAAGTATTTCAATACTTTAAGAAGTTTAAAGAGCTGTGGTTTCTTAGGAAAAAGAGCATACGTTGACGCAGATGCAGGAACTTCCGGAAGTTTTCGGCGTGAGGGCTCTATATCTCTTGGTAAATAAATTCCATATTTTAAGAGTAAATTTATTTAAGTTTGTGTTTATATAGATCCAGAAGATGACATAGAAGAACATTTAGAGGCGATTAAAATGGATAACTGCAGCTGGCCTGAAATCGAGAAGCACTATTCAGCCACTTCAAAGTACCGCCTCTTAAATATTTCGGAGTCATCATCAACGGAAGAAATTTTAAACAATTGGAGACATTACAAAAGCCCTCTTGGATTTAAATTAGTAAGTAAACTTCATTGTTTTTAATAATTATAAAAAACAAAATTAATTTTGTTTACAATTTATGCATTGGGTACAAAACGGACATGAGAGCCTTTCACGCCCTTTTTTCATAAATAGCAGATAATTTCATAAATAAATCTCGAAACACAGTTTTTTTCTCTCACGCCCTTTTTTCACCAAATGCATCAATTATATTTCAGCTTAATGACAAACATTTTGTTTAGAATTATACAAGACAATATAATAATAAAAAAAATTTTATATACCTACACAGATTCATTATGATTTCAACATTCTGCATCCAAATTCAAAAAGCTTTGTTCAAAATTTTCCAAATCACTCCACTGAACTTTTTAAAATTATTGAACAAAGAATAAAGGATCACAGCAGTCTGTCTTTGTTGAGAGAGTGGAAACGGATTGAAAATCCATCAGAAAGTAAGTTTCACAATTTATAATTATTTCTTTTGTGTCTATGATAGAAATATTCAAGAATAAATTAACTAATATGAAAAGTTACATTAGTTAAGCTCTCTTCACTAACAATTGTAAAATGTGGTGTAGGGTATTTACCCGTCGGTTTATCCCAAATATAACGTTCTTATGCCGTGGTTATGCTAGCCAAACATGTTTGCCGAAAATTTTGTTGTTGTTATTGTTTTACGTATAAAATGAAAAATTAGCTTTTTCTCATTCTCTCGCTCTCGGACCGAACATTTTTGATTGCTGGTTAAATTACTGGTTTACATTAAATTACATTAAATTATTGGTTTTAAAATCAATGTTTTTAAAGGAGCAAGAGTAGTAAAAGTAGTAGTAGTGAAATAGTTAAATGATCAGTCAAAATGATATAAAGTTGAAATAATTGCTATATATCAGATTTCGGGTTTATTAACATATTTCTATGTTTTGGTTTCAGATGGACGCTATACAACAATCCTGTACTTGCTTCATGCTGTTCTGATACCCACTTCAAAAGTAGTGAAAATCGAAAATGGGAAGAAAATTTATATTAAGTATTCGATTAAGGATTCCCAGAACTCTTTTATTATTATTGGATCAACAGTGGAAGAAGCAGAAGCAGCATTACAACGAAAATTAGCAAAGAAAGAGGCAATTCAACCTTTGATTATGCTCACTGGAAGCATCATGCATCCAGAAAATATAATCCTTTATTTTGATGGGATAAAATTCAAATTTTTTTCAATTTTAGAAGCGGTTGATATTTGCTTCAAAATATTTATCATTTTTAATTTGGAATATCCACTTGCTTCTAAATTATCATGGATATTCATTGAAAAATTTTTTTATGCATTAGACATTACTTCTAAAAAAGTTCATCCAAATGTAAGCCTTTTGTGTTCTCAACTTGAACAACAGAGAGATTAGTTTTTAACTACAGATAATTTAAGTTGTACTGAATTTTATTTCTTAATTTTATATTTAAAAACTTAATAATTTAATTTATGACTTTAATTGTAATAAATTTTTAATTTTGAATAAATAATAATCTTCCCATCTTTTCATTTAACAGAATTTGTTATCAAATTCACTAAATTGCTGTTATACATGAGGGAATAATTGTTCACTTCATAAAAAAATTTAAGACTTCGCAGCCAAATAAATTGGTTTGATTGAAAAAATCTTATTTATCGAAAATCGGAGACGAAAAATGTTCAAATGATGACGATTTATTATTAAATAAATAAATATGTATTTTATTTTAAATTATTTAAAATGTATTAAAACTGTTGTCATCCACGGAGAAAATTATTTCTCATAATTAAGAATTTTTTCATATAGCGACTTAAATAATTCGGCTTAGTTAAGAGAAAAATCATATGTTTTCTAATTTAGAGTTGAAAATATTTTATATAAATAAAATACATATTTATTTATATAAAACATTTTACACTCCATATTTATTTATATAAAACATTTTACACTACAAATTAGAAAGCATATGATTTTTCTCTTAATTAAGCCGAATTATTTATGTTGCTATATGAAAAAATTCTTTATTATGAGAAATATTTTTCTCCGTGGAATAACAACAATTTTTGAATTTAATATATGTATAGGGTAAATCAACAAAATATTTTGTAAAATCAACAAAATATTTTGTGAAATTAACAAAATATTTTGTAAAATCAACAAAATATTTTGTAAAATTAACAAAATATTTTGTTAAATCAACATAATATATTGTCAAATCAACAAAATTTTTTTAAAGCTATGACACATTTTTATCAATTTGACAAACATTTTCATCAATTTCACAAAAACGTTTATCAATTTGACAAAAATTTTATCAATTTGACAAAAATTTCATCATTTTGATAAATTTTGATCAAATAAACAATATTGAAGATTGTTGTTGGTACTCCGAATTGTTCATATTGATAATTGCTTTATCAATCTAAAAAAAATTTTATCAATTTGACAAAACATTTTTCAATTTGATAAATTTTCATCAAATTAACAAAATCGATGATTTTTGTTGGTACTCTAAATTGTTAATATTGATAATTGATTTATCTATTTGAAAAAATGTTATCAATATGATAACTTTTTGTCGAATCAACAAAATCGATGATTCTTGTTGGTACTAAGAGTTGTTCATATTGATAATTGCTTTATGAATTTGACAAAAAATTTTATATTTTTGATAAATTTTTGTCAAAACAACAAAATTTGTTAATGGTTTTCGTGAACTGCATTTTTCATATTGATAATTGGTTTATTAAATTAACAAAATGGGTTTGTTAAATCAACAAAAGGATTTCAGGTTTTTATCAGATTGACAAAAATTTTTGTTGGACGTATAGTGACAAAAATATTGTCAAATCAACGTGGTTTTTATCAATATCACCTAGTTTTTATTTTGAGTGTGGGACAGGTTTTGAGGTAAACTGAGAGAGTAAAAATTTTCGAGTCTCGTAACGAAAAATTTTCTTATTTCGTCATGATTCGAGCATGGCTTTTGTGTGCACGAGCAATGAAATATGTCGTAGGGTGGAATTTACATGGGTGTTATACGAGACAATCTGTTAAGACAGTGCAGAATACGCATAAGTAGTCAAAGTTTGTGTCTCTGAATAAGCGTCCAGACAGTTACCAAGACAGTAGAAAAAATAATAAAATATTTATATTTTTCTATTTATTGTTTGTATTGGAACCCCCAGAGGGGTGAAAGATATAGTGTGGGTGTGTAGGTGTGTACGAGATAGTTTAGAAAATTTTTTGCCTCACCCCCTTTTACCGCAAACAAATCAATAAAAATGCTATATTTCGGACGGTTTTGATCGTATTAGACAAACATTTGGTAATTTAGTTCATATTCTTATTTTCGGACACTGTACTAAAAATGAACGTGGTCATCTTATAGTTACGCCCACTTTTCAAAGGATAAGAATGGAGTGAAGCAAAGTTCGCCAGGTATAACCTGAATTGAGCTGAAATTTTGGCAGTCGATTTGTTACGAGTACGAAATGGTTTATGGAAAAAGTGTTGCCGCACCTCTTATACCTCCCACAAATTCATAAAAATTCTTTTTTTCGGACGGTTTTGGTCGTTTTAGATAAAAAATTAGTAATATTGGGGGTTGGAATTAGTTTTAAAGGTTTTCTAAGAGATGGCGTAACTATCAATAGATCGCATCGGGCACACCTGTGACTATATTCATTTCAAAGCACATTGTGTAAGCTTCATTTTTCAGTATGTGTCATTCCACTGAAGTGTAAACAACATATATTTTTTCTCTGTGAACATGTCGACTTTAGTTCCAACAAAACGCAATTTGCGGGAAGGTTTACTTTTGTGCTTCCATTTGAAGAAAAAAGCGGTTGAAGCACAACGCACGCTTACTGAGGCTTACGGGGACTATGCTCCATCGATTTCTACTTGTGAGTACTGGTTCCGTCGGTGATTTTGATACGGAAGACAAAGAGCGTCCGGGCCAGCCGAAAAAGTTTGAAGATGAGGAATTGGAGGCTTTGCTCGATGAAGACCCGTGTCAAACCCTTCAAGAATTGTCAGAATCATTGGGAGTCGACTTATCAACGGTCGGCAAACGCTTGAAGACCATGGGAATGATTCAAAAGCAAGGAAATTGGGTGCCGTACCAGTTGAAGCCGATAGACGTTGAACGGCGATTTTGCATGTGCGAACAACTGCTTCAACGGCATAAAAGGAAGAGTTTTTTGCATCGTATTGTCACTGGCGATGAAAAGTGGATCCATTACGATAATCCTAAGCGAAAAAAAACGTGGGGACCACCCGGCCATGCATCAACATCGAGGGCCAAGCCGAATATTCATGGCGCCAAGCTTATGCTGTGTATTTGGTGGGATCAGAAGGGTGTCGTGTACTATGAGCTGCTAAAACCTAACGAAACCATCACTGGGGAACGCTACCAACAACAATTGATGCAATTGAGCCGAGCATTAAAGGTTAAACGGCCGGAATATGCCAAAAGACACGACAAAGTGGTTTTTCAACATGACAACGCACGGCCACATGTTGCAAGAACCGTCAAGGAAACGTTGGAGGCGCTGAATTGGGATGTGCTTCCCCACCCGCCTTATAGCCCAGACATAGCCCCTTCCGACTACCACCTATTCAGATCGATGACGCATGGCTTGGCTGAGCAGCGCTTCACTTCTTACGAGGATACCAAAAAATGGGTCGATTCGTGGATTGCCTCAAAAGACGAATCGTTCTTCCGGCGCGGAATCCATATGCTGCCAGAAAGATGGGAAAATGTTGTAGCTAACGATGGACAATACTTTGAATAATATACATTGTACCGTTGTATCTAAATAAATGCTCAAAAACCGAAAAAAAACCTTTAAAATTAATTCCAACCCCCAATATATTTGTTATTTTTTGTGTGTTGTATGTGAACAACAGAAGGGTCTTTTGTCTGCCCAGAAGGGTGGCAGATAGACCGTAGGTGTGTTCATAAGTTTTATTTCTGTACTGTATACACGCTATACTGTAATTTTTTTCTTGCAGCAGATCTGGGTGGCTGCGAATAAAATTAACATATAACGCAGCTGCGCTGGCGTAGTGCGTGCATATTTCCTGCTAAGAAAAGCAAATATTATTTTAAAATTTCAGAGTAATTTTTTTTAACAAATTAAGCAAATTTCAGAATATTTGGCTAATATAAAGCAGTCACAAATAATCGAATTTTTGAGTCGAGTTTTAACCTTTTGCAAGTTATTTACTTGCTAAAAATAATCCCTAACACTCTTTTTAACATCTTCTGTATATTTAATCCGAAATCGACATCCTTACAAATCATTGCTTTTTATGCACTTAATTCATAAGCAGCACACATTTTACTCAAAAAAATTTTCTCACGTAACTAGCATCAATTTCAGACGACTCAGCAGCCGATGCTCTGCAGTGTCTTAATTTTCAATTGATTTTGATTTGTATTTCAGTGCTGTTCTTTTTTTGTTATGACACAATCAAATATTTAACAACGTGAAGCTATTTCATATTTCACCTTATCTCTGTCTGTTGTGCAACGTTAACTGCTCACATGACATTTTGCTGAAATCTAATGTGTGAAATCCATCAACATCATATGGCACAACTGTTGTCGGTCGATACACTCTACAAAAATAATTTGCAAGAGAGAAGATAAAATTAATTTTCAAAAGATAATGTTCAAAATTTAATGTTATTACAATTTTTTTCCAATTTAATTTGTTGCAAGCAAAAAGTTTTTAAGGTTGTTTTTAAGTTAACACGAAAAAATAATATTTAACACACCTCCAAATGTTACTATCATATAACTCCGATCATATGACCTATTAATAATAAAATCTACTATTTGAATGTAAGTAAGTTTAATTTTTGTATCAACCCCAGAACTAAACCATTTAGATAATCTATCAAGTTATCGAATATTTTTCTTTGGGAGTTGAATATAACGTGCACTGTCATTTAATCTTGTGTGCACTGAACTGTTCATGTGATTTTCCAAAATAGCAGTTGATACCGTTCGTCCGGTGTCACAAAAGCACCTCAAATACTTCGAAACATTTGAAATTTTATGCAAGGTAATGTCAGGACAAGCAGCTAGGATATAAATAGATTGACGAAGTTGATGTTGTTTCAAGAACAAGTAAAATGCTAGGAAACCGGCAAAAATATTTTGATGAAAAAATTAAGTGATCAAAGAGTGAGCAGGAATGTAAAGTATTGCTTTAAGTATCAGAAACCATCGGTTAAAAGCAAAGAGCAAACTTTTAGCACGGCCAGAAGATGCCGAATTATACACTTTTATGTTTGGAATAGCTTATATTCTGGTTGTTTTTTTTTTTTGTTAAAGGGGTATTTTAGTTAAAACTTTACTAAACTATTTCTAGATTTTGAATATAAATATGATCTCAAAACACAGTTCAACGATCTAGGATGTTCTTCAGAGGCAGCATATATTAAAATTATAAAGGAAATTTAGCAATAAGCTTATGCTAACATATTTACAGTTATCCACTCTCTTAAGCCCGTCAAGAATCCAAGTCTTAAGTAAAGATCACAAAGTTTTTAATGTTGATCCATCACATTTTATGTGAATGATGCACCAGGGATGTATTTATACATGCTCATACAAGTAAATTGTAGATTTTTTTATTTAAAAAATTCAATAAAAAATGATTTTTTTACTTTATTCGCATTTGCAAACCTTATTTTTTGAATACTGAAAATTTCGTCTTTAATGTATGAAACTTTTTTCGATATAAATTATTAGAGCTTTTATTTTAAAACCATTGGTAAAAAATGGTAAAAAAATTTTTTGATTGCATTATTTTTAAGTTTTCAACTCTTTTTAGCTTTTCTTTATATCACCAAATTTTAAATTCAGTCCAGATTTTAAATTTACCGTAAAACCCAAAATTTAAAATCGACGGAAATGAGTTAAAATGACAGAAAATAACAAAATTGTCCATTTTTAATAGATAATAAAAAAAAAAAACGAGTAGCATAACAAAATTTCTGAACACGCTTTGAAATAAAAATTTGCATTTTTTTCGCAAAATGTGAACATTTTTAGCTAATTTTATAATATTTTAAATTTTTGAAAAATATAACTCAGCACTCATGTTATCAAAATATTTTGTATTTATTCGATTTGTTTTTTTTTTAAGAAATTTAATGGGCTCTTTACTTAAAGTGTGCGGTTGTGCCCCAAACCAAACGGGTAAGCTTTATTTTTCCTAGTCAGTGCAGTTACCAGGATTTAACCTTGGGGGGTGGGTTTGATGAATATTTTTTATTATTCAAATGGAAACAATTTTCATTTGTGTCCTTTTAAAAAGTAATCTTGCATTTTTTAACGGTTTCCAAAATATTTTGGTTGTAACGATAGCCGCCAGTGAGTTAAAACAAAAATCCAAAACCTCCATAAATCATGTTTTTCGAAAATATATTGGCAGGTAGAATAGTTTTAACATTTTTTTTAATCATTTAAGGCCGGAGAAGGTTATTCAAATCTGCATCAAAAAATTTCAAAGTTTTGCAATAGCATTAAAAATAAAGTTGTTTTTCGTGCCTTTTTGAATTTTTTTAATTTATTTATACTAAAATTGAAATAACTTCGTTATTTCTAATGCTATCCTCACTTTCAAGATATCGTTGGAAAGGTTTTGAGTGCTTGCATTCATGGTCTTAATTTTTAAAATTTTAACATATTAAAGCTAACATATAAATTACAAAATAAACACCTTCTGAAAAATTTTGTAACAAATTTAAAAATAAAAATTAAGTTATTGTAAGGTTTTTGAGAGTTTTTGTTAGGAATAAAATAAATAACTACCAAAAATTAAGTATTGTTTTTTTGCAAATTCACATTCTGCTCTAAGGGATGAACATCCGTTCAAACGGATCTCGCCCATTGAATTACGGAAGTATGTTTTAATATTTTTTTAGGGGTAAGAACGGTATCTCATTTACATAAAATTAATAAAATTTTAAAGGCAGAAAAACTTTAACATAATCTTCATAAATCTCTAAACCTAAAAGTTCACAAAATTACTGAAACAATTGACATTTCCTCGGGTCAGACTTCTGAAAAATGTTCGTCAACTTTTCATAATTCATGAGTAACTTCAAACCTTCCTCGAAAATCAAACCAGGTTTAGATGTATATCTTCAATTCGAAAGTTTATAGTTTAAAAATTCTTTACTTTAAAAGAGTCACAATATAACAGGCAGAAAAATTTATTTAATGTAATAAAAACTTGTTTTGTGCCTTAAATTACGAAGAGGCTGTGATGCAATGGCGCCATAAACAGAGCTAAAAAAACGCAGAACTTACAACAAGCTCTATTTGCATATTTGGAGTAAGCCACATAACTTTAGTGAAAAAACCATGGATGCTAAAATTATAATTTTCGAGTACCGCTTTTAAAACCGTTCCGGCAGTTCGAATTGGAAAGGTTTTTTCAGTATACATGTGAATGTCATTCTTGTTGGCTTCACTGTTATCATCACATCTACAACTGCCGATGACTAGGGAAGTGAAAACAATAGTTATGAATGTATCACGTTTGATCCAATAAATCGCGATACATTTGTTTTCACTATTGTTGTTTACACGTATCAACTCATAACAAAGACTTTTACACGTTTACTGTAAACGCAACTTTAGTATATGATTTGTTAAGTTATTTAAAACATAATACAGTGATTCTATGAAATAATTATTTAAATTAATTAATTTTTATTAAAATTTCGAATCTCTGTGAAGGGTTTGAAATCCGAAAACCCCCTTGGCTACGGCTCTGTACCTAGTTGAGCATTATTTTGACTAGTTCGTTGTTTTTCTTATATATTAGAATAGAAGTATTTCAGTATAAGTTTTTAGAATTATATTTAAGCTTAATGCCAAATAAGTTCATAAAGGAATAGGTTGCCACAACAAGTTCTTTGCAGAACAATCCATCAAACAGACTAAACATACTGCTTAATTGATTGCTACATCAACTCTTAGTCTTCTGTAGTTTCTGCAGTCCATCCATTTTGATAAGTTATGCCAGCACTTTCTGTTTAATAAAAATAGAATTATTTGTGGTGTATGCCGCCGTTTCAAAGAAATTTTTTTCTTATCTTTTGCAAAAAGTAAATGTTGTCCACAATCCAGGCTAGAACAGTTTGCTGGTATAAAACCAAAGATTGCATGAAGAAGGTTTTTTCTTAAAAGAAGATGTTATTGTATGTATGAACATAGTTAGTGGATACTGTTCAGGCCATAAAAGTCCCATCCCTAATAATCGAAATATCTAATTGGTATAATTATAATTTGAGAAGCACTGAAGCTTGCATAGTTCTTTTTGTTAAATACCAACGGTAAAATAAAAAGAAACTTAGTACTAAGCCTCGTTGCTGGCCTTCTGCTTAGCGGCGAGTAAAGTTTTCTCACTCTTCCTTTTTAACATCTCTTGCACGCAAGACATATCGTTCCGACAGCAGCTTAAGTTAAAACTTGAATTTAAGGTAACAGAAAAGAAAAAAAATAAGAAAATAATATTAAACCTATATATATTAATAAATAATTTTAAATCCATTCAATTTTGCCTGGTTTTTCTTCTTCCGTGACTCTTTATCGGCGAGTTAAAACACTGGGTTTTAACGTCAACATTTTTTGGTCCTATCGAGCCGGATCACGGAAATTTCTTGGATTTAAATTATTTATTATATCGAACAATTTAAGCCTGTGTTGCAAATCGTCACATCATCATCTTAATCATCATAAAAACCATCGCCACTAGCATTGCGGGCAGCGGTTTCGTCACATTCTTCTTCATCTACTATCTATATTTATCGGACGGACTGCGCTTGGGACTTTAAATCAAAAGGTTAGTGGTTTAAATTTGATTTGAAGTTAAAAAAGGAGCAATTCATAGTTTTGTGAAAAGTAAAGAAATCTAAAATTAAAACATTAGAGTGAAAACAAAAATTAGAAACATACATTTAAAGCGTGAGCTACGACAAATATAAAAATAGATTAAAGCATTTAAAATAATTTCAACATTTTCCAATGTACCTAAAATAATCGGAAAAAATCATATTAAGGGGCTTGTATGTAATATGTTACATACATACATAAATTGAAAAAGAATCAAAAGTTCGCATCAGGTCACCTTGACCATTCTTTGCAATCGCGTTATTTTTCGTAAAAAAAAACAGGTTTACTTTGCTCATCTTCAATTGTTTTAAAATCTGTGGTTAAAATAGGTACATGTGTAAGTGTGTATGCAAAAATTAACACACATTTTTTTTTTGGCGCTCTCACCTCGGAGGTCTTTAGCTAGCCGTTAGTCTGCTTTGGATTCGCTCGTGAAGTTCTGTTAAGTCAACACATTGAAGTTCTTCTCTCTTTGTGCCTTTAATACAGCAACATAAAAAAAACAGTTTAAAATACACAACAACTTTTCGAACATACGTTTTTTGTCTGTCAAAAATTAATGAACTTTTACATCAGCAGCCTTTGTCTGCTACTACTCCGGCCAGCTTAACACTTCCAGCGAAAAATGATGAATTTACAAATAATCTTCGTTTACCACCATGTGACATGGAGGTGTTTAAAGGGAACTATCTATCTTGGCCAACATTCAGAGACATGTTCATCGCGCTTTATATTAATAATTCAGGATTAAGCGATGTCGAAAAGCTATATCACCTTATTAACAAAACGAGTGGTGATGCTAAAGAAATAGTTCAAAAATCCCCCTTAACAAATGGTGGCTTTTTACTTGCTTGGCAGAACCTAAAAGATACTTATGAGAATAAACGAATTCTTGTAAATAATCAATTAAAATTGCTTTTCGATCTTCCTGTGGTATCAACTGAAAATGCTGCAGCTCTTAAGAACCTACAAAGAGGTATTAGTAATTGTGTGTCTGTGCTTAAATTGTATGATATAAACACTTTTTCTTGGGACCCAATATTGATTTTTCTTTGCTGTCAAAGGCTACCTGATAATACTTTAGCCTTGTGGGAACAGAATTAAAAGAAAAAACTGTTATTCCTAAATGGAGTACTTTGGATGCATTTCTAACTGATCGTCATCAAACCCTTGATTCGATTCTGGATATTAAGGGGAGTTCTTCTTCGAGGATTCACACAAAAAGTCAAAATGCATCCCAAGTTCACACAATTCAAAAGAAACTTAATTCATATCATACGAATATATCGGTCTCAACTTGTATTCTTTGTCCGAAGCAACAGCACTTTTTGCGCTCTTGCCCTAAGTTCCAAAAACTTTCTATTACTGATAGATATTTATCCATTAAAAAATACAATTGTTGCCTAAACTGTTTAACGAGAAACCATTCTGTTAAGGAATGCCGTAGTTTATTTAGTTGTTCAGTGTGTAAGAAGAGACATCACACACTTTTACATAGAACGAATTCTGATGATATGCCTTCAACTTCAGGGTCTCATCAGTCGGTTGGGACGCCTGCTTTCAATAAAGAACCTGAAATAGTCTCGCAATAATTTCATCACATACAGTCCACTTTATCACATAGCACTTGTTCATCCAATAAACAGTTTTGTTTACCTTCTCGTAGTAGCAACGTCATTCTTGGGACGGCTACTGTTTTTATTTGTCATTTAGGCGTTTCATATGCAGCTCGTGCTTTAATCGATTCCGCTTCAGAAGCATCGTTTATTTCTGAACGGCTTCGAAACCTGGTAAAACTTCCTACTTCTCGTACTCAAGCAAAAATTTCTGGTGTCAATCAAAAGATATCTGCGAATCCTTCGCAATTATGTTCGTTTGTCTTGAGTTCTTCGATCGATTCTAACTTGAATATTGAGGCTACAGCTCTGGTGCTTCCTCAAATTACTAGCAATCTTCCATCCGTTTCTATGAACTTAGCTGTTGAGCATCATATGCCTAATGTTCCATTAGCTGACGCCAACTTTCTGAAAAGTGGACCCGTCGACGTTTTGATTGGTGGGGATCTTTATCCCTTAGTTATGCTTGATGGGGTCAAACGCAACTTTCTGGACGGACTTATTGCCCAAGAAACAGTTTTTGGATGGATACTCACTGGTTCATTACCCAATACAAATGTATCTTGTTTTACAACACAAGTAAGTTTTAGTGACGAAATATCGCTTGATAAGCAAATCCAACGGTTTTGGGAATTAGAAGAGATTCCAAAGAAAAAATTCATATCAGAAGCTGATAAAGTTTGTGAACAAAATTATGTTCAAACTACTAGCAGAGATAGCGCTGGTAGATATATTGTTTCGTTACCCTTCAAAGGAAATTTTCATTCTGAGCTCAAACTTGGTTCTTCTCGACACATTGCCTTTAAACAATTTCTTCGAAATGAAACTTCTTTACTTAAAAAGCCTCAACTTAAATCAGCTTACGACAATGTTGTTAACGAGTATCTTTATCTTAACCATATGAAAAAAGTGGAAACTCCATTATTTCATCACTTTCCACAGCATTGCTACCTTCCACATCATGCTGTCATTAAACCTGACAGCCGACCGACAGCATTACGAGTTGTATTCAATGCATCTAGTTCTACATCGAATGGATACAGTCTTAACGATTTACTCCATGTCGGCCCAGTTCTGCAAGCTGACTTAACATTTCTTATATTACGATGGAGATTCTTTAGATATGTTTTTAATAGCGATATTCAGAAAATGTATCGACAGATCCTCGTCCATCCTTTACATAGATCTTTTCAAAGAATTCTCTTTCGCGAGTCTCCGGATACTGACGTATCTGATTTTGAACTTCAAACAGTAACATTTGGTGTTAACTGTGTTCCCTTCCTTGCGATTCGTACTCTTTTACAGCTGGCCTCAGATGTTGAAGACATTTATCCTTCGGCAGCTTTTATTCTCAAGAGTTGCATGTATGTAGATGATGTTTTAGCTGGCGCTCATGATGTACCAACGTCTTTAAAAGCCAGAGATGAGCTTATCAGTGCGCTAAAGTCTGCTGGATTTTTTCTTCAAAAATGGACTGCAAATCAAAAAGACATATTGGAAAATCTACCAAAAGAACACCTACTGGATACCGAATTTCTAAACTTTGATGAGACAAGCAATGCTAAGGCTCTGGGAGTTCGATGGAATGCGCGCAATGATCACTTTTACTTCAGTTCTTCACCAATTAACAGTAACAAACTGTTCACAAAAAGGGATATCTTATCCACAACGGCAAGACTGTTTGATCCTGCTGGATGGTTAGCACCAATAATTGTGGTAGCTAAAATCATTATGCAACAAGTTTGGCTTGACCAAACAGGGTGGGATGAGGTTGTATCTTCTTCAACTCTTGTAAAATGGAAAAACTTTGCCGATAACTACCAATACATCAACCAAATCAAAATAGATCGTTGGGTTTCTTACACACCAAATAGCTTAGTGCAAATTCATGTATTTTCCGATGCCTCGGAAAAGGCATACGCCGGGGCGATCTATATCCGAACCAATAATAATTCCGATATTACGACGTCTTTGCTCATGGCCAAAACAAAGGTAGCACCAGTAAAGAGCATTTCGCTGCCTCGTTTAGAGCTTTGTGGAGCGGTTCTTCTTGCTGAAATGCTTGATACACTTTTAGCTGAATTAAAAATAAAAGTTGAGGAGATATTTTGTTGGACTGACTCAACTATTGTTCTTTCTTGGCTTCAAAAACCACCTTGTGCTTGGACTTGTTTTGTAGCAAATCGAGTGTGCAAAATACAAGAAAGGGTCAGTAGCAAAAACTGGCACCACATTGACACTCATGATAATCCTGCTGATCTCGGAAGTCGTGGTATTTCTCCACAAGATTTGTCGGACAACAATTTGTGGTGGCATGGTCCAAGTTGGTTAACGCACGATTTTTCTTTATGGCCTCATTCTCAAAAGTGTGTTGCTGAAACAACCTTAGAAGCGAGAGCAGTACAAACACACGCTTGTTTCTTTTCTGATTATGAGGATATTCTTATAAAATTTTCTTCACTACCTAGGGCATATCGTGTCTTATCATACATTTTTCGGTTCTTTTACAGAACGCATAGTAGGTCAAGAAACCAACATTCATTTAATTCTTTAATAATAAGTGGAACGGAAATTTCAAATATTAAAACTCGTTTGATAATCATTTGTCAGAAAGTCCACTTCGCTGATGAATATCAAAGTATTTCTAATAAAAGTCATATTTACTCTAAGAGTACAATACTTACACTCAATCCATACATAGACTCCAAAGGTATTTTGCGAGTAAATGGACGACTTACTAATTCACCTCTTCTTTCATTTAACGAGAAGCATCCTATTCTTATACCCTATAAGTGCCGATTTACAGAACTGCTAGTACAGTTTATGCATAAAATATCACTGCATGGTGCAAATGCTCTACTTCTCCGCTTAATTCGACAACAATATTGGATTCCTAAAGCCAAAAATCTAGTTAAAGCTATTATTCATAAATGTAAAATTTGCGTCTTAGCAAAGAAAAAACAACAATCCCAAATCATGGCTGCACTTCCGGTAGAACGCACCATTCTCTCTAGACCATTTGAAACTACAGGCATTGACTTTGCGGGTCCTATTGATGTAAAAAATTACACTGGACGGGCATGTCTGATAACCAAAGGGTACGTTTGCGTTTTTATTTGTTTTTCGACTAAGGCTATTCATTTAGAGGCCACAAGCGATTTGTCGGCCACTACATTTCTTGCAGCTTTTGCTCGTTTAACATCCAGACGAGGATGCCCTAAAAATCTTTTCTCCGATAATGGTACTAACTTTATTGGTGCATCAAAAATAATAAAAAAGGACTTTCATGACTTTATTAAGTCAGCGCAAGAAAAAGTTTACTCCAATTATAGTGACCAAGACATAATTTGGAACTTTATACCTGCTGGCGCTCCACATATGGGTGGACTGTGGGAGGCAGGAGTAAAAAGTTTTAAGGCACATTTTAAGAAAATGGCAATATCCCAAAAATTTACCTTCGTGGAGCTATCAACTCTCCTCTGCCGTATTGAAGCCTGTCTTAATTCTAGACCATTAAGTCCTTTGTCGAACAACATTTCCGATCTAGCCGCATTAACTCCAGGTCACTTTCTTATCGGTGGACTAATCTTAGCACCTGCAGAACCTTGCATCTCCGAGCATTCACTTAGTTTTACTAACCGCTGGCAAAAACTCAAAGCCTTTGCACAGCATCTTTCTATCAGATGGAAGGAAGAGTATTTGAAAGAGCTCCATAAGAGATTTAAATGGAAATACCCGGAAAAAAGTGTTTCTGTCAACGATTTAGTGGTAATTAAACAAGAGAATCTTCCCACTACCAAATGGCGCCTTGGTAGAGTTTTTCGTGTTTACCAACGCACTGACAAACGCGTTCGCGTAGCAGACATTAAAACGCAAAAGGGAGTCATTACTCGCTCTATCGTTAAACTTATAGTCCTTCCACTCTAAATATCCTGTTAGGACGGAAGAGTTTTTTCGTCCCCGAAATATTTTTGTCTTCTCGCTAAGTTAAATAAAACGCACGATTTTTACTTTAAATTCATTTATTGTCAGATCGCGGTGTAATTCAACTCCAGGCTAAGCGAAAACTGACTCCTCCTCATTCTCTTAGAGCTAAAACAGTTTTTTAAATCGAATGTTCATTAAATTCAACAGTAAATGTTATTATGTATCCCATAAAGGTATAACGTTAATAAGGGGAACTATGTTTATAAAGTTTAAACCAAATATATAAATACAAGAAATACAGTATGTTCGAAAAGTATTTTTATATGAGAATAAGATATAACTAATATTGCTGCAATTAATGTTTTAATTCGCAACATGCCGGTCCCCTTGATGTGTCTGCCGATACATCAACGTACTTCACTCGGGTCTTGGAATTGGTGCTACCTTCTGTATTGCACGCCGTATGACCCCATTTTTCGTTTTTATATCGATCACACGTACGTAGCCAGCTGCATCCGGTATGGCCTTAACAACTCTACCCAAGAGCCACTTTTTAGGTGGCAAGTTGTCTTCAGATACCATTACTAAGTCGCCTTCAGCAATATTTCGCCTCTTGCCTGTCCACTTTGCTTTTCGCTGTAGTTCTTGAAGATATTCGGACGACCACCGTCTCCAAAAGTGTTGCTGCAAGGCCGTAAGACGCATCCAGCGGTTTAATAGAGAAAGTTTTTCTTTTTCGACAGTGGGCTCTGTAATGCCAACTAGAGATCCACCTGTCAGAAAATGAGCTGGTGTAAGAACTTCTTCATCGCACGGATCATTCGACATTGCTGTCAAGGGCCGCGAGTTCAATATCGCTTCGATATCTGCAACCACAGTGCATAGCTCTTCAAATGTAAGATATGACTCACCAAGTATGCGAGCCAAATGATATTTGGCAGATTTTACCGCCGCCTCCCACAGCCCTCCAAAGTGAGGGGAGCGCGGCGGTATGTGACGAAAGTCGATGTTGTGATCTGAGCAATATTTTGAAATCCGGCCTTGCACCTGTTGATTATTGAAGGCTTCCCGGAACTCTTTCAACTCTCGCCGAGCTCCTATAAAATTGGTGCCGTTATCGCAAAATAACTTAGTGCAAATACCTCGTCTAGCAACAAATCTTTTTAGTGCTGCTATAAATGCTTTGGACGAAAGATCGGATACCACCTCTATATGTACCGCCTTTGTTGCAAAACATATGAAGACGGAAATGTAGCTTTTTGTAACGCGCATTCCTCTTTGCTTGTACGTCGTCATAACTGGGCCGCAAAAGTCAACACCGGCTGTCGAGAAGGGTCTCGCTATGTTGACTCGTTCAGTTGGCAGGTTCCCCATAAGTTGCTGCTCTAAACGGGGTCGACATCGAAAACAGTGCAAGCACTTTGTCGTCACAGACCTCACCATCTTCCTCGCGTGCACGATCCAGAATCGCTGCCTTAGTATAGCCATCAATGCTTGAGTACCCACGTGCATGTTAGACTCATGCAAATAGCGTACAAAACTTCGTACAAAACTGCTCTCACCTGGTATTAACATTGGATGCTTTTCGTTATATGGCAAGCCAGAATTTTTTAGTCGACCTCCTACTCTTAGCGTATCAACGCCATAGCAAATTTCAATGAAAACGCTTAATCCCTTCACTTTACTTGAAGTTTGCACCTCACCTTCATTCTTTAGCGCGCGATACTCTGCGCCGAAGAAGTGTTGTTGCAAGCAGTACATAATTCGAACAGTAGCTTCATCTAACATCGTTGCGCTGAGAGTTGGTAATTTACCGTGGGATCCCTTTTGTCGCCGTGCCATACATAGAAAAAACGCAACACGCCTTTGAGTTTGCTGGAAGTTACTTCGCCCCTCTAGCCAGTCGACGAAGTAGTTTGTTTTATTTACGGCAATCAGAGTACTACCACCTTTGCGCCTCTCTTCTTCCACCTCAAATGCCTTGTTAGTAAATTTATTGGCAGGCCACTCATGGATAGGTTTCATCAAAAATGGTGGACCTGAGAACCAGAAAGAGTTAATTAAGTCTTCAACATACGAACCCCTAGATATGACGTCTGCTGGATTTAGACGCGACGGCACATGTCGCCACACTGCTGACTTAGTATCCTCTTGTATCGCAGAAACTCTGTTAGCTACAAATACTGTCCAGTTCGACGGGTGTGAGGTCAGCCACTCAAGCACTATCTCAGAGTCGCTCCACAGGTAAAATGCATCAATATTCACTGAGAAATTCTCCTGCGCTTTCACCACTAGTGTGGAAAGCAAGTGAGCTGCCATTAGCTCCAATCTTGGCAACGATTTTGTCTTCAGGGGTGCAATCCTTGATTTTGCACTCCAAAGGTTCACGGTGATACCATCCTCGTGATCAATACAGCGCACATAGACGCAACATCCATAAGCCCGCTCTGAAGCATCAGCGAACCCATGCAGCTCTACGCGCTCCCAGCGTTTTGCACTTAAAATGAAACGAGGCACCTTGACATCTTTAATTTTCTTTAATTTTTCGCGAAACTCCACCCAACGACTGTGAAGATGCATGGGTAACGATTCATCCCATGTAACCTTCTTTATCCACAATTCCTGCAACAAAATCTTCGCTTTTACAATAACTGGGTTCACAAGTCCAAGTGGATCAAATAAAGTGGACATCTCCGCCAACACAATTCTCTTTGTTACTGATTTAGTTTTTGACACCTCTGGCCAAACGTAACTAAACATGTCTGATGATGGCTCCCAGATAATACCGAGCGTCTTGATAATTTCTGCATCATTGACACGTAGTGGCCTCTCTTTATCAGCTTCTGGCACTTGCTGCAGGAATTTCGAGTTGTTGGAGTGCCACTTGCGCAGTGTAAAGTGCGCGAAGTTCGTTATCTTTGACACTTCGGTATACGTCTGAATCAGCTCTTCTTCGGTATTAGCGCCACTTATAAAATCGTCCATGTAAAAATCAGCAAGCACTTTCTTAGACCCCATTGGAAACTTTTCTGCATTGTCTTCGCCAAGCTTCTTTAAGCATCGCGTTGCTAGGTATGGAGCTGCGGTGGTCCCATATGTGACCGTAAGTAGCCGATATGCTGCAAGCTCTACCTCACCTGATCGTCTCCATAATATAGCTTGATATTTTGAATCCTCCTCAGTGACCCATGCCTGGCGATACATTTTGGTCACATCGGCTGTAAGCGCGTACTTGTAGCAGCGAAAGCGTAACACGATAGCAAGCAAATCATCTTGCACGTTTGGTCCTTTCATCATAACATCATTTAGTGAAAGACCGCTGCTAGTCTTACAGCTGCAGTCGAAGACCACACGCAGTTTCGTGCTTGTAGACTCAGGACGCAGCACATGTTGATGAGGCGAAAAATATTTTAACTTTTTCACCTCATGCACGTCCACTTTTGACATATGGCCGAGCCTCAAGTACTCGTCCATAAACTCAACATAAGCTGCTTTTGTTGTTGGATCTTTGTTGAGACGCCTTTCAAGCGCCAGAAAACGTCGTTCCGCTACGTTGAATGAATCGCCTAACTCGTTAACGTTCTCTTTAAATGGAATTTTTACGACAAATTGTCCATTAGTGTCTTGGCTCACGTTTTCTAAAAATATCCGCTCGCATTCAGCTTCTTCTTTGGTCAGAAATGTTGATTTTATCGGAATCTGCTCAATTTCCCAGAACCGCTCTACTAAATTATGTAGTTGCTCATCTGGTGCCTCTGCTTGATTCACGTTGACTGTGAAAGTTTGAGATACCGCACGATTGCCTTCAAACTCCATCGTTGCACCAGACACAACCCAGCCAAGCACAGTTTTTTGCAGCCTTGGCAAACTATCTTTTATCTTAATTTGTCCTACTGACAGCAAATCCAAAAATATTTCAGCTCCTAGTAATAGGTCCACGCGTGCGGGTACATTGAACAGTGGATCAGCCATTTCAATATTGTTTGGTATTTTCCATTCTGAAATATCTACGAAGTTGTCAGGCTTTTTTCCAGTTATTTTTGCTATAATGAAGAATTCTAAATTCAAATTGTAGCCGTTGAATCTGGACTTAATCGTTGTTTGCACCTTTCTTGTTATACTAGTGCTGATGCCACTAATGCCATTAGCATCTAGCGCGCATTGTGCTCTTGGCAACCTCAGTGCTTGTGCCAAGTAATTGCACATTAAGTTTATTTGCGATGCGGAATCTAATATGGCACGCGCTTGGTGATAGTGACCTGAAACGTCCCTTATCAGTATGACAGCAGTTTCTAAAAAGACTTCTCGTACCACAGAGTTACTAAAACTCGTACACAGCGCAGCACTATTTTGTACGGGACCTTCCTCATTGCCTGCTAACCCGCTAGTCAGGTTTGGTACTAACGTTACGTTGCTCTGCCTATGCAGCAATATGTGATGAGATTGATTACATGTGGCGCACTTGGCAGCGCTACACTGCTTGAACCAATGTCCCTTTTTTAAGCATTGAATACACAGCTTGGAAGATCGAGCAGCTGAGTAGCGTTCGTGTGCACTCATGCCTTTAAACTTTGAACAATTCAACACATCATGTCCGCCTTTCTTGCAAATGCTGCAGGTCGTCTGCTCAACTGCCAGTGAGGATGCTTTACTCCGTCTATAGATAGATTTCTGCTTAGAATCCGTTTCAACTCGCTCCGACTTCGTTTCTCGTGCCTCCAAAATTTGGCACCGCCTGGATAGCACCGCAGAACATTCTTCCCATGAAGACAACTTTGTAAAGTCTACGGCCTCTTCCCATTTGGCTTGTGATTCGGAATCCAACCTCTCCATAACAATATATATGATGAGAGCGTTTGCGACATCTTCATGACTTCCAAGCGAAAGCATTGCACTCAAGCGTGCATTTGTTGTATTGACCAACTTGCGTAAATGCGCTGCAGATCCTTTAGTCGCCTTCTGCATTTCAAAAAGCGCTGCAATATGCTCATCAAACATTAGAGCTTTTTTATCAAAACATTTCTTAAGGCGCTGCATTGCTTTTGGATAGTTTTCATTCGTTTCATCGAAATCCGCGATAGCTGAAAGCGGTCTTGGTCCCAAGCTATCTTTGAGGATCAGAAAGCGTTCACAATTATCTAAAGTTTCATCATTGTGCACCATCTTATTAAATAATGCTAAAAATTTGGGGAACTCCGAATATTTTCCCTCAAATTTGGGAATCTTTACTTCGCGACGTAAGCGTGAAGTTGATGTTGGTAATGTTGTGTTTGTCATGCTTAAATCAGTTACAGACGATCTTCGGTTTGGCATCAAAGTCATTATGCTCGATTTGGCACTCACATACACTTCCTCCACTTCGCCTATAAATATAGCATTTGCCGCCTTATCTGCCTCTGGACAAATCCGTTCAATAGACGCTTGTACTGTGAGAATCTGCTTAAAATAAGATTCTAATATTCCCAGCCTGCACTCCAATTCCTCTGCCGGCAGCGAAGTACCCTTTTTTGCAACAAGATTTTTAATTCGTGTTATGCTGCCTTTCGTTGATGCCCTTAGAGACTTTAGCTCAAGTAAACGTTGACTATTCCTTTGTGTATTAGCTGATGCCTCTCCTCCAACTACCATATCTTCTCGTTCATCATCAGAAGTCATTTGGAAAATTTTATAAAATTTTAAGCAAAAATTAATTGCATGTAAAGTTATTTGAAGTTGAAGTAAAACAATCTTTTTATACTTCGCTGTTTACTTTTGACATGCATATGTCAAACTGACAGCCACTATGGAAAAGCTCTCTCTCCGTTTGACTTTGATACGCAATTCACCACGATTCTTTAACCAAGCAATTCCACTGGTTTTTGTTGTTGCAGCTTTTTAGTGCTGTTTCACTGATGAAAGAGTGATTGAGCTTTCTTTGTAAAGCTGTGTTGAGTGCAGTGAGATAAAGTCGATAATGCAGATTTTTATTGCTGTGCTGAAGTAGTCGCAGTCACTATGTACTTGTGTATGTATAGAAAGATGCGTCGACGTCGCCACGCAACCACCATTCAAGCGAGCAGATATTGCAACGAACAAAACTTATACTTTTAACTATTAAACGCGATAATTTTTACTATTTCCATTCAACTTCAAGCGCGACGGTATTTCGCTTAGCCAATTTCGAAACCAATTATAGACAAATAAATATCTCGCTTATGCTTCCAATGAAGCGTTCAAAAACATATTCAAATTCAACCAAATTTTTTATTAATGTCAATTTGTTTAGTCTAAATGTTCCCGGGTTTCGGCACCAAAATGTTAGGACGGAAGAGTTTTTTCGTCCCCGAAATATTTTTGTCTTCTCGCTAAGTTAAATAAAACGCACGATTTTTACTTTAAATTCATTTATTGTCAGATCGCGGTGTAATTCAACTCCAGGCTAAGCGAAAACTGACTCCTCCTCATTCTCTTAGAGCTAAAACAGTTTTTTAAATCGAATGTTCATTAAATTCAACAGTAAATGTTATTATGTATCCCATAAAGGTATAACGTTAATAAGGGGAACTATGTTTATAAAGTTTAAACCAAATATATAAATACAAGAAATACAGTATGTTCGAAAAGTATTTTTATATGAGAATAAGATATAACTAATATTGCTGCAATTAATGTTTTAATTCGCAACATATCCTTTACCTCATATCGTACCAAATCTTATTCTCTATTTTTCAACGTTTTTCAGTAATCAAACCCAGTAAAAAAATGGAAGTCGCTCGATCAAGCCAAAATAAAAGCTCCAAATTTTTGTGCAGAGTTTGTAAGCGCAACCATCCGCTCAAATTTTGTCAAAAGTTCTTAGGATTCAACTATGAAAAACGCCTAAGAACTATCCTCCTTCATCGTTACTGCTCAAGATGTCTAGCACATTCTCATACGGCAAAGAACTGCGGAAGAAAAAATAGATGTAGCTATTGTCAAGGAGATCACAACAGTCTGATTCATGCAAACCGTCGATTAGAGAAAGTTGTATGTCCACAAAAACAGCTTGCATCGATCGCCAATAATACAGTTTCCTTGCTTCCTACTGCTGTTGTACATTTACGCATTAGAAATAAAGCAGTAACAACTCGAGTTTTACTGGATCCGTGCTCTGAAACAAGCAAAATTTGTGAAAATCTTGTGAAGCAGCTTCAAATTCCCAGTACCACTCATGGAAACTATCAAATTACCGAGATTGTAATCAGTAGTTGCCACGCTCCTGCCGTTCGTTTAAATGTGTGTGCACGCGTCAGCTCTTACATAAAATGTAAAACACCAATAAGACATATCAACGCAGCAATTAAAGATAAGTTTGCCAACCTGATGTTAGCAGATCCAAACTTTAATACATCATCGGCGATAGCAATTATTTTAGGAGCAGACATTTATCACAAAATTATTCGTTCTGAATTAATTTCAAATCCTGGTTTTCCGTTAGCACATAACACTTTATTTGGTTGGGTCCTTTCTGGCCCGTGTGTCCTTTAAGACAATTTATACTAGGGTATACATTATTCCTGTACGGGTCCTTTTTTTGTCCCACAGTGTCCTTAATGACGCTTTTGAATATAATCATAAATACAAACTTGAATTTAATTGAATTGCTCATTTTATAATATTTTTGAATCAAATTAAACCACTTTCTTTATCTATACATATATATATTTAAAATTTTACTTATTTATCATAAGTGTACAATTTTAGTTTGTTGCAGTTATAACTCTGCAAGGTGGGCGGCAATGTTCAGGCCATAAAAGTCCCATCCCTAACAATCGAAATATCTAATTGGTATAATTATAATTTGAGAAGCACTGAAGCTTGCATAATTCTTTTTGTTAAATACCAACGGTAAAATAAAAAGAAACTTAGTACTAAGCCTCGTTGCTGGCCTTCTGCTTAGCGGCGAGAAAAGTTTTCTCACTCTTCCTTTTTAACATCTCGTGCGCGCAAGACATATCGTTCCGACAGCAGCTTAAGTTAAAACTTGAATTTAAGGTAACAGAAAAAAAAAATAAGAAAATAATATTAAACCTATATATATTAATAAATAATTTTAAATCCATTCAATTTTGCCTGGTTTTTCTTCTTCCGTGACTCTTTATCGGCGAGTTAAAACACTGGGTTTTAACGTCAACAGATACTTTTTATAATCCTTTGACAAATATACATAAAATTGAGCGATTTCGTATAGCAGTTACGTTATAAGAGCCTATCCACTCTGCCATTTTAAGTAATAACTGTAGTTTTTCGAAAATAACAAGTTTGGGAATTTTTACAAAAAAAAAAATAATCCCAAAAATCCAAATATGCAAATTGAAGAAAACAAAAACATAATTACAAGTTATGACAGTCCTTACAGCTATTTTGTACAAAGAAGAAGAAAAAGTTATATAAGTTCACATCTGATCTTTTTTTTTCCCAAATTCTTTAATGTGCCCTTTTCTGGCCTATCGAACACAAAAAAAAAATTCATAAGAATCGTCAATTGCCTCAAGATCACTTGTGTTATCTTCTGCTGGTGGCACGTATATCACATTTATTTCGGCAGATCGATGAACAGCAGAGTGAACACTTCATCTTCTTCGTCAGATGAATTTATCCCTGGTAACCAATCATATTTCTAATACGTTGTAATCAATCGACTAACACTCTCCAAAACTCGTTTCATAAGATTTTCATAAGCTACTTAATTCATCAGTTGGAGGTATGGGCATTTCCACAAAAAAGGCTACCGTGACCAAAAAATTAAAACTTATTATTTGATGATATTATCTTACAGAAACATTTAAATTTAATGTATTAAAGCAATTTACACATAAAGTCATTTACCATGATGATCAAATCGTTTCCCTTTTTTCACAAATGCAGTTTTTCTTTTTCGATAATGTTTAGTAAGCGTTTCGTAAACTTTTTTGTTTTAGTAAAAATGGAAGGCATTGGCTAAAGATAACGAAGAAATGGTTGAGGCAAGGTAAGAAAAATATATTAAATTTGTTTTTTAATTACTAAATTACATAATTACTTAAAACTCTAATTACTTAATTACCTAAGTGAATTACAATAGAAAAATTTGAAACGTCCGAACAAATAGAATTATTTACTGTGACCACACTACGCACTTAATAAAGCTGACGTATGACTTTTCAGTAAGCTCGTTAAATAAACAAAAAATATTGTCTTCGGACATTTTTGTATGGCTAATAAATTCGCAGGCCTCATCTAAGAATTTGCGCCAGCCATTTCTGTCTTTCGCTTGCTGGCGCCAGTTGGAAATTCCAAGCTTCGTCAGGTTGTCCTCTACTTGGTCTTTCCAACGAAGATGCAGTCGTCCTCTTCTGCGTTGACCGCCGCTGGGTACCGAATCGAATGTTTTCTTCACTGGAGCATCGTCTTTCATGCTCTGAACATGACCAAGCCAGCGAAGCCGCTCGATTTTAATGCGCTTGACTATGTCGATGTCAGCGTACAGCTCATACAGTTCATCATTCCACCGTATTCGGTACTCGCCATTGACGCAGATTGGTCCGTAGATCTTACAAAGAATCTTTCTCTCGAATGCTCTTAAAATATTTTCATCTAAACTGCTCAGCGTCCAGGTTTGTGATGCATAAAGTAGGACGGGCATGATGAGCGACTTATAGAGCGTGATTTTCGTTCGTCGAGAGAGGGCTCTGCTTCTCAATTGCCTACTGAGCCCAAAGTAACACCTGTTGGCAAGAGTTATTCTTCGTTTGATATCAATGCTGATGTCGTTGGTTGAGTTAATGCTAGATCCCAGATAGACGAAGTTCTTCACAACCTCGAATGAGGTATTGTCAACGGTAACGTGGGTTCCAAGACGCTGGGACTGTTTGTTTGTTGACACTAAGTATTTCGTCTTATCTGCATTCACTGCCAGACCCATTCGACTTGACTCTCTTTCTAATCTGGAAAATGCTGCACTGACTTCGCGCGTATTATGGCCAATGATATCGATGTCATGAGCATACGCAAGCAGCATAACACTCTTATAGAATATTGTGCCACTACGTCTCAGATCAGCGTCTCGGACGATCTTTTCCATCATTAGGTTGAAAAAATCGCACGATAAGGAACCACGTTGTCTGAAACCTCGTTTGGTAATAAATGGTGGGGAGAGGTCCTTCCCGATTTTAACTGCGCTGCTGGTGTTGCTCAGTGTCATCCTGCAAAGTCGTATTAGTTTTGCAGGAATACCAAATTCAGACATGGTGGAGTACAGGTGCTTCCTTATTGGGCTGTCGAAGGCGGCTTTGTAGTCGACAAAAAGATGGTGGATGTCGACTTGTTTTTCTTGAGTCTTCTCCAAGATTTGTCGTAGCGTGAAAATCTGGTCGATGGTTGACTTTCCAGGTCTGAAGCCACACTGATAAGGTCCGATCAGTTCGTTTACAATGGGCTTCAATCTTTCACATAAAACGCTCGACAGGACCTTATATGCGATATTAAGAAGGCTTATCGCACGATAATTGGCACAGATAGTGGGATCGCCTTTCTTGTGGATTGGGCAGAGCACACTGAGACTCCAATCGTTCGGAATGTATTCTTCCGACCATATTCTGTAGAGCTTCGCCTCCGTTCTTAAACAGCTCAGCAGGTAATCCATCAGCTCCCGCGGCTTTGTTATTTTAAAGCCGAGCTATAGCAGTCAGAACTTCATCATAGTC